>JAHLSL010000052.1:899891-1013336 GCA_025920805.1 Petroica traversi
GCAGGGCTGGGTCCGCGTCTACGGTGAGGGGCGCCGGGGCGGGGAGCGGCGGAAAACTTCGCGGCCCCAACTTCTTTCTCCCTTTCTTTTCCTCCCCGCTGCCGGGGCTCCCGATTCCCCCGCGGCTCCTTGGCTCCCCCCTGAGCCGGGCCGTTCCCGGAGCCCCGGCTCACCCCGCGCCACGCCTTCCCCTGTGCCGAGGTGCGGGATGCTCCGGTGCGGGGATCCGCGTCCCGAGCTTTTGTGTGCCCGCGGTCCCACGATGCGTGCCCGGGATGCGGGTGCCGGCAGGGCTGAGCGCTCCCGGATCTAATTAGTATTAATGAGCTGCTAAAGGCCTGGGAGGTGCTGATACCGTGGGTCCCGTTGCCCCGGACTTACTCGTCTGTGTTAAATTGGCAGCTTTCTAATTTGCAAAAAGAGTGTTAAAATCTTCAGCAGTACAGGACGCGGGGTTGTTTCCCCTTCTTTGTCAAAGTCTGCCTGGTATGTAACCTTTTAAAATTAGCTTGATTTATGTGGCCGGGCCTCTGGTTTGTTTAGGCTCCCAGCTGAAGTGCAGTCGGATTTAATCTCTCGATCAGCACCTAAATAGTGGAAATTCTGTTTTATCTTTTCCTTGTCTCTCCCTCTTGTTTGTCTTGGTAATCTAAGGATAATTACTCCCACGTTTCAGAGTGAAGAGCACTGCAGGCATTATTATGTTTTCCCTCCTGTAACAAATTTGATGGTCCAGCCTTGAAAAGGCACCAGTTGAGGTGTGTGCACATGTTACCTTTGTCTGATATTATTATTGTTGTCCCCTCCCTGGAAGTGTTCAAGGCCAGGTTGGATGGGGCTTGGAGCAACCTGGCCTAGGGGAAGGTGTTCCTGCCCAAGGTGGAGAGGTTGGAACAAAACCATCTTTAAGGTTCCTTCCAACCCAAAGCATTCCATGTTTCTGTGATTATGGAGAACCTGTGAAAATGCTTTTTTTTTTATTGGTACTTTTAAACATTTCTTATGCCGGTGTTGTCCCTTTCATATTCCTCCCCTGTCCTGAATCCCAACAAGATTCTCCAGGTTTTCCCTGAGCTGTAAAACTAGAAGCAAATGCTCTCTGTTACCCGTGTCATTGATCTGTTACTGGTTGTGTTATTCCTGAAACACAACGATGACATGAATAAGTTATCTGCAACAACTCTGCTGCATTTCTTGGCTGATGGCAGGTAATTATTGTGAGTACCGCCTGCCTGAGTCTTCACACATATCAAATAAGGAAGATCAGGCTGCAGGTTTTCTGTAGAGCATGGTCTGTTCAAAGACCTTTGTGTTTATTTTGGAAGCTTGAAAAGCTGGTGCAGTGGGATGAGGTTGTCTGTCTGCTTTCTGTCTGGTGCATCAATGAGAAAAGTTATACTTAGCACAATTAATTGTAATAGAAGTTTGGGATTTTTAGTAGTTGCCACCGTGTTTAGCTTGCTGCTTCTTGTCTACCTTGCTTTTGTTAATCCCAGCCTAAAGCTGAGACTATAAAATGCAGCCCTATGCAAAAATATCTCTGCTGTTGTCAAGAGGAGTTCCAAATAAAGCAGTTTGCCTGTAGATTGTTTGTTTGTTGAGAATCCTTTCTAAAGGTAAAATGAGAATGCACTTAAGAAGAGGATGTCTGGCACCAGCCTATCTGATTGTTACCCAAGGTTGTATCTTCCATGAGTGGAAGCAGGAATGTGGTTTCAAAATTAGCCACAGTGAGGCACATTGCTTGTTGATAAAGTCATATGTTGTGATGTGCTTGTAGTTTGACACTAACGTGTAGATAAATGGCAAAAAATTCCCTGTGACTGGGCCCAGCTCACAGGCTATAAAAATCAGTATACACTTCAAGCACGTAAAAATACATCTCGTAGCCCAGGGACAATAACTAATTATTCCTAGTCTGTGTTTAGAAACAACTCATTATCCCTCTCCCTCTTAAAGAATCTGATGTGGTAGTGTCTTCTCTCCTTCCCTAAGAAATTGCAATCGGATTAGTATTTGTTTGTTTCCTCCTGCTTATTAGCCTTTTTTTTTTCCCTTGCATGAGCACATCTGGAGAAGTTTGCAGACAATGAATCAAGCTGAAACTGTGCCATGTTTGTGCACAGCTAAATATGGGTTACAAACCTATGAGTGACAAGTGTTATTCATAGGATTAAAAGTAAAGCCTTGCACAGTTGTTTGAGGAACCACAGCAGCATAGCGAAAGAAAACAGGAGCAGAAAGCTTAGCCTTATTGTCTGTATTGTCTGATAAACAATGAGAACACTAACACTAATTATTTCACCATGAATGGCTGGGGGAGGGAAGGAATATCGAGCACATGAAAAGTGGAGAAGCATTTTCTGGCATGGCAAGAAATGCAGCCTTTGATGTCACTGCGTTTCTTTTCCACGTGTCTCTGTGAACCACTCTGAAAGGGAGTTGTTCTAAATGAAAGGTGACTGCCTGAAAAGTGTTCCCAGTAGTGGAAACATGAATTTTAAAGAAAAAGAGCTCAGCTACCACTTAGAGACAGACAGCTGTTTATTTCTGTGCATCTCTGCTTGGCAGTGGTGTGCCATCCACTTTGTCTCTGTCCACAGAAGTAATTACTGCCATGAGGGGAGCTGGTCTGGTTGCAGAGCCTGTAAAACTTCGTCTGTTAGCACAGAGAAAAGAATTTAGCAGTGAAGTCCCATCATTGCTGGTTTCTGTGGCTTGCCAGCAGTATGACAGTGATGTGAATACAGTAGGACTTTACAATGTCTGGGATGTGATTTCAGTGTGACACTGAGGTCTTGTCTGACTTCACTACGAGATCTAAATCACAGTCTGGCTATTTTTGCATTTCCTGCCTTAGCTGCACCAGTTCCAAGGGTAGCTGTTTCATTCTGCGTTCTGGAGGTTCAGCAGCTTCTGCTTAAGTGAATTAGCCAGGACATTATCATGGAAATACAGTTTCCCTACCCAAGGACGGAGTTTGAAATACAATTAGTTTCCTCTAACCTGGTGTTTGAATAGTGGACAGGAGCAGCAGATTTGCTTGTCGGAGTTGATAGGTTTAATTGCTTGTGAAACATGCATCATGTGAGTGCTGTTAGATGATGTTTCCAAGAACTGGTTTTGACACACAACTAATGGTTCTGTAAAATATGTATCGACATGTGTTCTGGGTGAGGGCTTCCATTCAGACTCGTGGCATGTGTGCAAGGGGTAGGAGGGGGGAGGTGTCTTGCCTGGATTGATGCTATGATTTGAAATTTTTTTTTCCTCTCTCTAAAAGTGATAACTGACTTTTGAAAGCATCCACCCATGTTTCAAGGTCTTTTTCTCTGCTCTTTGAAACAGGTTTTGTGAGGAGGAGGAGGCAGGGCAATAACTGAATAGGCAGCATTTTCAGTGCTAACTGTGGAAAGAGAGCAATTACATTGCCCGGTGTGGCTGAGTGAACATCCATGGATTTTGCAGGAATGAATTCTAAAGCCAGCATCACAGCATTGGTGTTAAATGTTGCATGTGATGGGGGTAGAATCGGTTTTTGCCTGATGTACAGTCTGTGTCTAAACAGGTTGCAAACTTCTGTGACGGGGTTGTCAGATTCATTGATGAGGTGCCTGCTCTGAGCTCACTGCAAACCCTCCTGTGCTAAAATTGCAAAGGAAGAGTTGCTGAAATAAGTAACAAATAGCACAGGGAAGAGCCTGTTCTTGAATGCTCATCCTGCGAACAGACATTGTTGCTCTGGGGCCTTATCTGGACTAGGAAATGTCTTTCTCTTTTAGCAGCAGTGCTAAAAGATGATGGTAGTTGTACAAACTCGAGTGCAGATAGGATGTGGGCTCTTTCATCACTTGTCCTCTTATCCTCTGGGCAGGCTGGAGACATTCCTTGCTGCTGGAATGACCCTCCTCACCCCCCTTTCTCCTGGCAGCAGCAGAAGGCTCTTCAAGCACAGGCCAGAAGGGCTCCATGCCTTTTCATGGATATCGATCAGCAGCCAGAGCTTCACTGGCTCTGACTCCAGAAAAAGCCCTAAACCCTGTGTAACCAGACAGAAACATCTCTTGGCTGCCTCAAACATGACTTCCAGGCTTTTAAGTGTTGGCCCTCAGAAAATACCAGACTCATGCTCAGGAGTGAAGCCATGGTAATGCACATAGTGTCATGTGGAGATTAAAAAATAGCTGTGGCTTGGGCACTGAGCAGAAGCATCTCCCAGTCATGTGAAATTCAGTTCAAAAGCCCAATTTCTCTGAGCTCTCTGTTCCACCAGCTCGTTGTCTGCCTTGCTCAACCCTTTTATATCAATGATTTCACCTCTGTTCTGAGGGATTTCTGGTTCTTTATAGTCTTGCAATGGCTCTGTATCTACCTGTTTTTTTCATATTCTTGTTTTATTCCACTTTTTGCATCTAAAAACGCAAAGATTATCCATGTCCAAACCACCTTGCTTTGGATGAGCACCAACAGGCTTTGGTAAGGAGCAGCATCTTCTCGTCAGTACATCCTTTCCTCCCAGCCCTGCTCATGCTGCCAGCCGCCTTTTCCCGAGCTGTTCGTGCGGGAATGGGGACCGTGAGCCGTGACCTTCCCTGCCCGGGGTCCCCCCGGCCTCCACCCGAGCCCCAGGAGGTCCCACCAGGTGGCGGCATCTTCATTGCGGTGCTGCAGGACCTGCGAGGATGCCCGAAACACGAGGGGGATTCCGTCCTCTCCGCTTCCAGCCCTGCTCCTCCAGCTCAGTTACAAAGTACTCTAGAAGCCGTCTGACAAGGGGGGAGGTGGGAGCGGTGTGGTTAATGTAAAAACCAAAAGAAAACCCCCTCGTAGGAGGCAGCGAGGCAATCTGATAGGTGAGATGGCTGTTCCTGAGGGTTTTCCCCTCCTTGAGATGTGTGCAGATAGTCAGCTGGGCTGGGGTTTGTGTACTGCTGCCTTTCTGAGCAGCTATGGAGCTGCAGTTCCTTGCGGGAGAACATTTGCTTTTAACAGGAGATAAGGTGAAGGTGCAGCTGAGACCCTTGGGAAGCTGGAAGGGAGCAGGAGAGTTGCACGGTGTCTGTGCAGCCAATCTGGTGCTGAAAAGGAGAGAAGGTCAGTGTTCACGAGCATTTCTTTCCCTTCTGATCAATAGGATTATTTTTAACCCGCCCAGAAAGTTGGTGCAAAAGCAGGCTTGGAAGATAAACCTTGTTGGGCCGGGAAATGTCATTTCCTGAGTGTTTGGACAATGCCTGCTGTGGTGATGTGTGACCTTATCGTAGCCTCCAGGTACCAAATGAGGGACAGACATTGAATACCAGCAGCATAAAGCTTTTGTTAGTTTTGTCGAAATAATAAGTAACAATGATTTTTAGTTGGAGCCCCATTGTAAGAGGCAGAATTTAATCAAAGCCAAGGTTTTAAGTGACTGCGTTTGCTACAGAAGAAAAACAGTCGAGTGTGCTGTGGGCAGAGATGCTGCTTTCCTTGCCAGCCAGCAGCAGGGAATATCAAAAGATGAGTGAAGTGCTCTTCCAGGTGTTCTGCACTAGGACAGCTCCTCTAATAGCCCTTTCTGACTCCAGGGAATTCTTACAAGCATGCAGGGGGTGAATTACAGATCCTCTCTGCCCAATTTCCTGTGGACTGGCACAGATGACAGGCTGGACACAGCCTGATTTTTCCTTGGTTGCTTTATCCCAAATTCTTATTGCAGAATCAGCCCTTTGACGTCAAAACTATTTGCCTTTCCCCCTTTTTAAGGAACATTGACAGGAATTTATATATAAATGAAGTTTTAAGTTTTTGGGGGGGAGTTTTTAGCTGGACTCCTCAGCTGGCTGTGTTGTTGCAAGTGTTGCCTAGGTTACCAATTTATTAAGTCACTGAAATATTTGGAGGCATCAACAATACTAGAGTGTGCTGGGGAAAATGAGGATGACATTATTTTAAAACACTGGTTTCCTGACTCCTGTATTTCAGTCCCACGATTTATCTCTGGCTGAACATTTTCATGTGGTGCTGTTTCCTATTTTTAAACAATAGGGGAAAAAAAAAGGGAAGATAAGAAGAGCATAACTGTGACCTGTTGACTTATTATGAGATCATGGATTCCTTTTAACTGATATTTATAGATTTTTATAAAAAATAGCTGAGACCTTCAGTATTTTCTAACATATATGCCTTTTTAGCCTCAGGGTCAGAAGTTAAGCTCTCATCTGAATTCTTTCGAAATCCTCTGTGAAGACACATAGTAATCATGGAAATACAAATTGTATCTGCAAGGAAAGTAACCAAGTGAAAAGAAATATTGCTGCATTCTGGTTTGTAAAATCCTTACAAAGCTCTGTGTGTGTTTTGACACCCTCCTATCTCAAAAAGCCTTTATAAAAGTGATCAGGAGGTAATAGCATTTGTTAATTCTCTTTAATAGGGTTTCAAAAGGTCACAAAAATGTAGAAAGGCTCTTCTCCAAGAGTCGGGATTATTTTTAATTGTAAAGCAAGTTGGAGCAGTGCAAGTAATGAGCTCTTGGAGGTGAAGGGGTCTTTTGCACTTAAGTAAATGTAAAACCAAGTCCTGGATTTAGATCCTTTATTATCTAAAGGGATTTTTTTTTTCCAACTGGGAATACCCCATTAGAAATTAGCTCTTACACTGCAAGCACTGGCAGGCACTTAGTTAAACACATTAATTCTGCAAACTGTGGGAAAACGACACCCATTTCAGCAGATGTGAGATGCGTCTGGTGTAGATTTGCATAAGAATGCATATGCTTCTCTGCGAGTTTCTGGCTTGATTAAAACTTGCAGGCACCTTTTCTCTTCCTCCACTGCTGTGTCTGCATTCTTTGATATTAATGGTTTAATTGAAAATAGCCTGCTTTTTTTTCTGTCCTAAGATTATTCATTTTATTTACACAGTGCTGCACTGTAGATACGCCTGGTGCTGTATAGACAGAGGCTGCTTTGCTTGTCTTTAGGAATTTGTAGCCAGGACCAGAGAATAAAGGATACAGCAAACATGAAAAATGGCAAATGTGTTTGGAAGTGGAGAGAGGATTACACGGTGGAGAATCAGGAGCTGGGAGGGGATTGTGTGTATTCAGTCCCAGCTTCCAAGGAGGTGTGGGAATGGAAATCGGTGCTGTGATGAGAGGAAGAGAACAGTTGAGGAATCTGTGACTAAAAATGATCTCAGGCTTAGTCCCTCCCAGTGTTTGGCTTTCATAACAGTCCAAGAGATTCAGCAGAGCCTCTTCACCTCGGTGCTGTTCTCAGCCTGGATGGCCTGAAAAGAGTGTGGAAAATTCCCTCAGGTGGATCACAGATACTGGAGCATTCAATCTGAGAAAGCTTCCTTAACTCTGGTAGCAGGGAATTGGAGCGAGGTTCTGGGAGGCAGGATACTGAAAAAGAGGAATATTACTTGGATTTAGACATGAAATTTCCAACAAGGAGACAAAACTTCTTAGGAATAAACATTTTGTGTCCTTTGTATCCATGTGTAACAAACGTAGGATGCCCACTACCACCTTCTAGGACTTCAGAGATGTTTTGTGTCAGGAAAGGGAGGAAACTTAAAGCAGGGAGATCTGTGGGTCAGGCACTGGATGGCAGCGAGCCAAACTGCACCGACAACAGCTTCACTCTCCTGAGGGATCTCTGATGTTCCCCAGCTCTGGAACAGCAGTCTGCAGGGTTAGGCTGAGTGAGTTGGAAAGCCTGGAAATTTATGACACATCCAGATCCCTCATGGAAGAACTTGAGGTTACTACGTGGAATGTAACAGCATAACTACATTTCTCCTCTTGGGATATGCATCATCCCTTGCTAGAAATGGGCTTGGAGGGAAATACTGGTGGATTTTGCACTTCTGGAGGGATTTTTTTGCCCCATGTTTGATACTTGTATGACAGAGTTAAAAACCTGCTTGCTTTTTTCAGGATCTCATTACTTGAGTCAGTGGATTGGCTTGAGATAAGTGGAGGTAATTCACACCCTCATTTAGCTGACTCTTTAGTGCACTGATACTGGTCTCAACAAGATAGGGGACAGATGCTGCACGACTCAGCACAGTGTGTGCTGTGAGGGTTCCAGGAAAATGTGAGCAAGGCAGCAGTGGCTGGGAGGGCTGAATGCAGTCCTTGAATCTCATTTAGAAATTAAATGATCACTTTGCTTCAGTTTTCTGTTCCATTTCGTCTTGACATAAGGTGACTGTTTTATTAACATTTCCATCAGGGTTAAAGGAGGAAGGATCAGCTTCACTCACTTGCACCATTCCTTGCCTTGCTGTTTGAGTGCATCCAAAGCATGAATGGTTTTATTGGAGAGGGCTTCAAGCTGAGAAGGTGAGGAAATGAGGCACAGATAGGTCAGATAACTTGTCCAAGGACACACAAGAGACTTGGCAACAGAAGCCAGATCTCCTGAGACACCTACAGTGCTTTGCTTGCATGCCTTGGGTAGCCCTGCTTTCTGTTTGGGTGCCTCTAAGCCTGCTGCTTTACTTGGATCCTCTAACTATTAACGATCCTCTCAAATATCCTGTTAGCTGTCAGATCTGTAGGTCAGCAGGGCAAGATGCTCTCAGAGGAGGGACTTTGGTTCAGGTAATGACATCTTCTTACTCCTTTTAGTACTTTTTTTTTTTTACACTCCCCAAAAAGCCAAAGGTAAAGTTTTGTTGACTTTCAAAATGGAATAAACTCATCTCATGACAGTGATAGCAGGCTGGTATGAATTGATACCACTGGTATGAAGGTGTTTGGGTAGCCAGCACTCATTTACTTTTCTTAATTTGTGAGCAGGGCTGGGTGGTGCCCAAATCATAAATTTCAGGTAGGTAACTCTTCACTGCTGACTGGGGGAGGAAAATATATCACAGATCAAAACTGGAAAACCATAGAACAATGGTTAAACCACTCCAACATCTTTCCCATGGCATTGGAGACCTGGTGCCAGTGCATAACACGAGTTTGGTAGCTTTGCCAGCACCTGACTGACCCATAGTGGTTTATAGTTATTTTATCTTAGGAGTACAGTCAGTGCAGGCACTAGGAAAGAAGAGGAGACAAAAAGCTTCCTGAAAAGATGTTTATTTACATTATGAGGCTATACCTCAGGCTGTACAGACAAGCTGCTGCCTTCACTGCATTTCCTACTTGCTTAAATCTACTGGAACACGTAGATCACGCACTGAAAACACAATGTGCTCACACTTGCTAGGAAATCATTAGACTTCCTCATCAAATAATGCTAAGTATTTCCTATTTTTAGGTATGTTTCTGTAATTATTTTCCATCTCTTTTTTTGTGCAGGATGGTGGGTAGTTGATAGGTATCCTGGAAATAAGAAATCAGGAAAGAAACCAACATCCTTCTAAACCACTTTTGAGAAGATTTATCTTGTAAATGGCATTGGTTTATGGGGTCCCTTTTTTTCTTGCTCTCTGGCAGCCCTTGCTCAGGATGTCAGTGAGGTGTGGGGTGATTGATTACCCTGTTGAATGGATTTCATGGGGTCCTTCCTTAACTCCTTCCATTAGCTAAGGCCTTGCTCACTAAAGTTTTCAAATAGCCTCAACTCCCTAGAGATAATGAGTTTTATATCCCATATAGTCAAGTAGCAAAAAAGTTTTATGGTCTTGCCATAAATATTGATGTCAGTTTGCTTTCACATACCCTTGGCTGGTGACTCCTCTGCTTAAAGAAGCTCCTGTAGTTGTTCATGTCAAGCTCTGTGAGTTCTGTCAGAGCAGTGTGAACTGAGGCCATTTCTAACTCAACTCTCCTCATTTTGATTCCAGTGGTTGCTAATTTCTCAATTTATAGCCATTAAATCATTATAACCATTAAGTCAAATTAGGGAGAGAGCCTCTTTTATTTTTTTTTTGTCAGCCTAGGCAAGCTTTACAGATGGAAGTTAAAGCATTTTCTGCTCTAAGTTGTTTTTTTTCTTTTGACTTACTAATAGGGAAGTCAGGAATGTGAAATAAATGGCCTCTGTTTGCAGAAATGATGAATGTGTAGGATAAAAGGAGGGATGATAAGAAGGAAACAATTTTTTTTTTTTTAATCCAGACCAGTGCTGGGAATGGGGAATTTGCATGTTTTAAAAGTGAAAATATGTCTGAAACTTTGCTGGAAAAAAAATCTGAGAGGAATGCTGTAATAATAGTTAAAAACTAAGTGGTATGAAAAGGCATTATCTTTGCAATTCGGGCACAACTTTCTTTCTGCTATTTTATTTTGTCAAAATACATTGCTTTCTCTGCATTAAAAACCAGAAAAAGGTGAAAATACAGAACTGTCTGAAAATGCAGTATGGCTGTCAATGATAAATATATGTGTGCTGAAGGAGCAGCATTCACCTGAATCATCATGTCTCAAATTCACCTGGATGCAGGGTGTTTGGCCAGTTATCTCAAATTGTACAGTTTTGGTAATTGGGGTTTAATGGCTCTCCTGGCACCTTTAACCTGCTGCTTATATCTAATGGTGATATAATCCTGGTCATGTGTAATTATTACATATGCAAGCCAGTACGCAAATGAGAATTATACATAAGCAACTAGAAGGAGGCTTTCTCCTTAGTCCTATATTTTGACTTACACATTTTTTAAAAACAGACTGTGTATGTGAAGAATTTGAAGTGTAATAGCTGTTAGGATTGAGAGACAGTAACTGTTTTCCTTGCAGTGGTCCAAATCTCTTCTCAGAATGGGTTGGAAACCGGACAGCCTGGACACAGCAAGTGCCCTGCCAGGAGCTAAGGCAGTTTCCCCTCTGAGCAGGTAGCTGTTCCTATAAACAAGTGCCAAGAATTAAATCAACCTGCTTCTTCCATGCTGAGAAACTCGCTGCTCTGATTACAGGTTACATTAGCTGTGATGTTTCACTTAATTCTGGGGGAAAAGAGGTGAGAGTGGACTGCTGGGCCCTTGCTCTCTGTGTTCTGATGACCTTTTACAGCCATCTCTGTGGGATTACCACAGGTATCTGCTGGCCAGGCCACAGGATCTCTTGGCTGGCAGATCCATCCTGTTGTAAAACACAACCACCACATCTGTTTGCAGATCAGTCTCTACGTGGATGGTTCTGGGAAAGCTTTGGGATGAATCTCAAATGAAAGCTGTGGTGGCAGAGGGGTGTTGGGAAGTGACACCCAACAACATAAATCTTTGCTGTCCAGCCTGCTATTGTTGTGATGGAGTTCAGAAGGGTTATCACGAGTTCAGTCTAGAAAGTATGCAATTAAGTTTAAAACTTAGAGTAGCTTTGCAGGAGACTTACAGGGGAAAAGCTGTAGTGTATCACTTGGGGTGTACTTAATCAGTTGAGATGTTCTAGCTGTACTTTTGATTTCCATTTACAATAACCAGTCAGTTCAATAGCTGACACAGTATCCTCCCTGTTTTGTTTCCAGACTTTATTGATGTGGCTTCTTTGTGACCTACTTTCACAGCTTGAAGGCTGCTTTTTTCATTCCCTTCCAAAAGGAAGTGCCTTCCATGACAAATGCTGGAGCTCACTAGCCAGTTCTTAATGATGAAAACTTGGACCAGCCCGAGTGGATTTCTCTTACACCCAGGGTAGATGATGTGACTGACTCTTGGGTACTTTCCTTGCTCAGTTCTGTTGCTGACCATTTGGAGGCCCTTGAGTGGGTGTTTGGGGAATTAGGGAAGGAAATGCCTGTATTTCCTTGGAGCTCTCATTCCTCGTGATGGAACTGGCCAGCCCTGTGACTCTTAAGGGCATTGCTTTGGCCTCTTGTCCCTGCAGGGGCCTGAGTGTGTCATGTGCTTATTGTTACTTAAGCACTTACCCAGCTGGAGGAAGCAACATCCCAGTTCTTACCCTTTTACTCATTCTGGGGTGTTCTTCATTTGTGTTGCTCCCTGTGGTTTTCACTGTAGTTTCCACTGGTGGTGATTCAGTTCAAGGCTCAGCTGTATCTCTCTTCAATTAGTGGTGCCTTTGCTTTCCATCTGGGGCAGGAGGTGTGTATTTAATTCTTTGTGGGGACACTTAAAAACCAGTTGGAGTGATGCAGATGTGCAGTTTACAGCAGATATGTAACTATTTAGCTAAGTCTTATGGGGGGATTAATACCTCGTTGGAAAAAAAAACAAATCACTCCTGTAATTTCACAAAGCAGATGTAGCATTTGTAATCATCATCTTGTAAAACTGTCTGCTCTTCCCCCTGCTCCATTTCACTCGGGTGTCAAGTTTGTATAAACACTGGTTACCCAAACCAAAAATCTACTCCAGTCTTTTTTCTGGAGCCTTGATGGCTTTTTGGTTTCCAGCAAAAAGTAGCCAGA
This sequence comes from Petroica traversi, assembly GCA_025920805.1. Classification (NCBI taxonomy): domain Eukaryota; kingdom Metazoa; phylum Chordata; class Aves; order Passeriformes; family Petroicidae; genus Petroica; species Petroica traversi. Next base: position 912,206 of record JAHLSL010000052.1, read on the forward strand.
TTTGTGTGTGTGTGCTTCTGTTATAAAATGAGCACACTATTAATTTTAACTGCACAGTTTTTGCTTGGAACAGCAATTCAAACCATGAGGGAAATTGTTTTTCTTGTGTGTTGATGTCAAAGGAATTGCAACAAAGGTGACATTCAGCTCCCATTGGAGTCTGAACTTGTCTTTGCTCCTCTGGGGTTGGGTGCACAGTGCTCTTAACCCTCTTAGGAAAACTTTTACCAGAAGGTGAATGGAGAACTGGAACTACAAGAGATGTTCACCAGAATGCAGGTAGCAAGGTAATGGAAGATAAACTTATTTTTGCAGCCCACTGCTGTAAGGAAAAATCCTCAGTGCCTCCCTTGCTGCCTTGTGCCCAACCAGCTGTGGGCTTATGTGCTGGTATGAGGTGGAGTTATGCCTGTAAATGGAGTGCTGGAAGAGTCTGGGGGCTAAAAATACAGCTGAGAGAGGCTGCAATGGAGTAATTTACCTCAAAAGGCAACCTCTGGCATTGGGCTGAGCATTACCAGGGCTCTGAGGTTAAAGGAGCTGTGTGCAATTGGGGAGAAAATGCAGAATTCAGCAAGTGTGGGGGGTGCCAAGCTGAGTGACCCCGTGGTTTTCTGGGTACCCCATCTATTTCTCCGTGTTTGCTGCCAGCAGGATGCTGGGTGAAGGCAGGGTGGTGCTGTTTTTGTTGGAAGCAAGCTTGGTACAGGAGGCCGTGCTGGTCTAGAGGCACAGCATGTGAAAGCTGTTAGTGGTTTGCAGCTTTTTAGGGTGTTCTTTTTCTCTGGTTGAAATATCCAGCAAAGCAAGTGAAACATGGGCACCCATGAGGGAAAGCTACTGAGTTCGATACCTTTTATTTTTTTAATCTTTCTCTTCATCAGCATATAGGAAACAATGAATGCAAATCTATTCCCAAACACATGCAGATGCATTTGTTGCTTGGAAGCTGAGCTGGGCAGGAGCTCTGAATTATCAGCATCTGATTCCAGAGCTCTGACAATCTGCAATCTCCTTAATATTCTGATGAGCCACCGTGGGTATTATTCCTCTGTGGTTTTTTTTTCACTTTTTTATTCTCAAAACTCGTATTGCAATCTGAATGCTGTTGGTTCAGGATTAAAAGAGATGTTGGCTGGCTCTGTGCTTTGCACAATTTTCATGTGACAGCAGAAAGAGGGAGAGTGGATGGTATGATTCTCTTTCCTCCACAGTAGTACAAATGAAGCTTGAATTAAAAACAACACCTAAAATTGAAGGGTTCTCTCCTGTTCATAATTGTGCCTTGGTACTCATAATATTAGAGAGACACATAAATTATTCATTCAAGGAAGAAATCCTCAGAAATTTTTCCTGGGAAATCACAGCACTTTCAAGGAAAAAACTTTTTGCCTCTAAAGACACTCAACAGCTCTGCTCTGGATTCTCTGTCAAGAGTATTATTCTAGTTCCAGTTTATCTTTAGAAATAACTGCAGATTAATTTTAAAAGACGTGTCTTTTTAAATGTAGATTGCTTACCCAGATGGCAATTAGATTCATCTTAATGCAGTGTAAATTTAGAGTAGCCCTCCAGCCTAAGGGCTGGCCATTTCACTGTCCAGCTGTTTTCCAAATTATTTATTTCATTTCCCCCCTTGGGTTCTTTGCCTCACCCCTCAGCTTCACTCTTGCTGCTGGAAGAACAGCTGCACTTAGCAGCTCCAGTAAATGACTTGTTTAGAATTAGAATTGTGTCTGCATTACGCTGATACCAAAGATCTTAGTTCATCTTGTAGCCTCGAAAAAGGATTGTCATCATTTCCACACTGCCTCCTTCCAGTGGGGAAAGCCAGCTCTGACTCAGCCCCTGGATAAATGGGAATACAGGGAACTACAGAGTGCTGCTGCTGCTGCTGCTGGGCAATTTGTTCAGGCTTTGTCAGTGACCTGAAATGTCTTTCTCCCCCCTTACTGTAACATGCAGGAAGAAGAACTGCTTTACAACAGCTCAGGAATAAGGATGAACTACCTTTCTGTCAGAATGATATAGAAAATTCCTTAGGCTTGAGGATTTTATGTGGATATTTAGAGGATGGTACAAATGTTTTCCTAGGTCACAGCAAAGCCAATGCTCCATCTGAAACCTGCAAATTCTTTGGTGTTCCTTGCTGGCAGAGAGAGAAAATAAAATGAAAAACCTTATTCTTGAGGGGTCCCAGAGAACAGGCTCACGAGTAGGGAGTTGCCTTTAATTAGCTGGGAATAGCTCAGGTTTGGTATGGCAGGATGGAAATTCCTTGCTGCTTCTCCTGGTCCTTTGAACTTCAGAGCAATGCAATTACATGCCAAACACAGCAGAATTCTGTGCAATCCTAGGGAAACCTTGCCTGCAGTGTCCTGGAGAGGGAGCAGAGCAAGCCTTAGAGGTCAAACTCAGCTCCAGGGTCTGTAGGAAAGGTCTGAAAGTCAAGGTGGGGCTCAAGGGTGCCTGGAGAGGCCTCACTGACAGGCTGGGAGGAGGTTTCCATTTGAAATGCTTCACTTTGAGGTTTCCCATCTTTTCTTATCTGCTGGACCACTGTCAGCTGCTGGTTTTATTGGCTGGACTTTAGATCAGGAAAGTCTCTGCAGAGCCCTGGAGGATCACCACTGGATCCTCCTGGTGCCCAAGGGAAGGAGAAAAACAATTTCCTCTTCTGCCTTTTCTCATTTCTTGTGTATTATCTGTAGCTTGTTATTTCTCCAAATCAGCCTCTCTGCTACACCCGCCAAGGCTCCTGAGCAAAATTTTATCCCTTTTAAAAGTGCAGCCCAGACAGAATATTAACACAGTTCTCATTTATTTTGTGAAGAAAGGGCTAAAAAGGGAGCGTTTTGCCTTAGTTGTCTTGTAAAACTTGTTTAATGTCAGTATTTGAAGTATTTCACTAGAACATTCCCACCTTTGCTCTTAGATTTTTGTGGCTGACACGCACAAGGTATGAACTTCCATTCACACATCTCTGCCATAGCTTCTTTGCTCTCCCTCAAATACCAGTTGTTTCTTTTGAGTTATTTACATAGTGGCAAACAGAACGGATAGAAAAAAAATGGGATTTGATTTTTATCTTTCCTCAAAGGTGGGCCTTTGTCTTGATGAAAAGAGAAATTGTTATTTATAAGCCAAATAATGTATTTTCAAATGCAATGTGTGGTTTGGAGGTGGTTTTTTTTTAACTGTTCTACTTTTAACTGGAATTTGCTGTGGGTGAAGTGTTAGAATAAAACCCAGCAGTAGCTTGATGCTGTGCACCCACTTGGATGGTAAAGCAGAAAGAAAAATACCAGGGAAGCTGGGGAAAGGGGCAGCAGCCCTAAAAATGCAAACTCTTCCTAATCCCTCCCTTAATCAATAGTTTTACTGCACTCTCAGGAGTTCACAGCCAGCTTGAAAGCAGAGACCAAAGTTCTTCAAGGGAGATTTGACAAATCCACCTGTCATTGTCACCCAACAACTGATTTATCATCTCTGACAAGTAGAAAATTGCTTTGACTTGTCTGCAGGACAAGGAAAACTTAGGAACAGTGATGGGGTATTTTAAAAATTGTCATGATCATGTAAATCCTGTTATCTCTATAACCCAACACTAGCGAGTTCTGAACTGTAAAATGACATTAACTTGCTTGAAAAAAAATTAAGAAAAGGTCTCATATTAACAGATAAGGGGACGTATTTCCCCCTCAGTTCATTTTTAAATCCTGTTGCCTTTCAAAGGCTGACACTTCTGTCTTTCAGCCCTATTTCTCTGGTAATAGAATATTGAAGAAGATGTCTTTTAAAGAAAAAACCCAGCATGTAGCTATATTACATCAAAAAATACAAAGGAAGAAAGTCTGCTTAATCTGCCAAAGCATCAGTGTTTATGCTATAAGCTCATTATGAGGCTTGTGTAGTGGGAGCTGATTTTTTCAAATTAATTTCTATGATTACCATAATAAACACTTTAATAATATCCTTTCCTTCCCTCGTATCCTCAGCAGCTGAATATTTCAGTAGGTTATCTGGCCTTTCACAGAAGCCTTTATCCCAATCAGCCATGCATGATCTGTTTACAAGAACACTTATAGGTATTTCCACTTGAATTTCATGTTCCAGGTTCTGCTGCTTCAGCAGTTTCTCCCAGTGCATTTGGAGTGTTCCCAGAAAACACTCGGGGAGTTCTGAGACCTTTGAATTTCTAATTTTATTTGGTAGTCAATGCAAAGAAGTCCCATCATACCCTATTTAAATCTTTCAACTGCCTGGAAAACAATTTGCTGTAGCAAACATCCAACACCTCGTACAGCGAGGCTGATGCTGCAGCCTTGCGTTTGGTATGTGTGTTATTTGCTGACTGTAAGAAGTAAAGCCTCGTGTTCTGCTGATGCTGTGACTGAAAGGTTGAGGGAATCTAGAAAGTAGGAGTAGGGCACTGTCAAATGGCACAGATTTGTTGGGGTTAGGAATCTGTGCAGAGCCACCTCCAGCTCTGGGGTTCCAGCACAGGAAGGATGGGGACCTGTTGAATGAGTCCTGAGCAGGCACCAGGATGATCAGGGGGATGGGGCAGCTCTGCTGTGAGGAAAGACTGAGGGAGCTGGGATTGTTCATTCTGGAGAAGGGAGGGCTTAGAGGTGACCTCACGGTGGCCTTTCAGCACCTGCAGGGAGCCCACGATGGAGAGAGACTTTACAAGAGCATGGAATGATAGGACATGGGGAAATGGGCTCAAAATGGAAGGGAGTAAGTTTAGATTGGATGTAAGGGAAGAATTCTTCCCTGTGAGGGTGTTGAGGCCCTGGCACAGGGTGCCCAGAGAAGCTGCCTCAGCTCCATCCCTGGAAGTGTTCAAGGCCAGCTTGGACTGGGCTGGGAGCAGCCTCAGAGAATGGGAGGTGTCCCTGCCCATGGCACGGGGTGAAAGTGTGTGATCTTCAAGGCCCCTTCCAGCCCAAACCATTCTATGATTTTATAACCCAAGGTTACTGCCAGCTTCCTGAAGTTTCAATCTATTGCACCTCATAGGTTTTAGCCTTGCAGCTCAGAATTCTGGTACTGCTTTTCTTCACTTGCAGCTCGGGAGCAGCACCAGAAATGTCAAAAAATATTGTACTGATCTAGGCATGGTCATAACAAACATCCTCTGGGATCCCTCATTTGCATCCAAGACCTGTCTTCAGTACTGGCTCAGTTTCCATAACAATCTCATGTTCCTTATGTTGTCCATGATTACTCCAGAGCTCCTGCTTCTTGGGTTTGTTTCCCTCAGTAGCTGTGAATATTTGTCCTCATGCCTTGAGCATTTCTTCTGTGTCTCGCACTCTCCCAAGCTGGCTGTCAGCAAGTGGAAGAGCTGCAGCACACCAGTTAAGAGATCTGAAAGCTGTGTCTGGGAAAGCCAGGCAAGCATTTGAAATCAAAATAAAATCTCCCAGCAAAATAGTGACATAATCAGCAATTCTAGTGCATAAAGCTGATTTTTCTTGCCTGTCCCTTTTCCACCCATGGTTTCCCCTCACCTCCCATCTCTTGCTTGCCCCTGCTGTTTGGGCTTTGAAGGTGGGACACCTGTTTTTAAAGATACATTAAATGCACAAGCTCAATTTACTGACCTAAGAAAACAGCACAAGAATAATGTAGTAATTGTCAAAACCTCCTATCAAAACCTCTGTAACAGAAATAGAGCATGGATAAAATTTATGCCACTTCTGAGGTGATTACATCCCTTAGTACTGAGGACAGACAGCAAAGTCTAGATATGATTTGATTTTATTCTTTTTCCTTTTTGAAACTACTTGGTTGCTAGTAAGTGTCAGCATTATTGCTGTCTTGGGGCTTTTCCAGTGACAGCTTATTAAGAAATTGCATGCTCTCAGAACTGCACTATTTTAAAAATGGGGGGCTGTGTGCAAATGAGGAGGTAAACAAAGGGGCTCTGGAATTACAGTGTGATGCAGAGGAACAGGTTCATTGCTGCAGGAAGAATTTGTTTCTTAGAAACTTTTGGAAAATAGCAGTGCTTAAGCCTGTGACCTGCTGCACTCTTTGACAGTGTTTCAACATCAACACAGATGCAAGTAGTAAAGATGGAAGATAGGAGTAAAAGCACATCTCATGAAAATGATGATAAGACCAGAAGAAACAGGTTTTGCTGTAAAGATTAAATGCTTCATGCACATGTATTTTAAGCAGTGTTTTGCTCTTTTAAAAGTGTCTGAGGAAGACAGAGATCAAGCAGGAGACATGATAATTACATGAAGCTCGTTTACTTCTGACATGCCACGCCAACCATTAAATCAGAAGATGTGATGAAAACAGGTTTAGAAGGGTGTTTTGCTAAGCCTGAGCTGTTCATTGTTTTTCCATTTCAGTTTAGTTGCAATTTTGTGTTGTAAAATCAGTGAAGGCATAAATACATACAAATATGATGGCCTTTTAAACTTGCCATGTTTCTAACAAGTGGTGTAGGAAGCTGCTGCTGCCTGTTGACCCTGTCCCTCTGAACATCAATAACAATATGTTTATTTTCCCCCATCTCAAATGTTAAGCTGTTGATTTCAGTGGTTTTGACCTTCATTTCCTGTTGGAACGAGACTTTCTTTTTTTCCTCCTTCTCCTTGGATTTGAAGGTTGACCATCAGGAAGCAATATTTTTTTGCTTATTTTTAAGCTATGCAACACATATTCATTCTGTGCTTTTTCTGTCCTTGGTTTCAACTTGTAATATCTCAGCTTCTTCCTCATTTAGTCCAAACTCATGCAGAAAAAAGGGCTGTTTTTCCTCTTGCAGGCTCTCAGCCTTTAGTAACACTGATGTTAATATTATCAGCAGGCTGAAGTTCATAGGGCAATGCAGAAGTGAGAAAGAGAGAGTGTAAAAGAATTCTTTGTTATTGTACTCAAAGATTTTTCTCAGAGGGAAAATAAAACCCCCTGTTAGAAGTTCAGCAGGATCTGATCTCTGGTGTTGGGGTTTGAAGGTACACAAGTAGAAAGCAGACTGACAGTGTGACACAAAGAAGATGCACAGCATCTGTCATGCCTGAAATTATACAGGAATTATATTCTGTTCAGTAAACTTGGTCACTTAAATTTTACTCTAGTTTTACATGTCAAAATTAAACATTTTAAGTAAGTTTTGGCAGCTGCCTTACTTAATATACATGTGATTGGTTTCTTCATGTCTTCATTTCTGCCCTGCAGCCTTGTTAGTCTGATCCTTCTTTCAGATAGCATCATTATTATACTGGCTCATTAGAAAAATGCCAGGTTTTTAACATCATCCCAATGTAGCCTGTGTACATCTATTTTTTGTAGCAATAGTGCATGCAAGCTTGCCTTTTTTTTCTTTTATAATTTTGTTTTCTCTTTCCCTCACTGCTTTAACAGCTGTGGTGGATGAACCAAGAGCAGGGACCCCTGCATTATGTAGGGACTCAGGACTGCTGTGGTGACTTATCTGAAGCCTTGCCTGAGTAATGGCTCTGTCAACATTTGCTGGAGGGGATAAATTTGGCTTCCCTGCTCACAGAGTACTAGCCTGACTTTTCTCTTAACACCTTTGACTCTTTCTTTGCTGGCTCAAAAAAAACCCAACCCAACAACTTAAGCAATTTGTAGCACAGCTGGAGCTGGAGGTACAGTACATCTTAATCCTGTCTTCACCTCAACAGTATTTTGATTTTATGAGATGGAAAAGCTTTAGTTACTCCGTGTCTGCTTGGTATCAGCAGTATTACAGACCCTGTTTAACATTCTAAAGAGAAATATTCTTCAAATTTAACTTTGCATAATTTCCCCTCTATTTCTTATGCCTGTGATCTGAGAGGTGGGAGTATTTTCACTCCTACTTTCCTCCTTCTCCCCAAACTCTTACTTAGTGTTTCCAGACTCTGAGAGAGAAATAGGATATATAAAAAACTCACATCAGGTTTGTTTGTGGTGACCTGCTGGACTCTGGATGTTGCTTTGTAGAACAGAAATTTGAGTCCCCTCTTTTTGGATGGACCCATTACCTCCAAACTGTTCTGCCTCACTGACCTTCAATATTTGTAGAACATTGATCTTCATGAAGCAAATGCAGATCTAGCAGATCCCACATTTCCCAGCAAGAGATTTTCTGTCTCTAATTCCCTTATAAACACAGCAACTTCAGTTGCCCCTGAATCCTGGCCCATCTGTCTCGGATTTACTGGAATAGAATCATGGTTTAAATATCATTGCCTCCATTTGTGGAAGCAAACATTTATTGTTTTATCTGCAGGCAGAATTGATGAATATTAGTGTTTGCAGGGACAAATGGCATTTTATCATGGACTCGTAGCAATATCCCACCTGGCTGCACCTGCTGTTTGAGACAAAGTACAGGGAAAAGTGACTTACAGGTGGACTTCCAGGCCCAGAGGAGACTGGAACCCTCTCTCAAAACTGGTTATGAATTATTTTTTTTTCCTAATTTCAGCTGTTTAAATTTTGAGTTTTATTTTTGTGATCAAATGGTTGTCCCAGCTCCTTTTCCTGACCAGTCTCAAGGATTATTTTTCCCCTCTGCAGAATAAAGGATGATAATGCAGCTTGGGGTCACATTTGGTTGAGGGCTGTCCCATTTGATCAGGCATCCTTGGTGAACCAAATCTGCTGATTTTTTTAACCCACCTCGCAGGGAGCTGAACTTTGTTTCAGAATCCCTGGTATTTGTGATTTCACAGATGGTGAAACTTTATTTCCCAATTTTGCAAGCTGATTTTACAGATATTTGGGGAAAATCATCCTAGCATGTAACTAGCATGAGTAAGCATCAAAACTTTTCTCTTTCCAGCATCTTTTCTGCTGACATTTTTTTCTTATTACAGTGCTTTTTGCAGTACTTTCATATCTATGTTATTCCTGGCCTGTAGCAAATGTGAGAAATCTTTGAAATAAGGACAGTTGTTAGTGTGTGTGGGTTTGAGAAGTTATGAATTCACAGCTACTTGAATGTGCAGGAAAAAATAGCCCTCTTTTTCCAGCCTTAATGATTTGAGGATTTTTGGGGGAGGGCAGGGAGGCATCAGTCATTTCTATGGTTATTTCATGCTGCTGGATCCCTCTGCATCCTCTAGCCTGTGCTGGATCCTCTGGTGGGTTTATGGCTTTAGGTCAGTGTCAGCAGTTTGTTGTGTTGGAATGCTTCATTAATTAGAATTATTAATTAAATCATTTATAATTAATTAGCTTAATTTTAATTTATTCCTTGCTATTTCACTGCTCTCACACTTGCTGATCCCAGGGGGGAGGTGGTTCCCCAAAGGCACATCCCAAGGCACAGCCAGCCCTGCTAGAAGGTTCTACTGACCTGGTTTAGTGCTGGGCAAAGGGTGCTGTGAGCTTCCTCCATTCATCGATTTGCCACTCCCAAACAAATGAGTAGTCTGCCCTCGGTTGGATCACCTGATAACTAGCCCAAGTTTAGGAATAGAAGGAAAAAATGGTATGTGTGCTGTCAAAGTGGCTTCTAGATGTTTGATTATAGGGTTAGAAGGAAAATAATATGAGAAGAAAACACAAGTACAGATTCCACATGAAAACGAGATTGTTCCTCAGCTGCTCTGGGAGCCTGGCAGAGCACTCTGCTGCTCCTCACGAGCCTCCATGGCTTTGGGATTTCTTCAGGCTTACAGTTCTCTTGCTGAAATCACTGCTGGGTGCAGCCTTCTCCTTTAGCCTAAAATAAACCAGCCGAGTACCTGTGCTCTGCCCAGGCTGGGCTTTAGAGTCAGGTGTGAGCATGGAGCAGGATAGCTTTCCCCCACTGTGCTTTCAGCTGGGATTAAAAACAGGCTGAGAATCTTTTCTTAATTTTTCCACTTAATTTGCACATTACTCATACATCTCTTGGTTTCTTGCAGCTTTTTTTGGGTATTCTGTCTGTCTTTGATTGTTTCTCGGGGTCTGGGACTTTGGCTGTCCACAGTCCTTATGTGCTTTTACCTTCCCTCTCCTTGTGAGCACTGCACGAAGGCCAAGTGCCACACATATGACAGCTTTGCCATTCCCTGCTTTTATTTTCTCTCCTTTAAGCCACCTTCCTTCCTTTCCCACCACTTCATTTTAGCATTTTTAGCTGCTGTAATGTTTCTGCTATAATTAGCTCTGAGCATGACTGTTGTTATCTTTCCAGAGTTTAATTTTTAAAGGACAGTTTAGAGGAAGTAATGCTCGCTTGGCTGAAATCCTTTTATTGTTCTAGCCCAGTGGCCAGCTTGCTCAGCGGGCTTTTAAAGAAGTTATCTGCTTGTCCTCTTCAGGTCCTCAGTCTGATAAAGGAGCTGATGTACCATGTGATGTCCAGCTGAAACGTTAGACACACCCTCTCCCCACAGTGCATGTGCTGGTTTATTTTTATTTAGTCTGGATTTGTATAATTTGTCTATCTGGATCATGAGTGAAAATAAGCTCAGAGTATTATATGCAAAGCAAGTCTGATTTTTGACTTGTTCCCTCCTGAAGACGAGTTCTGTGTAAGGTGTTGATTTTGCAGAGGTTGAGGCTGGAATGGATGGAGAGAAGAATTTTTCCTTGCTTTGAAGCTTGTGCCAGTTAAGGCTGAGTGATGAGGTGGTGTGATGGAAGCTGTGCACCCTTTTTCTTTAGCATATGAGTGAATTTTGTCTCCATATTTACCAGTGTGAAATTAAAAAAAAAAAATAAATGGAACAGGATACAGGAACAGCAACTTTGACTTCACCTTGCACCATCTTGCAAACAAATCAGTGGCTATCGTCCTGCCCTTCCCAGAACTGGGTGTGGTGGCTGAAATAAAACATCTCACAAAGAGAACACAGCCCTATTGTTTCAGGGCAGCAGCAAGATGACTTCTGAAGGCTGAAGTGAGGGGTTTGGTAGTTATTTTTACTGTGGGTGTCTTTTTTTGTGGGTTTTATTTTTCTTCAAGTAGGATATTTGTGCTGTTCCTGCCACTTTGTCTCCAGACTTTATTATTTCATTGATTATCTAACTAAAGAAATTTTACAAGGGGCCTTCAGGGCCAATCTCTGTAATTTGAAGCTCATTTCAAAGTACCTGCTCCAATGGAATTGAAGGATTTCAGCGAGTGGTAGCTTAGCTTTGAAGTGTTCCTCTGCACTGAGGAGGGATTGCATGAAGGAGAACCTTCCTCCTCATTGTTTTACACTCATAATTACAGCTGCCTTGAGTTTCAATTTTAGTTTTCAAACTGGGATTTTCCTTATGCATTTTCTGAATGCAGTGCCATGCAGGAGGCAGCCTTGTACCTTAAACCCAGTCCAGATTTAGTGCATAACTAGGAAACAGGACTAGAAAGCCTCCTGCATAACTGGTATAATTTTTCTTGCTGAATAAACCTGTTCTTATGACTATTTCTTTACTGGCAGCAGTCCCAGAAGGTTTCTGACTGGATGTTCATACACACCTGTGTCCTGTTTTGTGACTTTTGTCCATGAATGGGGTCTGTAGTGTCACTGGTGTCAGTGTGGTGTGTGAGTTCCTCTTGGGATACTGAACAAGGTGGCTGGACTTGGCCCAAGGATGACTTGTGGAAAGCTTGAGAATTGTATTGCACAGAAGAAAAGCCTAATGGACTGTTCAGAGAGTCCCTGGGATCTTGGAGTGTGAGTCTCCCAAAGAACCCTGGGTGGTGGAGCAGCATGACTGAAGATAAAGGGAAAATCACATGTAATAAAAGTGTAATTTATGGTTGTGGCTTCTTGTGCCAAGCAACTACGTGTGGAGACTGTTGTTCTCAGGAACAGAGGGAGTGTGTCTTTGGGTTTATGATATTATTTACTTCAAACTCTAATTGACACTGAGTGTATTAGAAAGGAAGTGAGTTTTAGGGTGGGTTTCCCCCCTGGAAACAGCAGTTGAAGGAAGCAGGAGCTTCTTCTTTTGCAGGCACCTGCTGCCATGGGGCATTGAGGTGTCTGAGCACAGCCCCAGGTTTGACATTTCAGCAGGTCTCTTATTGATGTAAATTCACATGAAGTAACACTTGACAGTGAATAGCAACGTTTTTCTTTCAACTTTGATTTTCATTTACAATCAGCATTGCTCAGTTAAGGTTTTCCCTTTAAGATCTGCTGCTATGCCTTTCAAATAAATTCCTGTGTGGCTTTTCCATCTCCTCTATATTTTCTGTTGAAAACAATCTGAAACAAATGGTTGATTAAAAAAATTATAATACAAGCATCCTGCTTTACTACAAACCTGATGCAAAAAGTTTTAGATCATGAACATCTTGTCAGAGCAACCATTTCAGTTTGCTTACTGTACTGGACTAATGTTTGATCCTTCAGTCACATTTGGAAATATAAAATTACAAATTTTGAAAACTTCCCCTGTATTTCAGACTGAAAGCTTAGACTGCATAAAATCCAAGAATGGTAGAGCAACATGTGCGAGTCAAATGAGTGAAATATTTGACGTCCTTGAGCTCTGGTAACAAAAGGACCACAGTCTGTGGAATCCCTGATGCCAGCTGTGCTGAAAGTTGCTGACTTGGCCTGTGGCTGTTCCCTGCTCATACAGAATTACACTTTCACAGACACAATCTGAGCTGTGTGCAGTTTTTTTTGGGTTTTTGGGTTTTTTTTATGAAGAAAAAACAAACATATGCTCAAATATAAGCAGAGAAGTATGTCAAAGATGCAAAATAAAAAGCAGGCAACAAAGCATGTTTATTTATTAGAGTGTCTTTGTGAGTAATTTTGGTTTCTGACTGTGGTTTGCCACACCTTCCTTTCTTTATCCCTTTTTCCTTTTGTTCATCTTCAGAAGTACTGCAGCTTTGCCTAATTCCTTCAAGAGAAATGTAATAAAATGATAGTATTTCTAAGGAATGAAGCATCACATCTGACTGTGCAGCCTTCCTCATGTTTGCTCTTCAACTTCTTGGGCTCTGCTATATGCAAATAATCCTCCTTTAATGGGCTTTTCCTGTGGGTTGAATATAATTATATTAAAAAAAAAGAAAAAAAAGAGCAGCTTCTGCCCTGTGCTTTCTCCCTGTTGTGATGGAGAAGCATTTCCTTTTTCTAACTATGGTTAAAAAACCAGAACAATCTGTGACAGTTCTAGGATGCAAGTAGGGCTGCTCTTTGTGAAAATCAGTATGCTGTACCGTGGAGGGTTTACACAGAGCATCTGCAGTAGCTACTTGCAAAAAGAAGAAACTGTGATGTTCTTTAACAAAGTTAAGTATTTCCCAAAATATTTTCTGTTCTACAGAACTGTGGTCTTAAAGTGTAGGACTGAGATAGAATGGAAATAATGTGAAGCTGTAGCAAACACACACATGTTTTAGGTGATTAATCTTGGCGAGCTTGACCTGCGAAAGTAAATACCTGTTTTACAGTGTTGTTTACACAAGAAAGCAGTCAGTAACACGTGTTTCTTTGAAAGATGACTCTTTTGGCTACAGCACAATTTTATTGGGGGCTCTTGAGATCAGTTTGCTCTGCAAAATGCATTGTGCTCTAGCAGTTATTCTCCCTGTGTGAAAGGGGATGGCTGGTAGGGTTGTCTGTTGGGCTCAATAATTCCCTGACACATCTTCCTTACTCCAGGAGAAGCTCTCTTCTAAAATCAGAATCATTTTCCCAACAATAAAACTGTTAGGAAGTGCAGCACTGTGATTTTCACTTTGCTAATGCAGCTAGGAAACCCTTCAGTTTAGAGGCAAGCTGAGAATTTCTATTGCTAATCTGCTATATTAAGGCAAATTAGAATTAACTGATGTGCTTCTAAATGTGGCCTGTGTGCAATGAAGTTCCTTGCAGCATAATGTACTTTTTTTTTTTTAAATAGCACAATTTATTATCCCGTAAGTAGGTAATTCCTCACTGCTGATAACCACACGTCTGGCCTTCCCTTCTGCTGTCTCAGTTCCCTTGGAACAGCACCATTTCAAAATGCCAGTGATTGAGTTGTAGCCCCTCGAGGGGCTGTATTTAGACTGTCTGTTAATAGATCAGCTCGTTCATGTAATTACTGAGCTCTGACAGAGCAGCTCCTGTAGCTCAGTGCTTTCCATTTGCTCTGAGAGCCCTTCCTGCTTGCTGAGGAGTTTGTGCCTTTAAAAAATGGAGCAATCATTTTGTAGCTCCCAGCAGACCTTTCAATAAACATTCACGAGTTCTGCTTATCCGTGAGATAGCAGGAAAATATTTTCCTGTCTGATTGTGCATCGTGACTTCATTGGCTTGAAATGACACCTTTTGGAAGTGCCTCTCCTGCTGGTGATGCCTTTTTCCTGGTGTTATAAAATGAAGCCAGACACGGTTAAAGGGGTTGGGGTCTTTCCCTCAGTATTTGAATCAGGATCCTGTTTGGTGCATCCACTTCACCCAGGTGACAGCGTGGCAAATGCACCCCCATCAATCACACACACCAGTTCTAGACTTTACACAGCACAGATCCAACAAGGGAGCCCAATAATGAGGTTGGGCTGGGCTCAGCTCGAGTTTCCAGAATCCTCCTGTCAGGAGACCTTGGGTTCCTGAGCCAGTGGGAATGTTTGGTGTCCCTGGCTCTGCAGCTCTGGGCTGTTCAGTCTCAGGCCTGCAGAACACTTACAAAACACTGAGCACTAAACTGAGTAAAAGATTGCAAGTGTGCATGCTGCTGATACTTGTGGATACAGAGAACTGTGTAAAAGGGATATAAAGAAAAGACAAAAATCATTCCAGCATCACTGGGATGCTTTGTCTTTGGAGTGACAGCTCCCACCTGTGTCAGTCATGGACTTCACCAACTTCCCTGGTGAGGGGTCCCAGGTGAAGCCATACCTGGCTCTGTAGCAGCTCTGTTCACTTGACTGCAGAGAGTTCTGGAAGGTGTTGGAGACAGATCTTTTTCCTGAGGCTCTTCCATTGATTTTAGTTGTGATTCAGCATTGTGGAGCGGGATGAATGAGGCAGTGAGGAGACAGAGAGAAAGGCTTTGTGGTTTTTATTAGCAACAACTGTGCAAGCAAACTTAATTTGGCATTCTGAAGCCCGCTGGTGGTGTTCCAACTTTACCCCTCAGCTGTTGCTCACTGCATTGCAGAGGCCTCTGTAATCTAGCAATTTCTCATTGTCTCCAGCCCCTGCCATTTATAAGTGGGGACTCAGGTTGCAGAGCAGATTAAGTGAGCATTCCCTTTTATTTTTAATTTTAATACGAGCTTTTCCTCGAGTCATAGGAAAAATACACCTGGCACTCACTAGCCAGGGGATATGTGCTTATTAGCTGAGGTGGAAAATACCTGTATGATCTTGTCCCCTATGGTTTTATAGGAAAGAAGCAATAATATGCACTTGGATTATGACACATCCTATATTTAATCTGTTCTTCCACTCCCAAAACAACCAGTCTGGCTTTATTATTTCTCTTCTTCCTCCTCTCTCATTTCCTTCTTCTGTAGTTCATGGTATTTCTCATCCTGTCTCTTTTGTCTGTGTGCTTCCCTTCCTTACTGCTGCCTCACATGCAGCAGTGGTGCCATCTTGCTCATTTTTAGATCAAAATTCTTATCCTTTTGGTAGGGATGTTTTTAAGGATATATTTTATCTGCTCTCCTTTTCCAGTTGTAGGAGAATTAGAAAGGTTTGCAGCAGCTGCCCCTTAGAGGCCAAGCCTTCCCTTCTCTCCTTGCCAAGGGGACAATCTCTGCTGTCCCCTCACTCAAATTCCAAGTTTGAACTTTTACTTGGGAGAGTAAAAGCACAAGAGGATTTGTGGGCATCACTCACCCTACCCCTGCTCCCTTACACAAAACCATTTAGCACAGATGATTCTGGGGGTTACTGACATGCCAGTGGTGAAACCCCACTCTGGGGGTCCCGAGTGCCTTTTGCCTTGCACAAAAATGGTATCCCAGAGCTGTTCTGTGCTGCTGGGGAGGGCTTCTCTCTGGAGAACTGAATTTTTGTCTGCCTGTTGCTTGCACTGGTTGCAGTCCAGCAGTTTGTCAAATGTCTGACTTACCCCCCTCACAGAAAAACTTGAGCAGCTTTGGCTGAACACTCAGCTGACGTTTTCCAGCCGACTGGTGACTCAGTCCCACTCACCAGAAAGCGAGGAGTGGTTGGGTCAACTCTGCTCCAATAAACAAGGCAGCTGTTGCCTGTGCTTAAAGATATTCCTTATTTCTGCAGTAAAATTGGCATCTCATAAATGCTGCCCCTGCTTCATGCTTTCCTCCCCCCTCTCCAAACAAGCATTTGAAGAGGAAAGAGAGGAAGGTCTGCGGATTTTTTTTCTTGCTTGGTACCCTCTATTTGTAGTTCAAACATAACCCAGGACTACCAGCACATAGGAGGGAAAATTCACAAAGTGATGTTTAACAACACACCTGCAACCTGGTGTGAAGATGTGATTTGCTTTTTTGGGCTGCCATATCTTGTAGCTTTTTTTTTCCCCCTTCTCATCTACTCTAAAATACAACAGCCATAAGGAAGAGTTGTGCAAAACAATTGAAAACAACTGCCTTTCTGTTCTGCTAAAGGAAATACAATTGCTTCACTAGACTGCCTATTCAGATTTTCACATAGCCAACGTGGAAATCCATGAGTTATCAAAAGGGGCACTTTTGATTCCCTCGATGACATGGGACTGAAATGCTCATTTGAGGTTTGGTGAGGGGAAAGCACATTCCTTTGCACGTGGATTGCACTGGGCTCTCAAGGTTATTTCAGAGAGCAAATTACAAGATTCTCCTGTGGTTCTGAACTCGTCTGTTTTCCTTACCAATGTGCCCAAGTTTAGGGATTAAGAGTGGGTTTCTGGCAGCTGTCTGCCAGCAGCAACAGAGCAACCTCGTGTGCAGTCACAGCCATTAGGCATGTCTGGTCTGTGGTGGGGAAAAGGGAGATTCCTGGAGGAGAAAAGAAGAGACCAGCAAATTTATTCTGCTGTTATCAAGCAGGACCTCAGCAGTCTGGCCTCTAAAATTACAAATTCCTGCTGGGAGGATCACTCCAGGTGGAGGGTGGCTCTGCACTGTTCCTCTCCCACAAGTCCAAAGAACACTTGGTTCTGTTTATTTTTTGCTGGAGTGGTTTCATAATATTCCTAAAGCAGCAGCACCTCTCACTGAAAGGAGTGTGACCTCCCTGCTACCACTGTCCTAGAGAAAGGTGGTGGATTTTCTGTTTGTTTGTTTATTTTTTAAAGTTTGTTTTGGTTGGCTGCCATTCTAGGTAAAGAAAACCTTTAGTTAAAGATCTGCATCCTTTTCTTATCATATTGGCACCTGCAATAAAAATATTTCAGACTTCAAGAATTATCAATGAAGCTGTAATGAATAAATTTGGTATCACCAGGGGGTGATTGAGAATGATGGAAATGGGTACCCTTGAGTCTCTTGAACCTTGCAGAGTAGCCAAAGCTGCAATTACTGTCAGTTTTCTGTGTGTTCTGTTACTTACAAAGATAAGATAGTTCACTAACAGAGTAATAGCAGTATTTTGTTATTTTAACTTGGCAGTATTCTACAATAAAATAGGAAATTTATTAGCATACTAATGAATTATGTACTCTTTCTGTGGTGCACCAGCAAGTAAACTGTGAGGAGATACTTGTTCTTTTGTCTTTTTAGCATCTTTTGGCTGGAAATCCTCCTCTAAAACAAGAGTTGCAGGGGAGGCTGAGATCTGATGTGCTTTTCTTTGCACTGATGCTGACAAGAAAATCATTTATCTCACCTCCCAGCAGAGCTGGTGGCAAGGACTGGAACAGTGCAGTGGTAACAGTGCTCAGAAGGGAGATGGATGTTCTGCAGGTGCAAACAGTGTTTCCTCCTTGTGCTGAACACAGGGTTACAGAAATGCACTTGTGCTTATGCACACCCCAGAATTATTTTTCTGGAGAAATGCCATGTGCATTCCCAGCTTTGCTCACACTGGGGGAAGGACTGCAGAGTCCTGTGTGAGGACCCAGGAGAGTAAGTAAAGACTAAGCCAAGTGCATACTTTCTCTGGTTTTGCCCCATTTAATCTGTTGTAGATACCTTATTTTACCTTATCATCTTATTTTATCTCCCCATCCACGGTCTCCCTGACTTCCCCTTTTTAAATTCCCTTTCATCTTTAAAACGTGTGGTTTGATTAGGAAGCTGTAACCTCGTTATAGTTCATTTCATTTAAAAGCACATTAACCTGCAGAATGAGCCACTGGCTGTCTCTTGTTCAGTTTCCAATCAATTTCCTGTTTGTCTGATGCTGGGTTATTCACCCCACAGTTCAGGGAGGCAATTAGGCTGCTGAAAGCTCCTTGTGGCTGAGATCTGCCAGGCTGGCACTCGCTGCTGTGTCAGCCACAAAGCCTTTACCCCTTACTGGCAATGGCATCATTCCTGCAGTTCTTTTTCATCTTTTGGTTCAGATTTCCCATCTTCTGAATTTAGCTTCTTGTCTTTTTTGTTGTTGTTTTCTTCTTTTTGTCTTTATTTTTTTTTTTGTCTGGCTCAAATTGCAGCTCCCAAGCAGTCTTTAGTATGTCTTTCCTGCAGAAAATTGCCTGTGTCCCAAGGGAGGGAGAGCAATCTACAGATTCTTCTTTATCAAAACCATTTGACAGAAATTAAAACTTCTCTTCTTTTTTTTTTTTTTGAGTGCACTTTAAAATACTGTGTGTACTCCAACAAACTTAATTTGTTCATCAAGAATTGTGAGTAAGAGGTGAGAGATACTTGGCACTGTGTAGCTCATATTTGGGGGGGAAATTTTTGCCTTATCCTTGCAGGTTTTGTGTGGAGGTAGAACAGAGAATTGACAGAGCTCCACAACCAAGGTGAACTGTATTGTTGATGGGAGGGTGAACCTCAGCCCTGTACTGAGAACTTGCAGATCTCCTGCTGGCACATTTTGATTTTTGCAGAGACATGGATATAATAATGAGCTGCATTTTAGAGACCTCATGCTGCAGAAAAGGGTGACTCTGGGTTTGTGACTTCTTTGCAGTGGTTTTTTTGTCCTAGCAAAAGTTATTAGAGACATTTGGTTTTGATGTCTCAGATTCAAAAAGACAAGATGTCATTTTCTTAGCACATTTCTGGAAGGGAATGTGGATCTCCCCACACCCCCTGCCCTTGCTCTCCATGGCCCATAAAGCCTGATTGTTCTATCTGTCACAGCAGCGTTAGTGCTGCCTGGAGTTACTGATAATTTTTGCTCTGTTTTGAATTTTGCTAAAGCAAAACAGAGACAGGGAATTGCTGCTGGCATTTAACATAGTAAATAAATATACTTCTGCTCCCTAATAAAGACTGTCTCTGGAGACAAATTTATGGTGATCCCCCATGTAGTCTCAGTGCTCTTTTCCTTGCCTGTCTTAATTCTGAGTTAATATGCAGAGAGACATGGTATTGGAGAGGCTTAAAACATGGAATTTTTCAATTATATGGCTTTTTCCAGATTGGACACAATTTATGGGGATGGGAGGCAGAGAGTGGTGAGTATTTGTAGAGGTGGACTTTAAATAAATAACTTATTAATTTTTAAAATAATGCTTTATTCTGTGGTTTGTTTTGGAGGGGTTTTTGTGGTTGTTTTTTTTCCAAACAGAGTCTTTGAACGCAGACAGTGCAAATACTTTGAGAATGATCGAAGCTATTAATGCATCATTGATTTCCTCCATTGACTTGTCCATTAGATATTTAATCTCTTCTTTCTAACAAGTGTGTATTTTACTGTTTCAAAAGCAGCCTCCCACTGTCCCTTGCATAGTGGGAAGCATCTCCTGCTGGTTTTTTGTCACTTTGCCAGCCTTGAGACTTGGCTTCCAGGAGCAGTTGAACACTTTGGACTTATCCTGCATTTCTGCTGGAGCTGGAGGAGTTGGGGAGCAGATTCACCCATTGCAGGGCCATCCAAGCCAGTTTAGGCTGTCCTGCCTGAGCAGTTCATGCTATGATTCTGTGGTTTTGTTGGCAGGAGGGATCTGAAATTAATCTCTGGACACTCCCTGTCCTGTGTGCTTTCTTCTGTCCCTCCTTTTTTCATAGCCAGTTGTAAGAATGTTTTGTTAGATGGTCAGTGGTGATGAGGGTTTTTTATAGTAACAGCTGCTGTAAAAAATTGCTGAACTGCATCAATGTCACAGAGTTCTGTGAAACTCCAATTCTAAGAATACATTCCACTTAACCCCAAAAAAACCCATAAAATGAGGAACAATTTAGGGTCTGCACAGGACCTGTGTTTTTGCAGCTCTGAAACCACTTGTTGAGCTGCATGCCTGAGAAACAAAGTGATTTGACTCACTGCTTATATTTAGTATCATTACCTACTGCAATAGGTTCCGTTTTCTTGTGAGCATTAATGTTTTTGCTCAGGAAGGTTAACAGGGAAAACGCCCAGCAAAAGGCATTTTTGTGCTTATCACAGGGCAAATGCGTGGAAAACATCAGGTCACTGTGCTGGGTGTCAACTTTTTTTTCTTCTTTTTTTTGAAGAGTCTGTAGAAGTAGCAGCGTTTAAGGGTGGGGAGAGGATGTCCTTCCTTTTTGGTAAAGCCTGTAAAATTAGAGGAGCTGGAGGGTCCTTGGTACAAATGTGACCTGAAATCACAACACCCTCTTTGTTGTATTCCAGAATTATGTATCATAAATATGTGAGATCCCAGCCTTAAAATATACCCTGTGTCTCTACCTACCCAAGGTGCTAATTTATCTGGTTTGGGGTATATTTGTGTAATTGAAACAAAAATTTTAATTGATGTTTCTATATATAATATTAAAAATATGTTTGGTCTTATATTTCTGTTTGGAACAAGCTTTTGCTAGAACTTTCTGTAATCACATGGAATCAAAGGGGAGATGTTCATGTTTAAAGTGCTGCTGGTGAAGCTTTAGACTAAAGTTTAAATTGTTTGAAAGCCTTGGCTGCCAAGAAAGCCTGGGCTCAGCTCAGGAAATTGCATGATTCCTGGTGCTTCTGGAGGCAGGTGAGGAGCTGTAATTGACTTTTCACCAGTGAAGTGTAGAACGTTCTGTTCAGTTTGGGGTGTTACAGGTGAGTACCCCAAACACGGGGGAAGTGGTGTGAAAGTGGAAGGGAGTGGAAGAGTTTGAGCACAGCTTTGCTGGTCTGAAGCCACGTGCTGCTCTCCATTCTCCTTAGTGTTTTTCTATCCCAGAAAAGCTCTTCAAGGGGTTAACTGACCAAACTTATCTTTCTATGTGACCTTAAATGGATCACACATTCAAGACCATTTTTCTTCCCCTTATGGAGTACGAGGAGCTGCAGAGCTGCTATCACATTTTCCTTTCTGAAGCATGAAGAGCTTTGATTCCTCAGAATACTGTTGGGAGCAGCAATGTTTCTCTCCTTTGCTCCCAGGCAGTCCCAGGGCTTGTTATTTTTACCACATGGAGCCCCTTCATGCCCAGGCTGAGGAGCCTCTGCTGCCTGAAGAAGTGGCTCTGTACATTGGTGCAAATCTTAAGTGTCCTTTCAGTGTCTCCTGAGATTCCCTGATAATCACATCACCCTGCCAAGGAGCCCTGTTAATATTCATGTGGTTGTTTTGGTACTTGGCAGAGATGAGGGCGTTAATGTGAAGTTTTCTTTGGCTTTGGTGGGTATTAAAGAAATTATTTGTGTTTTCTACTGTAGCAGTGATTTCATTACACTTGAAGAATTAAATGCTGAATGTCTTTTGGTAGATGTGCCCATAAAAATGTGTATTGAGGCTCTTAGCTGGCATGTTGGACCACATCAACCTCTCCCTCATAAGGAGGGGGACCTGTGGGTGCAGAGACTGGCCATGAAAATAATCTGGAGAAGAAAAGGCTGGAACACCTCTCCTATGAATAAAGGCTGGCAGAGCTGGAGTTGAACAGCCTGGAGTAGAAGAGGTTCCAGGGTGATACCTAAAGGGGCTACAGGAGAGCTGTGAGGGAATTTTTACAAGGGCCTGCAGTGACAGGACAAGGGAGAATGGCTTCACCCTCACAGAGGGCAGAGTTACATTGGATATTGGAAGAAATCTTTCCCTGTGAGGGTGGTGAGGCCCTGGCACAGGGTGCCCAGAGGAGCTGTGGCTGCCCCCTGCCCAGAAGTGCTCAGTGCCAGATCAGAGCAGCCTGATCTAGTGGAAGGTATCACTGCCCGTGGCAGAGGGTTGGAATGAGATGATCTTTAAGGTCCCTTCCAACCCAAACCGAGTCAAGTGAAGGGGAGCAAAGACAGAGGGACAACTGCTCAGTCCAACCCTTACATGTGATCCAGCTTTTCCTGGTGAAATGGAAATGAAGGTTTGAAACTGTGCAGTTCTTCCATAGTGAAGTGTTGCTTTTCAGGCTTGGATGGGGGAATTAGGAGCCCTTTGGCAAAAGATCCCTGGCCTTTCACACTGCTTACCCTGTGCTCCCTTCCCTCTCTGCAGCTGGGCTTCTTCTGTGTGCAGGGCTGTTGTGAAACTTCTCCACTGTTCCTGGAAAGATTCATGTGAATTCTCTGATTTTGAGAGCAGCCCTGTTTCTTTTTTGATTCCAGCCCCTTGATCTCGCAGTTAACCTTAGAGGATATCAGCAATTTAATTGTACTTTACTTTTATAAGAATTTAATTTCTCGAAAGATAAGGTGAAAAGAGGAGGGTTGAAGAATCTGCTGTTGCCTTATTTAGAGAGTAAGAAAAAAAATTCAGTAGCCAGCTTTGCAAGGTGGTAATAAAAAGGGTGTTTGAATAGTTGCAGATCCCTCAGTGTTTTAGTTTAGATGTTAAAAAGGCCTTTTATGAGACAAGTGGTCCTTGAGAGAAAGACAAATAAAAAGCACGTCTGAAAATGCAAGGGATGGCAGCTCTTTCAGACAGGCACTTCCCATTGATGCCTTTTTCCTGGTGTTATAAAATGCAGCCAGACACGGTTAAAGGGGTTGGGGTCTTTCCCTCAGTATTTTAATCAGGATCCTGTTGGATGCATCCACTTCACCCAGGTGCCAGCGTGGCAAATGCACCCCCATCAATCACACACACCAGTTCTAGACTTTACACAGCACAGATCCAACAAGGGGGCCCAATAATGAGGTTGGGCTGGGCTCAGCTCAAGTTTCCAGAATCCTCCTGTCAGGAGACCTTGGGTTCCTGAGCCAGTGGGAATGTTTGGTGTCCCTGGCTCTGCAGCTCTGGGCTGTTCAGTCTCAGGGCCTGCAGAACACTCACAGAGCACTGAGCACTGAACTAAGTGAAAGGTTACAAGTGTGCATTCTAATACTTGTGGATACAGAGAACTGTGCAAAAGGGATAGAAAAGAAAAGACAAAAATCATTCCAGCATCACCATCACCTTGAGGCTGAGCATTGCCCAGCTCCTGGCTTTCTCCTCACTCACCCTTTGTAGCAGCCACAGTGTGGCTTGGTTTGAAAAGCCACAGAGATGAGCACTGTTTCATTGGTGTTATCAGTGAAGGCACTGCCTGCTGGAGGCTCCAGATCAAGAGCTGCTGTAACTCTGGGGTGCTTTCAGAGACAGGAAGAGTCTCCAGTGCTGCAAAGCCTCATGCATCTCAGGCTTTCCCACCCCAGCTGGTTGGAGGAAATCCACCTTTGACTTGCATTTTCCAAGCACTGGATTACTGTGAGCAGAAGGGCTGCTATGTCTGTGTCCCATCCAAGGCCACTGTTTGGCTGAGCCCTGGGGATGGACCAAGACTGCCCTGTCCATCCTCCCTCTTCTTCCTTCCAAGGATGCTTGGATTTGTGGCAGGCTTCCCTGATGGCAGCAGATTTGCAGCTTTGGAGAGCTGCTGCTGGGCAGAGTAAATCTGCAGAGTCTGTGTGTGTCTCTCTCCCTTCCACACCAGGTAGGATGATGTCCAGAGCCACTCAGCTTGTCACAGTCTGCAGCAGGGTGTCTGTGAGTGCAGTGCTGGGCTCAAGTCTCTCTGCTGTCTCTCTCATGGGCTCTGCTTGCCCTTGCTCATCTTGCCTGCCACGTGCATGTTCCTGCTGGGGAGCCATTGGAGTTGGCAAAGAAATCATCATCTTTCTCTGGAGCATTTTGGGTCAGTAGAGCTTGACCTGCCTGCCCTTTTCTCCATCAACAGAGCTTTTGTTGCCAGCAGTGGAGCAAATGTTAGAGCCCTCTGCATCTGTGCAGAAGGGTTTGGTGCATGCTGGTGATGTGCTCTGTTTGCTCAGAGGTGGAGCTGCAGTGAGGTAAATGCCACAAAACAGTGGGGAAACTTTCTTGGAAGCTGAAGGAGCCTGAGGCTTTGTGTGGTGAGCTGGGGATGTCCCAGAACACAAGCAGCCTGTGCATGAAACGCTCCTGGGGAGGATGTGTTTGGCTCCTGCCAAATCCCTGCACACACACTCTCATTTCTGCCAGGCTGACCTTGTTCCTGGAGAGCTGGGGCTGGCTGGTGGGGCAGGCTGGTAGCCAAAGCCAAATGCTGTGACCTGTACACAAGCTCAGCATCCCTCCTCTGCTCCTGCATTGCTCCTGCATGCAAGGGGCAGCAGCTGTAGCTGGTGGTACCTCTTCTGGGGTTTGTTTCTGCATCTGCCTCCCCTTTCTTTGCCTTCTGTCCCTGGAGTGAATGAAACACTTTCCATGAGCACTTTTTTGATCAGGCACTTGGAATGCTTATGGGACTCTTCGTCCTGGAAATCCAGGAGACCTCTCCAGAGGAGGAAGCAGCGTCTCCTGTTTGTCTTGAGTTACCCTGTCACAACAATGGCTTCAGAATCTGCCTAATTTAAAAGCTGGTTTTAATCTGATGGGAATATGTTTGTGTATTTAAAATAGTTATTCCTTGCTGGGGCCACTCCCTTCTTTTGTCCTTCACTGCTGGACTTTTCAGCCTCACTCAGCTCATGTGCAGTGCTTGTTTACAGCCGAGATACTGGAGCATGAAGAAGGAAATCAGTCCCTTTAATACTGATTCAGTTCCAGGCTTCCTGTGCGTGTGCATGCACGTGTGTGTGTGTGTGTGTGCTCAGCCCTGCTCCTGCAGTCGCTGGGCAGCCTCTGAGGAAAAGCCACAGCAGAGGCAACATGCAGGTGCCTTTTCTCACCTCTTCCACCTGGTTTGGGCCTGAGCAGGTTTAGACAACACGGGCAAAAAATTCCAGTATGGCAAGCCTGATGAGGAAGATGCTGATGCAGGCAAAGACGTGGAGTGGTGAGTACGGGAAACATCTTGCCTGATGGGACAGATAACTGCTCAGAAGGGTTGAGGTGTCTGGCAGTGGGCAGAGAGCTGTTGGGGATTGCTGTTGTTTTCACCTTTCATCTCCAGTGTGAGATGGCAACCTGAGAATGGCAAATCCTGTGTCCGTGGAGAAGATGGTTATCCTGGGTGAATGTGTTTAAAACCTGTTTTCAGCCTGCCCTGGGATTTCTGCCTTAGCTTGGCTATATAACAGTCTCTCTCATCTGGAAGTTTTGGAGGGAGCTTGCAGAGACAGGCATCTCAGGAGCTTTTAAACTGCTGTGGCAGTTGTGACTGCACCAAAGGATGAGGTGGAGAAGCAAACAACACTGATGAGCTGTAGGAGAAACTATTTTATTGCTTTGTTCTATTCTTTTGATTTGGTGGCAAGTACCTCTCTGGATTTCAGTAAGGTGCTCTGTCTGTTGCACAGTTACAGAAATTGTCATCAGCAGTGTTGGATATTTTGGATTTTAAAATATTCCAGTAGCAGCACCAGTCTGTGCCTGGGGTTTTTCATTTAAATTTATGGTGTTTATCCAGCTCTTAATTGTGCAAATTAGTATAATTATGGAGTGTGATTATATGCATACCCGGTGACTGTTTTTAAGAGGCTGTCTCAAACATCAAGATTTGATTTTATTAGCCTTGTGTCTGTCTGGTGCAAGCACCTTTCTTCTTGCTGCTGTTCTGCAGAGCAGACATCCCAAACTGCCTCAGCAGGAAAGAATTCCTGCAGTGCCATATCTGAGGGAATGGCTCTTTAAATGGGGCAGAGGGCTCGTCAATGGCTCTGACTAATTAGGACTGATTAGGTGAGTTATCAAAGACTGAAACAGCCCTCCCAAAGCAGGACAACTTCTTTGCCCCAGGCTGGGATAAGGATAGGAGGGTACAAGCTGAGCCACACACGGTAAAATTTATCCAAGTGCCAATTTTATCAGTATGAGGAAAAGTTGTTCCTGGAAATTAGGACTTTTGGGTGAGTTATTGGCTGCTGCCCATCTCTCCCGGGGCTGCAGCTCAGGGTGTGTTTGTGGAGGGGGCAGAGCAGGCACAAGCACTTCTCTGCTGTAGAGTTTAAAGTCTGGGTGTGCCAAATATCGTGTTGCCTTTTGCTGGGAAGGAGGTCTTGTTGGCAAATGCTGTTCCTTTCTAGCCCAGGCTTTCTGGTCTCTCCTTACTCACTCAGGACTTCTCAGAATCCGTGATTTTCTGCCTTTAAGGAAAACAGAGATATGACCTGAAACAGAGTAATCTCCTTGATTGCATTGTGACAGATGTGGTGTGATAAATACAGGAAACTGTAGAGGAGATCTCCTTCATCTCTCTATAAATAGCTTGGGACTTTGGGTAAATTAACCAGTCTTTACAGAAAGGAGTGAAAATAAATATCATAGAATCATGGAATGGTTTGGGTTGGAAGGGAGCTTAAAGCTCAACTCATTCCAACCTCCCTGTCATGGGCAGGGACACCTTCCACTATCCCAGGTTGCTCCGGGTCCCCTCCAGCCTGACCCGAGCACTTCTGGGGATGGAGCAGCTCAGCTTCTCTGGGGAACCTGTGCCAGGGCCCCAGCACCCTCACAGGGAAGAATTTCATCCCAATATCTGACCCAACCCTGTCCTCTGTCAGTGTGAAGTCATTCCCCCTTTCCTGTCACTGCCTGTCCTTATCAAGAGTCCCTCTCCAGGTCTCTTCTAGGCCCCTTTTCTTTGCTTCAGGCACAAGCAGAATGGAATTACTCTAGCTGAAATTTCACTTAAAGAAAAAGTCAGCCTGAGAATTAACAAAGAGGGGGGTTTTTATAGGCAAGTCTAGCAGGTATTAAGTGACTGGAGCACACATTGACTTTGTGTACATACCTTGTGTACATTTCTTCAGAGAAGTTTTAGTCCATCAATGTTTGAAAGCACAATTCTTTGTTGAGGGAAACACAGCCAGTAGGACAACATGTAAATAGCCTTCACTTTGAGAACTTTCAGCATGATTTCAGAACCCCTGCAGAGCTGTATTGTTTAGTTGGTTTTTTTTTTCTTTAAATCTCATTGTTTACACCGTGGGGAGGTGTGTTAAATGGGCTTTTTAAATGCCTGCAGGATGTCAGGAAGTTGAGGATGGTGGGAGCATGAGGTGAAGGGAACGTGATCCTGGAACAAGTGTACCCATTGCACAAGCACTTGGATAGGGTGTGTAAATACAGGACTGGTTCTGCCCCAGGGAAAGCACTGAAGCCAGGCTGGTTTCTGCATTTGTGGGGTTCAGTGCTGAGAGCTCCATTCTCTAATCCCAGCCTGCTGCCCAGCTCTCTGCACTAGTCCATGGGTAAAAAGACCACTGCAATTAGCAGTCAGATGGAAAAAGAAATGGCACAGGAAGGAAACATTACAAAGAAACACAAAGGACACTTACAGTATTTATTTTCCAGGCTTTATGGTATGGGGAGCAGCAAAAATACAGATCTACACCTTATTCTGTGTTGTCACATGTAATTTTGGTAGAAAAAGTTTGCTGCAAAAGATGATGATTTTGCCTTTGCTAAGCAGAGTCTTTGTCTGATGACCATTCTTCTTTATAAAACACTTTTCGTGTCATTAAAAATCATGTATTCTTCCATTCTTATTTGCTAGGGAGAGATTTACTTGAAGGAGATCTGAAAGTGATCATGGGTTTGTGTGGTCCAAATTTATGCATTTGATTAGCCACCAGCAACTTGCAGCAGCTCTCAGAGATTTCAGGATTAATGAACTTCATGAAACATCAGACTTTAAAATGGACTTCTGAGTGGTGACCTCTGTGTAAGAACAGATGTGGTCAGATATTATTTCAGCAGGATTTATGTTCCACATACTTTGAGACAGTAGCTTTTTTATTTACCCTTTTAGAATGTAATATTTTAATATAATGAAATATTTTTAAGGACTCCTATTAATGTATAAATATGTTTAAGGTTGGTTATGGCAGAGAACTTGTGAGCACTTCACAAAGTGGTGGTGAAACTGAACATCCTAAGGTTTTGATCTTTATTTAAAACAAAGAGGTTATAAAATGTCATGGTCAAAATCAGCAAATGGCATTTTGCCAGCCTAACAAATGCTGCTGGATTTATCTCTCCTCTCTTGAGAGCCCTGCTACTTTTAAATACTCTTTAATTTGCCTGTCTGCTGGTGTACAGCTGCAGAGAAAATGCAAACGGATTTTTGGATTTGGGATAAACTGAAATAATCGTGAGCCATGCCCTAGCTGAAAAGACTTCTAAGTCAACTGAAACTGGTTGTTCTTGAGCATTATTGTTTGTCTTACATAAAAAAACAAACTGGATGGAAAACTGAGCACATTAAAGGACAGCAAAGCAATAAAAACTTATCAAGGACTTACCTAAGCAGTATCCTTTGTTTTCTAACTATGCCACCCCTTTTTCAACTGCATCACCACACATGATGCTGCCAAATCACCCAGAGGTTCTGCAGGGTGACAGTGGATGCAAGAAGCTGTTAAATGAACTTTCAAGTTGTCACATCAAAGCTCTCAGATAGCTCTCAAATAGCAAAGTAACAGCCTTAATGGTTGCACCATCTTTACACTGCTGGCTGTTGGCAGGTAAATAATGGCAGTAACAGGGATCTCAGGTAATTTTATTTAAGCATAAGGAATATCTGGGAGTGCTGAGGATGATACATCAGGGGCCTTTTACCTTTATATAGAGCAGTATGGCTTTTAAGGGTGGTAACCCTTGAGCTGTCATATCAGAGCCCAAGGCTAAAGGAGTTTCAGTATGGATTTAATCACCTGAGTGCAGTGACATTTATGCTGCCCGTTCAAGTGAACATGTTATAGAGCATATTTACTGAGAAAAGCATCTCATTTAATGACAGTCATGCAGCACAGGTGCCAGAAATATTCTAAATCTCTTTTGCATTTAGCAGTGCTGCCTTCTTCTGTCGTGGAGCCATCAGAATCCTGCCTGCAGAAAGGCTTTTAATATTGTTTAAAAAATCCAAGAAAGCAAGAAAGAAAAGAATGTTTAAAAATAACATGGTATCACCTTGTATATTCATTGTTCTTATGAACATCCTAGCCAGGCACAGAACGTTGTGTGCTATTTCCTCTGCAGACAGATAATTGCAGGAGGGAGAGGAAACTGAGCCATGTAAAGTGAAAAATCTTAGTAAGTTCCTATTTCTGTTCACTGGGAACTCAATGTATTTTTTCTTTTATTTTTTTTTAAATAATGAAAGCATTTTAGCCTCAAAAAAAAAGTTGGATTAGTAATAAATCACATTGTCAATAAATTGAATTGTCTCTGAAGGTAGCTTATATTAAAAGTAATCTTTTATCCATTCTTGTATCTCTGTATCTCCTCTTCCTGCTACTTGTATTGTTCCAGTCACTTTCTTCGTGGAGGTGAATCTGCAGTCACTTTCTGGCATGACAAAACACTAATTATTGCTGCTGGTGTAAACACTGGAAGTATTTGGGTTCACTTGTCAGTGTATTCAGTTATTATCGTGGTTAAATTTGTAATCCTGGGGGTTGTTATCAGGTCACAGTAAGAGAATTAGTTTGGAAAATGAGGTTTCCAGTTTCAGTTTTAGCAGGACCTGAGAGGAGATAACAAATTAGATGATAGCTTAGGTAGTAGGAGGAGTGAATTTAAACTGAGTTCTGTACATACTGAAAGTAACTCTGGGGCTGAAAGTTATAATTAAGCTAGTCAGAGAAAATACAAACATTAATTTCCTGCTTGTGTCTGTAGATTTTAAAGTTTTAAAAGTCCCTGTCTGAAACTTTTGCAGGTACTTTCTGGGGCAATCACAGGCAGCTATTCTTTGAGCTAAATACAGCCTTTTCCTGAGTAAGTGCTTTAAATAACTATTCTTGCCAAATTGCAGCTTTCTACCTGTCAGATTTCAAGAGCTCCACATCGATTGTCAAGTGTGCATGGTGAGGTAATGGCAGCATTAGAGCTGTCTGTGGCAGAAGCTGCTCCCTGGAATGTCTTTGCTGCTTCTTTACCCCTGGAATCTCTGGAGTTAAGCTCTTGAGATAATGAGCACATGTTTCTTCCTTCTCTTCCCTTGCCCTTTCCTCTCCCTGTCTTGTTTCCCCTCTCATTTCTGGCTCTAAGTTTCTGAGCTTTAAATGCACATTTATTCATCCTTTAGTGAGACACTGGGTTGTGTGTCACTGTTCTCTTTTGTGTTGCTGCATAAATTCTGTTTGATTTGCCCTGTGGTGCAGTTTGTGGTGATTGGCTTCAGTTATTTTACAAGGAGCCCTTGCATTTAATTGCATTGCATTTAATAATGGGAAAAGAATGTGAGAGCAGTAATTTCCCTTCCCCCAGCCTTTTTCTGGCTTTGGTGGGATTACCCAGAAATTGCCACTTTCTGATTCATTCAGAAGTTCCCTTAATATCTGTATAGTACAAAAATTAATGATAAAAGAGCTGCAGCTTCTATTTTAGTATTCTTTCATTGCCAGATTTAGAAAGAGAAAATGTAAGTTAGTGTTGGAATAGAAATTTTCTGCATTATTGAATCTATTGAACTGTGATTCATTTGATAGTCTAGAGCTGTGATTATAAGAAGGACTTTCAAAACCAGGCTGAAAGCAGAGGTGCAGGTGGATGAACTTGCCTGTTCAATTCAGTGATCAATCCCTGTAAATGGGAATGCAATGGATATGGACTATTCAGCTGTGAGAAGTACTGTGCCTACAACAGGAAAGCTTGTGGGATTTAATCCTTTTATTGGCTGTGTTTGATAGCTGTTGCATGGGAAGAGCTGAGGAGAGTGAGTGGGAAAAGTAACCAAAAAAACCCAGCAGGGTAGAAGAATGAAGGACAGAAATAAACCCAACTTTTTTCTCAGTGAATGTGACAAAGATTCTGAATAAGAAGATGATGTGCAATCATCTCTGCATAAATCATGCACTATTTCTGGAAAACTTCTTGCAGGCTTCAAATTCCCCTGCAGACTGATTAGTTCACAAAGCCAGTTTAAGAGGTCTTTGTGTCCTCCCACCTTTGCTTACAGGTTCCATTGATGAGCTGCTGGAACTGTGGAATTATAAAAACCCCAAGCACCAAAGTGAAAGGTTTTCAACAGCTCAGAACAGCAAAGTGCTCCTACAAGGTCAGCTCGCAGCCAGAGCTCCTGCAGGGTTCCACAGCCCAGTGGGAGCAGTGAGTTTGGGATTTGCTGGGATTTGCTGGGGTTTGCTGAGCTTCTGAGATCCAGTCAATGTTGAGTTGATTCTCTCTGGACTTCACAGACTTCATAATCATCCTTCTGTCAAGATGATCACTGCAGCTTTGCAGAGTCAGTCTCTGCACACCTGAATTTCCACCTAAACCACTAAGAAATGCTAAATTGGGTGTACATTCTACCATTTAAATGTGGTTTAGTGGTTTGGCAGGGAATGTGAATTTCTATTCACTTGATAACAAAAGCTGTTTGATTTAGGCAATGATGAAAGTTTGCAAAGAGGTTGGGATTTGGGGGGAAAGTGATGGGAGATCCTGTACCCTTGTCTTGTGAGTACACAGTGACTCATGGTGCTGGCTCTGGAACAGAGCATTCCACTCCTCAGCTGCTTGGGGAGCATCATCTGTGGATGGTGGGGAGCAAAGAAGACAAGAAAATAGAGAAAGAAGAGCTCATGCCTTCTGTGCATCAGAAATATAGCCTGCATCTAATCTTTAGTGATCCAGAAAGGAAAGACTTGAAATGCAGACTCTAAAGAGAGCATCCTTACATCTAAAGACTGAATAAGAGTTATTTTAAATACCAACAGCTAAATTTTTTAAGTGTAAAAGCAACTGTGTGTTTAGTGTAGGACGGCAAATATCTGCAGCATTACCAGCTCTTTTCAAGCACTTTGGTGTCAGTAATTTCTTGCTCATCTGGGAGAGTCTGAATCCAAAAGTTAGATGGCAGAGGTGCAGCTCCCCACGGTGACGTTGCTGTGTCTGGTAAATGAATTTACCAGAGAATCCCAGAAGGTTTGGGTTGGAAGGGACCTTAATGCTTATCTTGTTCCAGCTCCCTGCCATGGGCAGGGACACCTTCCACTATCCCAGGCTGCTCCCAGCCTCTCCAGCCTGGCCTTGGACACTTCCAGGGATGGGGCAGCCACAGCTCCTCTGAGCACTCTGTGTCAAGGACTCACTACACTCACAGGGCAGAATTCCTTCCCAATATCCAATCTAAACCTCCTCTCTTTGTGAATATAAGTTCAGTGAAGTTTTATATTATACAAGCTGAGACCTGAGACTTCTTTCTAGTTTAATAATTAAATATTCAAAACCTCCTCACTGAAACAGTTTTCTCAGTGGTCTCAGACTGTCTTGCCCTTCTGGCTCCAGACTTTCTCTTCTGGCTCCTGTGTTCATCTGGTGTAAGAATCTCAGAAGTTTTTTTGACAGTCCAGGTAAATTCATTAACAGATGCACTGAAAAATCCCCCAAACCACAATTTATTAAACTCTCAAGGTGATTTGTTAAGGCTTATCTTGAGGATTGGCTTTTTGTATTTAATTGCAGCAAATTATATTCCTTGAGGGGTTTATATTTTAAAAAGATAAACTCAGATTTACCCTTTTTTTCTCCCTTGTCTTCTACTACAGTTTATTCCAGAGTAACAATCAGTTCTTTTATGTCAGTTTTCTAGACAGTAGAGAAGGTGAGAGAAGGACTTGATATGCTTGACAGCTTCTCAGACAGGAAGAACTTGACTTTGTTTGGTTTCAGCTGTCCCTAAATGTGTGTTTGTACAGGGAGGTGAGGTTTTGGCCCCTGTTGCTGGACAAAATGCCACCTGCACGATGGTGAAACCACAGCAGCTTCTCATGGGTCTCAAAATCGTGTGTCAGTCCTGAGCACCAGCACCTTCCAGTCTGAAGCTGTTTGTGCCTGGCACTCTGGGTGAGGAGCAGGAGGGCACAGCTGCTCCAAAGCCAGAGCCCAGGGCATGGCTTGGAAAGGAAACTTTCATGTGTGTTCAACCACCTTTCCTACTTTTCCATCCATGGTGTGAGCACCAAATGGGTCCCTGTGTCCCCTCCTTTCCCCTGCATCAGGGTTGCAAGTGGAGAGAGAATTCTTCTGAATTCAGTGATTTTTATTTTCATCCTTCCTTCCTGTTTAGCCATCTCTATCCCAAAATTCTTCTGGCTGCTGATGGTCAGAGAAGGGACTGTTTTGCAGGAGGCTTGGCCAGTTAATCTTTGGTCCAGAGATGAGAAGTATAGAAGGAGCTTTAGTGACTCTAAGACCTGATCTGGGTTTTTATAGTTAAAACAACCTGGATGCATTCGTATGGAATATAAATAAATAGAATAAACCAAATTTTACACAGGGTGGCTTTACAGGGGCTTCTCTGTAGATAACATTCCTTATATTGGCGTTGTTCTGCTCCATCCCTGCTTTCTGTAAAGTGAGGGGGGAACAGGAAGCAAGGAGCTTGTGTTCATCTAAAGAGGTGGTGTTGGAAATGCCAAATTCTGAGGATTTCCTGGCCTTTCTTGTTTTTCTGGAAAGAAGAAAACTTTAATAAGACAGAAAATCCTTGTCTGTCTGCCTCTTCCCTTGCCACTCCCCAGCACTTCTGCCTTGTGCACTGCCAGCTTGGGGCGGGATGTTTCCAGGCTCCTTTTTGAAGATATTTATAAATAAGTTGAGGTCCATATGTTTGTTTTTTCCCAAATGATTTCTTTACTGTAAGTCATTGTATTTCTGTGTAATTGATCTATGCATGGCAACTTGCATCCAGAGAGGGAAGTCACAAATGGGTTGGGCCCGTGCTGTGCCAACATGGAGAAAGGAAATAAAAAAATAGTTTAACAATAACCCCAATGACAGCTGGGGACAGAAACCTGTTTAAAAAATACAAGTTAAAACTAACTTGCTTTGAAACAATAAGAATAAATGGGATGCATAACTGTTAGGGACTAAAATAGTGCAGGGAATAGAGGGCACAGATTTCTCTCTTCCAGCCTCAGCCTGCCCAGCAAAACTTGGCTTATAAATATCCATAAATCTAGAAGGGCAAAGACACTTTAAGATGTGAGTATTTTTAGCAAGAAGGAAAAGCATTTTAGTGGTGTTCCTTCCCATACATTGTGGTTATAAATCCCATTATATTGGTGTGCTTCACAACAAATCAGGATTTCAGGTTCCGTGTCCTCAGTGTGTAGATTTTGTTTCCAAACACAAAACAGGGGAGTTCTCCTTGTTTCTTTACATGCTTTGGGGAAGCTGGATGTGTGCTGCAGGCAGGAATTTCTGGTGGAAAGATAGGAGCCACAGCAGGGTAGGGGGAGCAAATGCCCTGCCATGTCCCGTGTAAGGAGATTAGGTTAAGGCTGCAGCCTGGCCTGAGCAAAAATTAGAAAGGATGATGTTGTATTAGTTCACACAGGTCCAGCTTCTGCAGCAGTGACAAAACAAAATTAGTAATAGTCTAAAAATATAACCCTGAATAGCAGAACTTTCTCCTCCTCCTTTTGCCCTGTGTTCCCTCCTCCCCTCATTTCCTGCTCGGGCACCCGAATTTGGAAACTTAAAGAGTGGCTTTTCAATGGGATTTTTCTTCCTCCCCCCCATGCCCTCATTTGAAAAAAATTTTAAAAAAAATCTGTAGCAGTGAGTCAGTCCTGCAGTGCCTCTCTGCCTTGTGTCAGGCATGGGGCTGTCTGGGGGAAGCAGAGTGTGCACATACCCAAACTGTGAGACAAGCTTTGAAATTGCACCAAGAGCTCTCGGAGCATCAAACGTGCCGGATCCCGCTGCGATTCCAGAAACAGCCAGAGCTCTCCTTTTCCCAGAGGGAAAGTGCTCCCAGAGGGGAGAGAGGCCAAACTACACATTCATTTGGATAATTAGGTAAACAGTAAATAGGAGAAGGCCTCTTCTACTCGCAACTCCATTGTTTTTTCCTGAAAGTCTATATTTAGATTTGGCAACCAAATTTATCACAGTGATCGGTGCATTGTTTAAACAAGGTCACTGATGTGTGTGCGTGTTTATCTCTGCTTAACTGGATTGCTTATTTGAAGTAGAAATACCTCCAGAAATATTATGCAGAGCTCTTGAAAACTTGTGGACTCGTGTCCCAGAGCACATGGTCTTTATTAGAAAATAGATGCAATTATTCACGTTCGGTTTTGCAGCTTGAAGTCCCGAGGGATTTGTACATAAAACTGTGGAGATTTGATTACATCCTGATTTTATGTCTCACTGATATGTGTTTCATATGTGTAAAAACCTTTTTATAAGGCAGAGATTATAACAAGTTCCTAAGTGAAGCCAGACGGGTGCTGTCCTGCCTGTTGGAATTGGAATACACATGCTCATTAATTTAGTCTAACTCTGGTGGTTGCTTGTGTCTCTATAAAACCCAGAGTGCTTTTGTGTTTTATATTTAGAGCAAATATTCTGGGCTTGTTGGCAGGTTGATTTGAGACTTCAAGGTACAATTTCAAAGTCAGACTTTATTGTTCACAGCAGTTTCATGCTGCTGGGTGAGGATGGAGCACGGTTTACCAACAGTGCTAGTATGGTTAAGGTAAAAATAGCAAATATCAGCTCATTTTCCCTTTTACCAATGAAGTGAGAAAACAAAAAAAAAAAAAGGCATTTCAGAAATGTCAACTGGAGAGGATTTTGCTCTAAGCAAGAGCATGCAGTTCTGGGGAATTTGTTTCTTTTGTTTTTTTTCATGATTCTGTCAAACCTTTTGGTTAAAATTTCTTTTTTTTTTTTTTGCAACGAGGATAACTGAGAATGTTTTTTTTTTTTTTTTAAAGAGATTGCAGAACAGTGGCTGCCTACTGGACTTGCTGCTTGCACAGACTTTTACAAATGGGACTGTGCTCAGTTTGGGAATGACTGACCTCAGAGAGAGGCAGTTCTGGTCATTTGATGTTCACACCTAATGAAACAAAACCAGTCCTTTTGGAACTTGAAACAGAAGTGATCTCTGGTTCCATAATAATGAATGAAAAGACACAAAAGACATGATGTGTTTGTGCATGGCTTGCTGGGGGATGGGGCTCCATGTGCAGCTGACACCCACAGCAGTCCTGGGGGTGGCTTTGGTGCCTGGGGACCCTGCCTGGGATCCTTTTTCACAACGTCCACTTCTTTGTTTTGTCCTGTGGTGAGGAAGTGTGTGCACGTGTCACAAATTAGTTCTGTAAATAATCACTGAAAGAGAAATTATCTTCTTTCTCTTCCTCTCCCTTCAAAGGCTGAAATTCTTCTATGTCTTTTCCTTTTGGGGAGAGACTCTTTTTGAAAATTTAAATTCTCAGTGCCAGGACACAGAGGTTCACCTCTGAGAGACCACGAGGAGTGTCACGAGTGTCCTACTCTGGACATCTTTACTCATTCTTTAAATTGCAAGCACGGAGGTTCAGCCAGAGAGGGTGTGCTCCTTTCTCTCCCTGTGCAGTTTTGGTGCCTGCAGGTCACCTTGCTGCATCCCTTGGCTCTGCTGCCAGGGCTGGGATCTCCTCCACAGCAGCCCAGGCTGGCAGCAGCTCCATCTCCATTCCAGGGCTTCATCACTGTCCCTGGCGTGTGCCTTCTGCACTGATTCAAGGCTGCTCCTGACAGGCAGCCTGTGGAGAGAAAGCTCTGCTGCTTAGAAGGTCACACATTTAAGAAATACAATTTTTTTCTCCCCCTCCATCTCTTTTTTTGTTTCTTTTACCACTTTCTCAATGCTGTGTGTAGTAGTTCTGTAGCACCTGGAATTTTACACACACCCTTTTTCCATGCTACTCCTAAGTGTTTTAATTTCAGTCTTTTGGCATTTTGTGACACCAGGATGTTTTTCATCTTTCCTCTCTGGAGTTTCTTTTCCCATTTAGATGAAGGTTTGATCTTAAATTCCAGCTGTCACTGATTTGTTGTCAGTTGTCACACTTTAATTTGCTGATATTAACATAACGTTCCACTGGGGCTGCAAGGTGGATGTTAGGATCATTCTCATGCAGCTCAAGGAGTTTCCCTACCTAAATTCAGAGCCTAAAATCATTCTGGATTTATAAATTCTGCTTTGTGTTTTGTTGCATGCCCAGCTCCTGGTGCCCATGTCCATGCCTGATGTTTTAATGCTGTTTAGGGACATGGCTTAGTGGTGCCCTTGGCAATTTTGGGCTCATGAATGGATTCAGTCTGAAAGGTTGTCACAGCAGACAGAGTATTTCTATTACTGGTGGTGTTTAGATGATAAATGCAATAATTAAATTATGCATGTTGCTAAAGTTCTTTATTTATATACACTGTAAGAGTAACTCTCCAATGCTGTCAATTAGCTGGTGGTTATCTTTTGCTGCCACTTGGCTTTACAGTGGGATTTCCAGCGTCTGAGAAGCTTTTAAGATATATTTACATTTTAAAATTTATTTACAAAACGAGTATTGTGTGAAGGAGTTGTTGATATGAAGATAGTTTATTCACTCTAAAAAAGGATAAAATAAGATAATAAAAAATTATAAATAAAATAAGATTAATACAATAACAGTTACAGCAACTAATTAAAAATATACTGAATGAAATTATAAACTCAGCTTCTAACATCCTTGGTGGAGAATTGCTAGGTCTTATTTTTATAACAGTCTGCAGTGAGGATATGTTCCTTTCTCATTACATAAAAATAAAGGCTGGAAAGATCAAAGAATTGCACCTGCTATTTGGGCATAGCTACCAAGACCATTTTTGGGATGTTTATCCATTAAGTTGCCTAAATTCTACAACTGTATTTCCTTTCTTAGTCATTTAAACTGCAACTGGTCTGGTGAACACAGGGATCACATCTAGCAGTAAAACCATGTTTTGCTGGTAAAACCCTTTAAGATTACAGCAGTAAGGATTTTTTTTCCCCACTTTCTCCACAAAAATCCCAAACACTTTGGCTGGGACTGAAGAGGGGTGATGGGAAGTTAATTTAGCCTGCTGAAAAACAAGGCTAAAAAACTGAAATGAGCAGCTTGTGTATAATATTTCTGATGGTCCTAAGCCCAACCTGTAATCACAAAGAAATGAATGTCAGACTGGGCATAAATGTTTTTTTTCTTTACATAGCCAAAGTTTATACATTAATATAAACATGTTGATTTATTTGTAGAGTTGCAGAAGTTCACTGTGTTAAGGCCATGGAAGAGCAGCTGTGTCACAGGCCAAGGGCCAAGGCCTTGCCTTCCTCACAGAATTCCATAAATCTCTCCAAATTTCTCCTTTCCCTTTGCTGTTATGCCTTTCCATGCTGCAGAGTAGTTGCTGGAGTATTTACCTCCAGGCCATGCATTTATTTATTTGCACCAGTGCACGTTGCTAAAATTTTTGGCTGTCTGGGGTGCCTGGCAGCTGCGTGTGGGCTCAGCCTCTGCGTGTGCCTGGCTGCCTCTTAAATGTACATTTTATGGCCCTTGAAACTTGGCACGAGCTGTGTTTGGTCGTCAACAACAACAACAGCAAAAGATTGCTGGTGAAATTAAAACCTGGCATCGCTGTCCCGCAGGTTTATTCGCAATGTATTGAGATGGGATTTTCTTGCTAACATTTCCTGGCATCCATCCAGAGCCCAGCATCTCATAAATTTATATTATCTCTGTCTGCTCTGCTCAGTTGATGGGGCTGTAGCAGCTTCTCATGCAGATCACGGGAACAGCATGGAAAATGGGACCAGGAGATTTTCACGTGGGGAGTTTGTGTCAGCAGAGAAATTGTAGAGGTTTTGCTGGGGAATTAGAGGGCAGAAATCACAGAATCACTGAAAGGGTCAGGCTGGAAGGGAGCACAGCAGGGTCATCTGATCCCACCTTCCTGCTCAAACAGGGTCATCCCTCAGCACTGAGCAGAGGATTGCACCCAGACACGTCTGGGATATCTCCAGTGAGGCAAACTCCACTCTGGAAAATCTCTTCCAGTGCGTGGTCACTGTGCAGTGAAGAAGTTCTTCCTCATATTCCAATGGAAATTCCTGTGTGTCTTGAGGAATTTTCAGTACTTGCCTTGAGAAACTAGACCATGGCAAAAGCAGGGCTGAGCCAGGCTGCCTCGCTGCAGCTGCAGTTATAGCCTGCCTCGGCTCTGAAACTGAGGTGAGGAAAATGCTCTGGGGCATTAAAATGTTCTTGTATCACCATTTAGCTGGTTCAGAGGCACTTCAGTGGCAGTGGAACAGCATATCCTGATTTATGTGGGACAGGTGAGCTGCAGTGTGGTCACTGGCTTTGCCAGCTCCAGGCTTGTGAGAGGCACACGCGGCACCTTTGCTCTCAGGAGCTCAGTAAGAAATCTCTCTCTTCCAGCCATGCCAATTCTGCCTCTTCCTGTCACTCTAATCCCAAATGCAACAATTTCTAAGGTGCTGTTTCATTAGTGTTCTGTGTAACTTCTAACATTAATTAACACGAAATATTAAGAGGTCAAGTAAGTCAGGTGCACTGGTCTGCAGTGAGCTGAGGAAAAGTCATATCCACCTGCAGGAAATGTTGCAGGGGGAAACAGATGCATCTTGGTGATAGGAGATGGGAAGGGGATGTTAGGTCATTAATTACTTAGCCTTGCATAAACAAAACTTAATATTTTGAAAAGTCTCTAATTTAAAGGGAAGGAAAAATCTTTCATCTTCTGTGCTATTTAATTACATGTCAAGTTGGGTCAATTGGAAAACTTCTGTGTTCATTTCTGCTTTATATATTGATTATTCCTCCATGAATTGTTCCAATTGAGCATTGGGCTAGTTTTAAATGGGAAAGAGCTCAGGGGAGCTAGACTGCTAAATCCAGGAGCCCTGACCCTCTGTGTTCCTTCTGGTTTCTCTGGGGAGGATACAGGGTGCAATTTGATTTACTGTTCTACAGGTTAAAGCTCATTTGATGGCTGGTTCTTGGGGATTTAAGCTGGGATCTTTTCAGAAGTGGTATTTGCTTAGCCTGCTGATTTTCTCAATTAAAAGAGAGAATTTGGTTGAAACCCCAAGTGTGGACAATAAATGTTCAGGGTTTATCATGGATGTTGGTGGTTATGTGGCATTTTGGTTTGATTTTATTTTCTTTTTTGACTTTGTTTTTTCCCCTTTTTCCCTCCATGTATTGGTAAAAAATGAGAAGCTGGTGTGTTTGGTCCAAAAACCAATTTAGAATGGAGCAGTTCAGTCACAGCAGAGTGCAGTTCATCCTTTTTAACAGTATCAGCTATGAACTCAAGTTTTACACGTTGTAGTGCCTTTACTCAAGTGCTAGACAGCTTCCAGAGAGCAAGCAAGCATTAAATATTAATTTGTAATACCAGAGCCAGGTTCTCCTTCTTCCAGCTTCTTGGCAATGGTGCATTTGGGGTTTTTTTTGTGGTA
Organism: Petroica traversi; assembly: GCA_025920805.1. NCBI lineage: Eukaryota > Metazoa > Chordata > Aves > Passeriformes > Petroicidae > Petroica > Petroica traversi. The sequence goes on from JAHLSL010000052.1 coordinate 952,731, forward strand.
TTGCTTTTTTATTTTTTTAATTGGCTGGTAGTATTTATTAAACAACATACTCAGAGAAATTGCTGAAGCTCCCTGCAGCAGAGCTGGGTAGTTTTTCTGGAGAACTGAATGGTGGAGAGCAGAATTCCCACAGAGGAGGCCCTTGGCAAAGATTTATCTTCATATGCTCAGTGCAAATGTAAGGCTGCTTGTGTATATTTTCTGTGAAATTTTATAAAGTTAAGAAAGATTGTTTTCCCAATACAATCTTAAAGCTGAAATACAGTTACATTCCAACATAGCAAATCTGCATTTGTGCATAAATTACTTAAATATCTAGGAGTAGTGAAATATAATGCTGTTAAACATGTCAAATGTGATGATTAAGTGTCTGGATTGTTAGGAAGAAAATAGTAATTTTCTGAAAAGCTAAATGAATGATTTGGCACAAAGAACTGCAAACACTACCCAAAAAAAAAACCAACAAAAAAACCGAGGAGAATTTGTTAGTGGAGGATCACGTTTGTAGGCAGTTGGTATTAAAAAAAAGAGTGAAAATATTTCAGATTTTCTCCACTTAATTGACAAACTCATTTCTTCCCCTGACATTATTTTACCTGCTGACAGCTGCGTGGGTGGCTCAGCACGGCTGGGGATCTCACATCACTGATACAGTGGCAGTCACTGCTGTAAGCTGATTTCTTTGTGATACTGAGGCTGTGAAATGCTTCCCAGGATAAACCATTGCTCTGGAAGGACTGGCCTGGAGCCTGATTAACTGGACTGAGGATCAAGAGGAGAGTTCTGCCTTCTGAATTGCCTGCATGTTCTGTGGACTCAAGAAATGCTGGAGCCACTTGAGACCAGTTTTAACTCAGTGGCATTGGATTAGTGTAGACAAAGGGGTTTTTTGAACATCATTGTTGCTGCTGATGATGTGTATAAGGAAGAGAGAGATCAGTTTGACTCAAAGCCCAGGCCAGAATTTTTGAGTTAGCTGTTGAAAAGAATTGTCTTATTGGTAGACTAAGCAAACTTGTGTATCAGTGTTTTTATGTTAATAAACATGTAAACCTTGTTTGCCTTTTTAGAAGCACTTTGAGAAAGACCTGTTTACCCTCTCTGGAGTACACTGTGAAACCTCAGCTAGGCCAAGGGTAACTTTTCTTTGATCACAAAATGTGTTCATCTGACCAGTGGTAAGATGAAATAAAAAGTGAAATCAGAGTAAAAAAAAAGTAAAAAGCTTTCTCAATATTATTCAGACTTTAACTAAACTGTGACTTTGATGTTCTTGGGCTTCACGTGGAGTGCTTATTGAAGCCTTTCTCTGTATTGTTAGATCTGTACAGAGCTGTGGTCCAACCCCTGGCCACACCAATAAAAACAGTTTTGAGTAGCAGTTAACCCATAACTGGTTTTGCACATTGCTTCGTGCTGTAACTTGAGACGTGGTTAATCTTTGTGTGTTCCTTTGCTGAAATGGGTGGTCTGTGGGAGTCAGTGATCAATTTATTGCCAGCTGTACTGGGAAGGGGATGGAGGGATCTCTGTACAATCAGGTGTGCACAGGATGGTGATGAAAAAGGAGGGGACAATCCTGGTGATCATCTCTGTCCTCATGCAGAGGCTGCTGTCCTGCCTAAAGTTCTGTCCTGTCCAAAGTGCTGTTGTGCTTGGTCCTTGCCTTGGTGCAGCTGGGCTTGTGTTATCTGAGCTTATTCCTCAGTGCGTGATAGGGAAGGTGAGTGCTCTCCAAGGGCTGTTCCAAGGGCAGGGTCTGTGTGGGTGCCCAGCCTGGCAGAGATCAGCAGGAGCTACAGAGCCCAGCAGAAATCCACAGCCAGCAGCCCAGGAGGGCTTCAGCTACTGCAGCATCTGCATTCTCTGTCCTCTCCTGCCCTTCTGTGCTCCCAGCCCAAAGGAGATGTCAATGTGTTAGTGGAAACTTGTGCAAACACAGCTTGCAGAGCTGACCAGAAACCTGCCTCACATTCTCAGCTTTCCCTGCTGATTATGGCTTGTGCCACTGGGGCAAAACCACATCGTCATCTGCCGGATTTATTCCTACTCCTGCAGCTCCATAAAGGCTGCTTTACCAGCCTGCCTAATTCAAGGCATTTGGCCAAAGCTCTGCTGCCACATTAGCAACAGAAGGCTCAACAAGGAGAAAGAGTTGGCTGGAAGGGGTGAGGGACCCAGCAACTGCAGACCCAGTTAAAAATGGGGTTCTTGATGCTGCTGTGTTTGCCTCAGTCTTGAAAATATGGACTGTCAGGCCTCTGTGCTTGGATTGAGGAGGAGAACATTTACCAGCAATGAAGGACAACTCAGAGTTTCTTTAAAGAACCCATGAGAATCCGTGGGGCTGCAACCAAAGGCGATCAGCAACCTCTGGGATCAAGAAGCAGAAGACAAAAGCCAGCTAACCTTTTTCTGGTGGATTCTGTGTCTCATCCTCACAAGAGTACCAGTATCTCTGCGTTCACTGTTCCTTGTGCTTCCTTGAAACTTCATTGCTCTGCATGGAAATTGTAGCAGAGTTGTGGGATAGGTGCATTTTGTCATTCCAAGCTTATGTTCTGAGCAGCCTTATTTTGACAAAGCACAAGATGCAGAATTTGCATTACAGTGTCTGAGCTGTTTCTGCTTCTGGGGTCATTTGTTGTGACTTCTTAAACACAGTCATTTTTAGATAGTTGCTTCTGTTGTTCATAATTGAAAAGTCTAACTTGCTACTGAATAGAGAAGTTATTTTTTTATTTGATGGAGTTTTTAAGGTAAGTCCCTCTCTGTTTTAGGGAGCAGTGATACCCTTTCCCATATATGCACATAAGTAAGGAAGTTTTTGCATCTGCAGCTGTCAGGAATGTACTTTGGCTGATGAATGCAGCCTGGCTTAAAGGCGAGATCCCGCAGTGGGTCAGTTAAGCTTTATTGGTCTGCCAGACCAGATTATCATTTTATTTAACCAGAGGAGTAGTTTTCATTGTTACTTTATTGCCAAGGGTCTGTCAGCGTTTCCATTATAAACCCCCTATTTTCAGGGATTTGAGTAGACTTGAGATTTAAGTGTTCTGGTCTAAAACTTGGCAAGCGTGTTCTTAGTTCACCAGCGGATATTTTCTTTATGAGATTTTAGAACAGTCAGCTGTTTCTTAAATTGAGGTGAAGGCAAGAGGGTTTTTTCCCCTTGGTTACACAGATAGGACTATTTTTTCCATCTCATTTATTACAAGTAGATTTATAAAAAATAATCCCCTATTCTGTTGTTTAAAAAGGGAAGAAAGGAGGAGGAGAAAAAGGAGTATCTTCCTGCTGCCCTGTTCTGTTTGCCATGCCTCAAACCCTTCCCTTTGGTCTGTGTTTGGTGAAGTCCCACCCACCCTCTCGGTCCCTTCTCTCCTCTTTCCTTATTTCCCTTCAGTGTATTTACACTCTCATTGCATTGAGTTGCAGGGTTTGTTCTCCTTCCTCCATTCCTCCTCTTTGCTTTCCTGTCTTGTGCTTCCAGCACTCGATTCTGATGAATCTGCCTGTATTACCTTTCTCTAAAAGGCAGCTCTGAGTTACTCTTAAGTGATACAACCTACCTGTTTTATACTTAACGATATGTAGTAATGTATACTTTGCTACTTAACTGAAGAACACGTGCATGACTCTGAGTAGAGTACTGCAATTTTTCAACGCTTTTCTGAGGTGTTTCTGCGTCTTTAGAGCAAAGTGCTTTAGTATTCCTTTTTTTTTTTTTTTTAAACAAATCTTTAATGTAGACTGAAAAAAGTGAAGCGTGATCTGCACTGCGGGTTTTCACGGCTGGGCTCTTTTAGTCATTTCCTGAGAGCCTGGTGCAGCAATGTGACAGCCCAGGAAGCAACAGCAAGCTCAGCAGGGTTTTGTGTGCTCTTAGAAGTTGGTGTGCTCCAGGTGAGGGCACATCCTTCTCATGGACATGTAGGAATACCTGCTTGGGATTGGTGCTGAAGGTCTTCAGGAAGAACCTCTGCTGTTTTGCAGTTCATGAACTGCTGAAGTAGCTGGGGATGTAAAATGGTGAGTGAGGAACTACAGCTACGTGACTGCTGAGCAACGAGGAATGTAAGTGAAGCACCAGAATCCAAAGGGTGGAAGATGAGTGCCTTCAAAAAGCATCACAGCCTCTCTCCCAGGACCTTCAGAAGATCTTTGTCAGAACAAGATGCTGGCGCACCTGCCTTGAAGGACTACCATTGGCACCACCGAATGAAAAGCAAGAAGTTGTACAAACAGATGAGTTTTGACTCAGAGAAACCTCTTGGAGGGTACAGGTGGCAGGCACATCCTTGGCCTCCCTGCAGGGTAAGCAAAAGAGATGACTCCTCCTGTTTGGGAGAGGAATGCAGCGACCCAAGTCTTGCCAAAAGTTCTGCAAGCATGGATGCTGCCAGTGGTGACAATGTCCATGCAGACGCAGCTGAGACAAGGCCCAGGCCATTGCAGGTGGCCTTCAGGCGCTCCCTGTCCGAGCCTGCAGCACACCCTGCGAGCAGGAATGCCCGGCCGTTCCTGCAGGACACCGAGCAGCAGGGCTACTTCATCAGGGGCATCTTCTCCTCCCTCTCAAGCAGCTTCTCAAAGATCATGGGTCGGAAAGGGGACCCTGCCAGCGAGCCCGTAACTGAAGGGAGGACAGAGGACAATCAGATTGTTTTGAGTGCAGGTAATGAACTCGCTTTTGCTTTGTTCTGCTTCTGTTTGTAGCAGGTGAGTGCAGTGAGACACACAAGAGTTGTTTAGGCTGTTTTGTAACTTGTCTTTATTAACGTGACATTGGTGGTGCTCTGATGTTCTGTCTTGATGTTGAAAAAGAACTGTAAAAGAGGTCCTTTACTGGTAAGGAAGTGGTATGAGATGTTTTGACGTGTACTTTGAAACTTGGATGTCCCTTTAAAACAAGCATCACCTGCTGGTAGCAGTAGCATTTCCTTCTCAAGCGTGTGGTATATACAGTCCTGCACGCACAGAATCCTCTGTGGTGTTGTGCTGCCCTGATTGAGATATCAAGCCTGTTCCTGTCAGTGAAGTACCACAGAGAGAGAGAAATGAAGCTGTCTTTTAAACAGAGTTCCAGACAGTGGAATGGATCTAGTCCCTCATACCAGATTCTCCATTTCATAATCAAGCAGCTGAATTGGTGTCTGCTCTCTGGTAGATGCCAAGGACAGCCGTGTTGCAAGGGTTTGGCCAGCTGGGATTGAGGTCAGCAAAATGACAGTCTGAGATTTCATTTAAGTGAAATACCCTGCTGATAACTCTTAAGGCAGGGTGGGGAAAAAAGAGCAGGGGGAAAGGGAAAAAACTTGCCTTTTTTCTCAGACTTTTTTGAAACTTTCTAGTGGGCTACCCAGCTTGAACTCGGTAATGGGTGATGCCTGGAAAGAAATCCACAAAGTTTAAATTTGTAATAAAACCAAAAATAAAGTTTCCTTCTTCCCAAAACCTCAGCACTTTCCAGAGTCCTCCAGATTATCCAGATGTTATCAGGCTTTTAATATGATACAGTTGAGGTTTCTGGACAAGTCATCAGTATTCCAAAATATACAGTAGTAGTAGTGAAAGAAGAATATACTGTGTCTGCAGGGGTGTTCAGTCTTTCAGTCCCAGTGGAATGTCCATGGCAGGCTTGTGTTTGCTATTGGAAGCTGTCACATTGCCTTAAAACAAAAACAAATGACCAAAAAGAAGAAACAACTAAGAAGGACTATATCTGTTCAAGGCTTTTTATTTACACTGATTCATTTCTCCAAGACCTTTTTCAATAGAAATTTGGCTTGATGATGCTTAATAAATTGTGTGGAACACATGGGGGGGGAAAAGAAAGTATCAGAACTATTTTTCTTCTTTCTCTTTTCTGTTGAAGTCTTCTCATTAAGGAGTTGGTTGGGTTTTTTTCTCTCTGTATTTATTCAGATTAGGAACAAAGGGTTCTGCTACAGGCTCTCACTGTTGTTGAGACCTTCTGGGAAGGTATTCTATTTTGGATCAAAATCCCACAGTATATGAAGGGCAGAGCATCCTTCTTTCCTCTCTTCTGATGTTCTTTGATACCAAATGGTTCTCTGATAAACCATAAGTATTGCCAGTCCCTGTGTTGTTGGGATGCTTTTGTTTTAGTTGCTTGCAAAGTAAACAAAGGAAAAGGATTTTTTGTGAGAAGGCACCACTTGGTAAATATTTCATATCAGTTATGGGACAGTGATGGAGCCTTTTGCTCTTTCTTGCGTGGGCCAAACCTCTGTCTGAGCCTGCCAAAACTGGTTTTGCAAAGGGACTCACAATTCAGGAACTGAGAGAAAAACAATGGGTCTCTAGATTAAAAGTCAAACTCTCTCGAGGGAGGAAATTGTAGCTGAGAAGGTGTTTGGGGAAATAAGTCTGATGACGTCTCCCATAAAATCACTTGCAACAGCCTGGTCCTGCTTGGGCCACTTCACAGGAACACAGAGCTTGGGATGAGCAAATACCTCCATGGGGTTTCTTTTCACCCTTGGCCATCAAAACATTCAATCTCTGATCCCTCAAGTAGGTGACAGCTTGTGTTTAACTAGTTCACCCTGTAAGAGGTGCAGCTGTGTGGGATGTACAGTGAGGGACAGCTAATTGCTCTCCACTGGTTTTATTTTTCCTTTAAAAGTGCTGCCTGTGCCATAATTCAGCTGGAGCTGCTGGGCAGAGGCTCCTACCTTGTGCAGGACTGTAGGCTGAGACCTCCTAAAACAGTGGTAAAACTTGTGAGCTCCTGGGGTTTAGGTCAGAGGTCTGAGGGAGATGACTTGAAGATAAAAGGGGCGAGAGAAATACACATCTGTCATGTTCTTCAACCACAGTCTAGATGCTCAGAAGCAATCAAATCTTGAGTTCATGCAAAAACCACACAAGTTTATTTCTGTGGGGTCACTGAATTGTCCATTGACTGTTTTGGCGCTTGCACGGGCAGAGGGTGTCTTTCCTTGCCCATAGTCCTGTTTACTGTTCAAGGAAAAATCCAAGAAAATGGATGTTTTCCTCTCCACAAGAAGCAGAACTTGGTAATCCTCGTGCAGCTGAGATCTGTGGTAAAAGTGCTCAGGCGTTCAAACTAACCACAGCATGGTGTGAGACGTGGGGTTTCTCCAAAGTATGCAAACAGCTTTACACGGAAAAGCTTGATCAACAGTCCCCCAGGAAATGTCTGTTTGGACAGAAATTCTTGTCACAATGACTGAAACCCATGAGACCTTTTCTGTTGTGAAATGCACAGTGGGAGAGGCGTGCTTTGGACTTGAACCAGGAGAACCCAGGGGTGCACGTTCTGCCTCTCTTCTGTCCAAGGAGCCAAGTCCTCACTCAGTTGAAAGTATTTCCACTTTCCTCTGAAATACTTGGAGATTATCAGCTTCTTTAAAAGCTTATCTTCCCTCTAATGCTTGCCTGGCCTCTTGTGTTTTTGCTTCATCTCTGCGCCAGAATGGCAGAGGGGTTCCCTTCTTCAGGAAGTGCTTAACTCCCAAAAGAGGACCAGTTATTTCCATGGCAGCTTGAAGAGGGAAGTGGGATTTAAAAAGAAAAGAAAAAACAAGATCTGGATAAATATTTTCCAGCTGGTCTCACAGTCTAGGAAGCATGTTCAGACACTGTTTCATCAGTTCTTGGCTGTGGAAATCCCTCCTGGATGGACCCACTCATCCTCTTAGGCGATGAAAGGATGCTGAACCCCAGGAGAGCCTTCCCTAAGAGCTTGGCAGACTTTCTGCACCCTGCAGCGTGGGTTTGGGGAGGAAGGGCACAGATGGAGTGGACAACCAGCAGGAACAGCAGAGCTCCTTCCTGGTGTCCTGCGTGGGTCCTCCCAGGAGTTTGGGTGTGAAGGAAGTGCTGGTGGTGCATATCTGCTGATTTCTAACCACTCCTAGAGCCAGCACTTGGAACCAGCATTTCCACTGGCATGTGCAAAGCCTGAAGGTAAAAGGTCTTATGCTCATTATTATTAACTACTTAAGAAATCTAAGAACATATTAATTTTGAGCAAATGTGACAGCCTGAGGAAGGAGAAGTGTCGTTCTGATAAACTTTGTTGATTGAGAACTTACCATGATATGGGTAGAAAGAAGATAAGGAAGGAGCTGTGCAGACAAAGCCTTGGATCTCAGGGTTGTGGGTGAGCAGCTGCACCTGTTCTTATTATTTCTGAGTATTACCAGTGACCCTTTCACACTCTTGAGAAGGGGTTTGTGACAGAGTTCTCAGATAACATTTATTTCACTGTTGCTTATCTGGATCTCAGGGTGGTGTGCATTTAATTGTAGAGTGATGACAAAATAATCCTTCAGTAGAATGCCTTACCTATATCTTCCCTGGGTATCTCTGCTTTGGTTTGAGGGGGTGAGGGTAAACACTGATTTCTTTCATTTGGAAAAGGGTCTTTAGTTTTCACAGTCGCTCTCTTGTTAATATTTTTGGAAAGATAATTCTTCAGAATTCCTTCCTTCTTTTTTGTCACCTGGATAAAGATACGTTTCTTCAGTCTTTTAATTTTGATTTCAAGCTTTCATTCATTTTATAGAGGATTTTTTGTGCCTCAAGTGAGAGAGAATATTTTATATCCTTGCTTTTCCAGAATTGTTTGAGGTTTTTTTTATAATTCACTAAAGTTATTCAAACTCTATGCTCTTTTTAATATCTTTACAGTGTAGGTTTATTAAATTTTATTTCTTACGTATTTCCATATAAACTTATCTAGAGATTTGTATTTTCCCATTTATAACTCCAAACCAAGGCAGTTCCCTGTTGAGTTTCTTTCAGCAATTCCCAAAATACAAAGCTGTTTCTTCCTGAGTAGGAATTCAGTATTTATTACTCATTGGAGCAGCTTTTCTGTATTCATGTTTTTAAAACCACTTGCTCGTTTTAGAAGCCCTTCTACTGACTCATGTTCCTCCACTCCCAAATCTCTTTTGCTCTTAAGTAGTTTATTTTTGGTGGGGTTTTTATTAGGGAAGTTTTACACAATTGAGCTTATTCATGTGTTGCTTTAAGTGCTGTGCAAATGCCTCGTGCTGTGAAACCTGATGTTGTTGTTGAAAGGTGTAGTTTTAATGTTCAACTCCTTCTCCTTTAATTATCAGAGCAGATTCAAGATAGCTGCTTGTATAAAATCCCTTGTTGCATTAAAGTCTAGTTTTGTGTAGTTGTAAATATGAAAATAACACATTGCTGTCCGGTTTCTCTCTTCTTTTTAAACTGCAGTGTGGTCTCGTGGTAGTAAATGTTGTGTTAACATGGTGTATCTGAAATTTCAGGGGTCTGGGGATGCACAGGGAGCATTTCTGGCATTTGACAGCTTTAAGTATCACTTGAACATCCCTCCCCACTACTTCCTTCCACCTGGTTTATCCCAGGCATTGTAATCTGGGCAAGAGGCTAATACTGTGCAGCTGAATATTTATGAACACAAGGTAATTAACCATAATATCCAAAGCAAATAAAATTATGCTTATCTGATTTTAATTCCACTTAGCAGACGGTGTCTCTGTGCAAGGAGCTGCGGTCCTTTCAGCGTTGTGATTTTCATGTATTTAATCCCAGACCACTTTGTCAGAATCCAAAAATTCACATTCAGTGGGATGAACGAGGATGTTTAGATTTGCAAGAGCTATTTTCTGACTCATGGAATCATGGCAAGTGACTGGCAGGGCGTTATGTTCCAGGTTGCTTTTTGCCATTTTAGTGGTCGGTATCCGTGGGGCTGTGGGGATGCTCGCCCAGAGGAGTCTGACAGCTGCTGCATGCAGGAAAATTATCTGTGATTACCTTGATCATGAGAAATTATTGCATGGGAATTATCTGAGGAGAGGGTAATCGTGTCCTGGAGACGTCTTGTCTCCTGTGTTTTCTTAGCAGGGAGAGAGGGGTTTGAAGAGATGCAGCTTTCTTAGAGGCAGCCAGAGAGTGGAAGTGTGGAGATTACGAGAAAGGGCTCCCGGTGAAGTAAAGCCCTGGGGTTTTGGTGGGAGAAGCTTTTCCTTTGATAACAGGCCAGACAGGGTCAAAAAGAGGTGGCTGGAGGAGGAAAAACAGCCTTTGCTTTCCAAAGGAGAAGCTGTGTCTGGAGCAGGCGGATTTGGAGGCTTTGACACAGCTCTGTGTTCCAACTGGGGAGTCTCCAGAAAGAGAAATTTCAGACCCACCAGGGAAGGATGTCCCAGAGGGCAGCAGGAGATGCTCATGGCCCAGGGATGTCTGTGGGATGTCAGCACCTGCCCCACAGCCCAGGAAGGGCCCAGACTGGTCCTTGTCAATCCCCTTGAGGGGCCAGCAAGCCCAGGCTTGGGAGGTATGAAAGAAACTGTGTTAGCCTCTTCTCAAAATTCTGTGTTCTTCTTAAAGACAGGCCTAAATCGCAGCTGCCGGAGGGTACAGAAAGGGGAAGTGTACCCAGTGGTTCAGTTCCTGCTAAGCTTATTTGACACTGGAAATGGGAGCCTTAACTCTTCCTGACACACGTACATTTGGGGCCTGTAGTGAGAGGGTAAGATCTGCCTTGGTAAAATTCTCTTCAGGCAAAGCTCCCTGCTTTGCATTTCCACAAATGCTGCCCGTGATGGAAGTTGGCGCGAGATGCAAATTGCCTGCGTGCTTACAAAACGAGCACTTCCTAGGCACATTGACCCTTTTTTCCTTAAAATAACAAACCCAGAGGAAAGCATTTGGGTTTTAGGCCTTTGGTTTTTTTCCAAATAACGAATGGTGCAGATTTGCAGTGCTAACAGTATGTGATTTAGGACTCAAAGCAATGGCATTTCAGAAGTAAACATGTGCAAGATTATTTCTGTGCACTTATTTATCCTGTTGCTTTGCTATAGAGTTACTTGATTGCTTGCTTTAACTAATTAACTTGTGTTATCATTTAGCCTTATGCTTTCTGTGGTGTTACTTTCTCTGTGGTAGTTACTCAAGAGACTCTTTAGACTCCTCTGAAATAAATACTTCAAAATCCTGTAAAGCATCACTTGTTTAAAGGAAGCTGTTTATGTAAACAATAGGCTAATGCATGAAACTCTTGACATGTTAGCATCGAAACCAACTGTCCCCCAAGTGGTTTTGTTCTTACTCTGAGGGAAGCTGAAGCTCGACATCTGGTCTTCTGTAGGCGAGAGAGCTTTTTGCAAGTTACAGGAGAGCTTGTTCAAATGAAGTTAAAAAATATTTCCTACAGAGAAGGTGACAAAAAAGATTACCAAAATAGCTTCTTAAAGAAGCACGTGTTTTAGAGAGCAGGCGTTCTGTCTTTGTGTCCTGTGGGGAATAAGCTGGTCATTCCAGTCTGTGCATTTGGTATAGAAGATCCTTCTCAAAACACAGGAATTCAGTAAGGACATGTAGTGATAGGATTAGGGGTTGTGGTTTTAAACTGAAAGAGGGCAGGTTTAGTTTCCATATTCAGAAGAGACTCTTCCCTGTGAGGGTGGGGAGGCCCTGGCACAGGGTGCCCAGAGAAGCTGTGGCTGCCTCATCCCTCGAGGTGTCCAAGGCCAAACTGGATGGCGCCTGGAGCAGCCTGGTCTAGTCAAAGGTGTCCCTGCCCATGGCAGGGGGTGAAACAAAATGATCTTTAAGGTCCCTTTCAATCCAAACCATTCTGGGATTCTGTGGTTCTGTGAAAAACCACTGCAGAGAGGAGCCAGACAGTGATGTGTGAGCAAAGCCACTCCTGCAGTCAAATGCATTTATTTGTGTCAGCTGTCACCACACATTGCTGTTGATGCTGTCTGTAGGTTTGAGACTTAGGGGATCAGAAATACATGGGGTTTTGAGGTTTGAACTCTAGTTATTTGGATTTGTTAATTGTGCAAAGATCTCTGATTCTTTTTGCCCTTCCTTGCCACAAACAAATCCCTCTTTCTAAAAAGTGCAGGAAAGTACCCTGTCAAGTCCAATGGCAAGTTGTAAGCAGACCTGCTTACTCATTTTATGTCTGACTTCAGCTGCTTTTGCATGTTTTATAAGTATTGAAAAGCTTTCCTGTATCCTATATTCTGACTGCTCCCAAGTAAAATCTGAGATTATCAGATAGTTCTGTGATGATGGTATGGTCAGAGTTTTAGCTGCATCTCACTCATCCTAAGATGAGTTACTGTTAGTTTTCTTTACTTACACCTCTGAATTTACAACCCATTTTCATAGAAAAAATAGTAGCCCTTTGGATGTAGATGCTCTTAAAAGCAATTTTCCTCTCACAGTCATTGAGTGACACAGATGCTTTGGCAGGCAGGTTTGGCAGGTTTTGACAAAATACTACAAAAAAATCTGCTGAACTTTAAACTCTTGCAGTGTGTCTCCATCTACCTTCTCTCCCCTATTAGCTCTGGCTGCCCTTGTACACAAGAGGCTTTGTTGGCAGCACAGACCCAGGCAGTGCCACTGAGAGAGAGGGAGCTGCCTGTGAAGGGAAGGTGAGCACACAGATCCGAACAGCTCCCAGTTGCCTTCAATTATCTCCACCCACACAGCTTTTTTTTAACATTACTGATGGGCTATTTTGGCTGTGTCCTGTATAAAAAGCCTCTCTCAGTAGCCACTTCCTCAGGCAGCTTTGTGAAGCAGTGAATCCTTCATGCCTGATGTACCATGGTGCTGCTTTTGCAGGCTGGGCTGGCTGGGTGCTTGGTGCTCAGCAAGGGGAGGATTCTGGCTGCACTGTGGTTAATTGAAGGTTTCCTACCAGTCCTCCTGTACTGATAAAACAAGTGTGGTTCGAGCCACTGATGTGTTGTATGGCAGCCCATTCTTTATTGAGGTAATAAATGATACTGAGACTTATTCTTACCAAAGTCGGGATGAAGTTTTGAAAAGGAGTGGGGAAGGAAGGGATAAGTGTTCAGTCTGTTGTGGCAGAGACAAATCATTGTCTCCAAGTTGGTTTTCATTATTTCCAACTGTGACTTCCAGCCCCACTTGCATATGCAGCTGTCATGTGATAATTTGGCTTTTCTTTGTGGTATCCCTGTGTTAGGGCTGACCTGTGCCAGTAAAAGCCTTTCAGTCCAGGAGAGTTGTTTGTCAGCACAGGGCATCTAGGAGAGTGTCAGTACCCTGGCAGGGTGGCAGGTGAGGCCCCTGTGGCTTTGTGAGGTTAGGCTTAAGAGGTTTGTGTCTATTTTATGTGTCTTTTTTTGTATCTTGTACTGTTACTACATAATCCCAAGGAAATGTGTGAGGTAGTCACCCTGGTGCTTCAGCAAAGTTAGTGTATGTGATTAATACTAAGGAAAGAGCAAACTAAAGTATGTCAGGAAAAGGTGGTGGAAAGTTTTCTGTATCTTGGCCCTGCAGAGACAAATCCTGAAAAATCCAAAATCGGGCTGGTGCCCTCCTACACACTCAGTGCTGGTGAGCACAGGCCAGGGTGGGGAGCTGGGGCTGCTGTGGGGTCTACCCAGACCCAACCCAACTGCCAAGGATGTTTTTCCCCCTCATACAGACACTGCCTGCTGTGTTCACTGCTTCAGCTCTGCTAACAAGGTATTTTCAGTGCTGCATCCACAGCAGCAGGGAGCAGGCTGCCACAAAACCTGCCTGAGGAGCTTGTTAGAATCATAGTTCCTTAGCTCCTGCTTGGATATACTCTAAAAGGGGAAGATTTCTTTCCAGGAAATACGTTTTCCCTTCTTCATTGTGGAGTTTCTTCTGAGCTCTCTGTGAATGTTTCATGCCTATAAAAAAGTGGAAACCCTTAAATATAATTGTAAAATGCCATTGGGTTATTTTCTGGGGGGGAATTATACGTGTAGAGCTGGAGCTGTGAGTTACTTTGACAAAAGGCATGAATGGCTCAAACATACTAATTGAAAAAATTGTGTTTGCACAGGAACCCAAACAATTTATTGGGTGCATATGTAGCATCTTGTGGAGCCAACAGCCACCAAATGCAGGAGCCTGGCTGTGCTGTGCAGCATATGTGCCCAGACTTCTGACACCTTCCTACTGTTACTGTGGAAACTAGAATTTCCAAAACAGCCCTGAAACACGGGGATTTTATCTGCAAAAGGGGACAAGGTCTGCAGATAAGAAAGAAATACTCCTGTGCAGCATGAAGCCACTTGGGGCACTGGATTTGTGTGGCTGTGCTTGATGTGGAATTGCATGTTCAAGTGGATGTTGATGTGTTTGTTGTAATTTTAATGGTAAAAATCCAGGTGGGTGTGTTATAAATGCACTTAGGCATATGGATCTAAGGAGATCTATCCTGAGAAATGGAAAGCAGGGAGCACAAGGGGAAGAAAAACATCCTTGGAGAGTCAGGCATTTCTGAATTATCAGGTACACAGACAGAAGAAAGTGGCTGCATAGAGGCTCATCAGACCCCTCCCTGCCCCCAGCAGGCCCAGCCTGAATTAAAAACACATCCAGCAATCTCCACTCTGAATAACTTCTGCATGGCTCTATAATTTCAAAGAGAAATGCTTTCGGGGTGATGATAGGTTTTGTCTACATCTGTAATATCTCATTTGTCTTTGGATACCCAACAGCCTTCGCTTTGTTTATTCAGAGCTAAGCAAACATGAAGCTGAATGTGCTTTCCAATGATCAATGTAAATCAACGTGAAAAATGGAAATCATTATAAAACATACACACTCATATATATTTAGTGAGGTTTGCTAGATTGATTGCTCCTAAACCTAGAGCTTGGCTGCTCTTACGTGCAGAGAATTCACAAAGAGACAGCCATAGCCCAGGGACAGTGGAGTGTGGTCACTGATGGATAAAATAAAATTCAAGTCTGTTTGCATTTTAATGGATTTTAATCACATGAGAGTTTGGGGGGAAAAAGATAGATTCTTTTTTTTTTTTTCTTTTCATCATTGTGTCTGATTGCTCCAGGGCTAACAAAAGTGGTCCCAGGTACTGAGACACCATTTTCAGTTCTTGTGCTCCTGTTATAAAAGGCTTTTGCAGAGACAAGGGATGTGCACAATCATCATTAGTCACTGAGAGCAGGACAAACAGTACTGGTCTGTAGATGTGGCAAGGAAAGCAGAGCTTAAAGTTTTGGCAAACTAAGTAGTGAGGAGGAAATGAACAAGATGCCATGGATGGTTTTTATCACCAGAGATTTACAAAAATAAGCTTGACATCCGTCAGGGGTTGGGGGGTAGGGTACCATCCAGCTCTAACCATGTGGAAGCAGCACCATCTGTCTCTGGCAAACTAAAACTCTTGAATAAAAGGGAGTTGTTCCTTAGTCTTTCACTCTTGGGTGCTGCCTCTCATCTGTTTGTCATTCCTGCTGTCTGTGACATGATCTTCCTACGTATTTTAAACGTTCTTGCTTTGTGCTGCTGGCAGGGACCAGCTCTGCCCAGTTCACCACTCCTTCCTGCTGTCCCTGCTGCTGCTGCCTCAGTCCTGCTTTGTCAGCTGCTTATTTCCACTGAAACTCCATTCCTTCAGTTCCATATTGGGTGAGATTTATCCCTCAACCCTCAGAAATAATTTTTGTTCAGGAACATCATTGCTTAGACAGCTAAGACAGGTATTTTGTGATAATATTGCCCCCCCCTAAAAAAAATAAAGGGAAGGGGAGAGCAGAGTGTGTGTAAAATGGGCAGAAAAAAAGAGAAGCTCAAGCTTTTTGCCCTGTATTTTTTTTTTTGTTATGTCACTAAGTGGGATGTTTGTGTCTGTTTATACTCTGATTTCTTGTATGTTTTGAAATCTCATTGTGCTCAGCGGTGGAAAATTGGCTGCTCAAGTAAAGGCATGTTAAGGACAGCTCTCTACAGTAGCTGGAAGGAAATGCTTCTCAAATGTATTGTCCAAGTTGGTTCTAGTTAATAGTCTCTAGGGTATGTGAACTTTCCTTGGCTTCTCCACCCATCTTCTGGCAGCAAACAGAATTCTTAGCATTTCAATTTAAAAATGAAATAATTAATAAAAATCTGTGCTGCCCTTCTAAATTGTTTCCCAATAGGAGTGAAATGTACTTAAGTAATAACTCATGAAATCACTTCTGTGGATGACTATTCCTGCTGGGGAGGGGATCCCCACAAAATAGCAACATAAAGCAAATCTCTTCAAAATATTATCATTATTGTTTTTTAATTAAAATTCCCCTCTCCCTTTCCTCCTGGTCTGGTTGGATTTACTGTTATGAGATGCAGTTGCTCAGCAGGACTGCTAATTAGATGTTACCAGGCCTGTTCCTCCAAGGTTGTGACCTATAAATTTCTGTTTAGCATTGCTGTAGGACAGACATTTTCTCTCCACTGGTTATTTATCCTTGCTGAGTTCATGTGCTCTCCTTGTGGGATTTTGGAGAGGAGCACCTGAGGCTTCACCCTTCGGATAGGAGGGGCTTTGGATTTGCAACAGGAGCTTTGTGCTGTCAGTTTGCAAAGCATACAGAAGGGAGGACATTTGGGAAGAAGTGTATGTTTGTGCTTAGGCATTAGATATAGAGAGAAATAGAAATTAAAATATAATTTAACATTATATTATTATATACTGTAAATTTATAAATCTACAGTACAAAAATCTGGCTTGAAAATACAAATCAGCTGAAAAGCAGCGTGGTGAAGGACAAAAAGTTTGGTCTTCAGGAGCTTTATATTTTTCAAGTTTTGGGGAACAGAGCAGGAGTAAGGAGGAAGAAAGGGAGTAGGTGAGGGCTCAAGGGTAGCCAGTGTTTGGGGTGAGGATGTGGCCTTTATTTGTCACAGCCTAAGCTACTGGAAAGAGAAGGAAACATAAAGCAGAGGGAAAAGCCAGCTGAAGAATACCTGAAATACTGCACCCTACCTCCAGATCCTTTTAATTAGCCTGCCCATCCTCAAAGGATACCTTAATCATGCTGCTTGGGGTTTGCCAAAAGCATGGGGAACCTGCTCCACCTGTTCAGGTGGTACCTCAGGAGCCTTGAGCTCAGCAGGGCAAAAATGTCCAGACCAAGCTGGGCTGCAAGAAATGTCCTTCCCCTGGCACAGGGTGAGCTCAGCACTTGCAGTTCTCTGCCTGGCACTGTTACTTCTTCCCGAGTTGCCTCCTTCTTTCACAGCTGGTTTCCCACAACACAGAATCCTAAAGGGATTTGGGTTGGATGGGAACTTAAAGATCATCCAGTTCCAACCCTCAGCCATGGGCAAGGACATCTTCCCCTAGACTGGGATGGTTTTTTAAACTTCCATGCAGCTCCTCTGGGCAATGTCATGCAGAGTAAGCAAGAAGAAAGAAATCACTCACTAGGTTTGAAATTTTGGAACAAAATTAAGCTTGATTTGCCAATCCTGACGTGGTGTGGTAATGAGGAGAGCAAAGCACTCTGAGTCAGGAGGCTCCTGAGCCCTGGTGCCAGCCTGCAGCTCAGTGTCCTGCTTTGACCATCTTGCTGGTGACCTCCTTATGCTTGACCAAAGGGGATTTTCCTGCCCAGGCCGGCTTCCCTCCCTGAACCAGGTGCAATATCTGGGTTAAATTACACAAGGAAACCAACCTCACATAACCTTTAACTGAAGGTTAAAGGGTAGAGCTGGTGAGAGAGGTACTGCAGGTCATTGCCATGCCGCATTAAATGTGGGATTCAGATTATTTGCCATTAGACATCTTTTTACATAAATCTAAATATGGCTCCCCATTGTACATTTATAAGATCCAGTCTCCTTCCTCTAAAGTTTTGTGTCTGAACTACCATTAAATGATGAAAAAAGTCCAATATTTTGTACGTTAGTGTTGATTTACTGAGGTGCATGAATACTTCTCAGATGTTAGTGAGGAAAATGGAATGAGGAGCATTCTGGTGCTTTTTCTTTTAAGTAGGTCAAATCAACAAATTGGTGTGTAATAACCTGGTGATCCCAGGTTCTTCTGAAAGCATTTTGAAGGTGCCAGAAGGAAGCAGAGTGGGTCTGTCTAAAGAGCATGGGGAGTACTGCAGGGCTTCTTGTACCTTATTTTTGAATCCCTTGAGGGGTGCCTTACTAAGTCATTTGTTTTAAGTGGTTAAAATACGAAAGGTAACTTTAGCCTGTATGCCTGAATGAGCTGTTTATTATGCAAAAACATGCACATTATTGCAGTGGATTTTAGTGTCCTGTGAACTCTCCTTTTGACAAAATAACCTCCCCTCTGTGAGACATCAGCAGTCCTCATGACTCCTCCCCAAAGTCTGTTGAGGCAAGAAAAAAACCCAAATCCAAAAGAAGCACCTAATTGCTTGTGTGTCTACCCAGGCATCAAGAGACATTCAAGCTGAAAATAGCTAAAATTGTACAGCAGCAACCGGCTGTGCAGGGGTGGCAGGGTGAGCGAGCATTTAAAGCATCATGTGAGATCTTCATGGGGGTTTTTCATATCATTCTTTATTTTTCCTGTATTCTTTCTTGTCATAAACACCACCACACACAGGTTTGAGATCACACAGGGTGTGTTTCTGTTGAGGTGGCTGTCAGAGATGAGGAATTCAGCAATCCTGCCGTTGCTCTGGGAAATGAACTTTATAGGGTGAGATCAGTGAGAATGAAAATATCTGCTCTCTGGAAAGAAAGCCAAAGGTGAAAGCTGCTAAAAGAGACAGCCTGCATGGTGTAATTCAGGCTGCACTGAGAGGCAGCGGGTTTGGTTTGCAGTGGTTCATCTGGAACTTGTTGTGGGCACTATCTCATCACCTGCTCTGTTCCTGTGGCTCCTTCTCGTCTCCACCGAAATGCTTCCCTACCTTTGCCCTTCCTGTACCTCCCTCCTTGACAGGAGAAAGCAGAAGGGTCCTGATCTCTTGAAAGTGGTCTGTGACACATCAATTGCAGCTGGCTGATGCCTTCTTGGCAAGGGTTGGGGTAAAGCAGTCTGTGATCTTTGGTGCTTTTGCCAAGCTCTGTGCACTGCTTGTGCCACGCATCTTTAGTTTTGACCCCGAGTACACATGCACCAAAAATGTGTGTAGGAACTGAGCAGCTTTTGCTTTTAAATTGTTTTGTTGGGGGAGGTTTTTGCACAGCTGCCTTGGGCCAAGGTCCTTTTTAAGTTCAGGACGTTTTTTTTCTTTTGTCCTCTTCCTGCACTGCTGCAAAAAATAAAAGATGAAGAGGGAGCAGCCCACTGTGGATGCCTGGTGCTGAAGAGGCTGTGAGATGGAGATTAGGGGTTGGTGAGAGCAAGCACTGCAGAGGAGAGAACAAGGTGAAGGGCACAGAGCTGGATAAGAAAAAGACCATGCATAAATTAGGAGGAAAAACTGCAGACTGTTTTTTTTTCTCCCACGAATAATGAACTTTTCTGCTATTCTCCATTTTCTGCTTTCTAAACCTCTCACGAAAGCCTCTCCTTGCTCTGGGGAGAAGTGTCACTTGAGAACCTTCTCAGAACTTGGCAGCTATGTAATAGGGGCATGTAATCTTTTATAATCCTCTCTACAGGTTGGTAATAACCATTTCTGTTTTGAGATTCCAAAGTGTTTTGTAGGCCAAGTGGGAATTTAACTGTGAGAGAAAAATGTGCTTAATATTCAGGAGCAAAGATGAGTGGTCCTGGGCAGGGAACGAGACCTGAATAAGAAGGGAGGGAAACCTGCTTAAGCATTGAAGGAAGGGTCACGGCAATGGCTTCAAGCAACTGCGGGCTATTTGAAATCCTGCTTATCCTGGGAACCAAATTGGTTTTTTTACACGGACAGCAGGCTCTGTTGTGGTGATGTCATGAGATTTACCAGGCTGCACAATGAGCCCCTTGTTTGCAGGCACGCAGGGAGGCTGGGCCGAGCTCAGGGCGCACCTGCGAGTTTTGTAACGTCCCCACCTTGGCTGGGTTGTGATTTCTGGTTCCACTTGTTGGGCCACCGAGTGCTCAGTGATTGTCTGGTTGGAAGGGGCTGGCACTGATCCACCTGAGAAGGTGCTGGTGCCTCCTGACAGGCACATCTTTCACACTGTGTCCCCTGAACTGGGCTGGGGACAAGGATGGGGACAGAGAGCAAGGCACAGCAAGGGAAGCAGGGATCAATTACCCTTTGTAAGTTTAGCATTCAGCAATCGGCTGTGCAGCAAGTAAGAAGCTTAGAGGAGCTCAGTAGTATTCAAGCTAATTGGTAGCTTTAAACTGCTATTAAGAGCTCCCACACCTTTTGCTCGAAGAAGCTGCTCAGTGACAGCAAGCTGGTGCAACTTTCTGCTTTCTAATCAGAATTACCCTGCCAGGCCAATTTGAGCTTTATGCCCAATTTTTGCCTCTGCTGTTAGCTCCTTAGCTTTCGTTTTTAGGACTTTGCAGAGACTGTTGGCACACTCAGCATCTGCTCACTAAACCAGTCGTAACATTTTAAGACTTGCGGTTTCTTTTTTGGAACGGCTCCATAATTTTTCCTTTTGAAAATAAAATCTCGGTGAAACTGCTCATGTGGTTGTGGCCTAACTGAATTTGTGCTCTCGAGCTTCTGCAGAGCCCTTGGGTACCAGGGAACACTGAGCCCTTTTAGGAAATGTGAGGGGCTGAGGGTGGCAAACGTGTCAGCACAGGCCTTGGGAAAGGTTTGGGTTTGGAATTGCTTGTGTTACAGGGAAGTGAGGAGGGAAATCTTGGCTGATCTCTGCCGTAGTCTCAGCTCTGGAGTGAAACCTCCTGAGCTGTGGACAGGCACAGTGGTGACGCTGCAAGAGCAGGGCAGATGCACTGACTCGGGCCCAGGGGAAGCTGGCAGAGCTGTCTGGGAGCTGCAGGAGTGAGGCTGCTGTACCTCGCTCACTGCCGGCTGACTCCTGCACAAACAAGTCAGCTCTCTCCTAGGGCAGGGATTGTAGGGGTGGGAACGATGTCAGGGAGGAGAGGCAGTGAGATTCTGTCCTGCTGGGAGATGCCAGGCTTCTTGAACAGTAGCATTTTGTATTTTGTCTCCTGCTGGTTGCAGGAGGAGACAGCCCATGGCTGCTAAAGCATTCACTCATCTGATGGTTTGTTCCTTCCCACTTAAAAATTGCTCCTGATGTATTTTCTCAGTCCGGAAAATCCGTAGGAAATTCAAGAACCTGCCTGGTAGCTCTGATAGTGGACAAAATGTTGATTCTCACTCTTTGAGTTTTAAAGGTTAATCTTCCTTCCTTGGTGTGGAGGTGAGACTGCTGCATGAGAGAAATTCCAAGCAACGAGGTGACCCTTCTCCCACCCCATCAGGGATCTCAGCAAAGCTTTCCAGCAGCTGCTGGGGAAAAGCTATGCCTTTAGTTGAGGGCTGAAGAGACTCACAGTCCTCGTTCAGAGGAAGTGAAAATCCTTAAAACCTCACCTGTAAGCAGTGAGCAGCAGAGAACTTCAGACTTCTCTAAATTCTAAGAGATTCCTTCTCCCAGAGCTGACATACTGCTGGTAGGGAAATGGAAACACACAACACAACAAGCACAAAAATTACCACAGTCACATTTCTTTGAGGATATAGGGCATGAAAGCTGCACCTGACTGAACAGTTTTTACTTTAATCGCTGTGACTCATGAGGTTCTTCACTGGGGGAGAGTGGAAAACCAGTCTTGAGACTGTGTCTGATCACTGCCACTCAATAAAAGAGTGGTGGAAAGTTAATAGGTTAGATTGGCAAGATTGGCCTGGACTAGAAAAATTAAAGATCTTGTGAAGAGCGTGTGTTACAATGCCAAAAATATTGGAATCTGAGAAAGTCATGGCACTGGTCATGGCTTCTGCCAGCTTCTAAAATACTGTTTTCACCTACTTAAACCTTTTATGACTTTATTCTGCGCAGAATGGATTTTCCAGGTAGAGTTTTGGCTGTAAGAGGTTGGCGTGAGAACTTCTGAGATCTCTGAAACCTGATGGTTTAACTAAGCCTTCTTTACCTCCTACCCGGGATATTAGATTTCCCTATAAGAATTTGGTTATCATTGCACACAGCTGCTGGAGGAGAGCAACTGGATTCAGCTGAACTGAGGGCTGGTCATTGCATGTGTACTGAAATTGGTTGAGTGTAGCTATTATATGTAACTGGAAGAATTCACACCAGATACTTACCTCTGTAATAACATCCTACATAAATGGCATGCCTCTCATCCCAAAGGATCTGCTCACTCTTTCTACACTCTAAAATGCCACCTGCTTCACCAGGGATCTGTTGCTGACCACGAAAATGTAGGCACCTCTCAACTGAAATGGAGCTGTGCCACAGAGTAATTTATAGGGGCAAGTGAGCACTGCTGGGTCTCACAGCAGCTATGAGAAGCTTCCTAGAAAACCTGCAGTCATTGCCCACAGTGTGCTTTGAAACAGAATGGCAGGATTAATGGTGGTGTTTCTAATGCATGCTGGTCGTATTTCTAAGTGCATTGTGATTCAGAGAGGAATTAATCAACCCTGAGAGCATCATGTTTTCTCTGTAGCATGGGACTCTGCATTGCCACACACAGTGGCATGTGCTGAATTTTCCTAATATTAGACCCTTAGTCCTGAGCATTGTGTTTTCTGTGTTGGGGTAGTGTGCTGGTTGTCCATACAAATTTGGAGGAGGAGTGTCCCTTAATCTTCCAAATGAAATTGTGCATCATGATAGGTTTTTGTTTGAACAGTTGGTTTTGATAGTGTCTGCACTGTTCTGATCTTGGTCAGATCAGAAACCACTGCACATGGCTGGGAGCTGGTTTGAGAAGAAGAAATGCAAACAAAACTCTGTATATCAGCATGAGAGAAAACAGAAGTTGCCTTGATCATGCTTTCCCCTGCAGCCCCTCAGGGGCTGACCACTCTCATCCTCTGCCCTGTGCAGATGTTGAGGGATTGTCCCTCCTGCAGCTGGGCCAGGATTGCTCGAGCACCTGTGTCTGCTGTCAGGGCAGCAGTGCCTGAATTCCCTTCTGCATCCTGCAGATCTGAGCACCAACAGCTGTCTGAACTAGTGCACATACACACCCAGCTGTGTGTCACAGAGCTGCTCTTGCTGTTTATTTTCCCTCACATTAGGGACTTCTTCTGCAGAAATCCTGCCTTGTTCCAAGACTTGAGGGAATGGAGCATGTTGAGACACTCTGTCCCCTTCTGCCTCATCTTTCCCTTGAATCCCTTCAGGAGCTTTGAGTGGTGGAAGTTCTGTGGAAGGACTTGTAGTTTGTTATTTGTCCTTGAAGCTTCGTGTCAGTAGTAAGGCTTGTTTCAACTCCTGCTCAACTTGCTTTATCAGGGTTGGAACTGGTGATTATTCAAACTGGACTGCGTGGTCATGCACAGCTGGGTAGGTTGGGGTTCTGACAAGCTCTCAGATGACAGCACTTACCTAAAACACTTTTCTCTCATCCTGTCTCTATGGTAAGTACATAAAACACTATGGAAACATTGACATTGGGCAAGCAGACCTGTTGTCAAAAGGTGTTAGGGCTCCTGCTAATCTCTCTTCAGGGGAAAGAAATTCCTCCCAGCATACAAACTTGGCCACCACGTTAGTTACTCAGCTGCTTGGCAGCTCCTTGTTGGAAATACTAGGAACAGAATACGGACCCTAATAAAGTCGAGGAAAATTTGGCAAGTACTTCAGTTAGCCCTTGATTTCACCATAGGAATAGTGCAGTTCAAAAAAAGGAGCTCTGAGGCATGCCAGGGGTGCTCTTGTCATCACTGGATGGAGGGTTATTTCTGTGTTTTTATTGATGGTAAGTAGAGAGTGCTTTTTGGCAGAGACTGAAGGCGTGGATTTGCCTCTAATGTAGTTTTGTTGGCTTGATTTCTGGTAATTCTGTCCTTTTCACTGGCTCTGAGGAGGGAAGAAGCCACTTTTCTGGTTATAGAAGAGCTGTTGGGGGACTAAATGAGACTGAAACACCCATTATCTCTTGGAAATAATTTTCTGATTCTGCCCATTGCCTGGTTTTTGGAAAATATTCTCCACTCATGAATGCATTTGGAATGTTAAAGAAAATAATTGTTGCACGTTTGCAATGGAAGCTTTCAGAGATGTTTCCATCTGATAGCACTGTTCTGCTCCATAAATGCCACTAAACTGCCATCAGTTTTCCTGAGATGTCTTACCCTGTCTGTGGGGATTAGCTTGGCACTGGCTGCTGCTTTCCACATTCCCTCTCCGTGCACCACTCAACACTTCTGTTGTTGATATGTGATTCTGGAATCACTGCCCCTCTATTTTCCCCCTTCTTTAAAAACGAGCCCTGCACTTCAAGAATAATAAGGTACAAGTTGTCATCTGACTGAAAGAAAGGGAGCTTTGTGGATATTTATAACATGCCTAGTGGCGTTTCAGAACCCTGAGGAAAAACAAGGCAGTTTCCAGTTTTCAGCGATGTTGGATGTGGCAGGAGGCAGGGGCAGGGATGTACCAAGAAGGGAATTTTTTTCCAAGTTGTTACTTAACTGATATTAGCATTTGAAGGCACATAAGGCCTGACCTTTAATCCTGTGTGTAGACTTGCTGATCTGCTTACTTGAATGCCTCATTGTGGTGCTGCAGAGTGAAGGGATTGCATCAGACCCGAAAGAAATCTCCTGTCACCAGAACTTGCCTATTTAGGTGTGTGGCTGCATGAGCCCATCCCACATGGAACATCTGCAAATTCAGAGCTTACAGATGCATCTCCCTGATTTCTCCTGTCTGAATTGCATTCATCAGTGAGTGCAGTGAGTGATCATTCATCTCCAAAGCTCAAACCTTGCTGTATGAGCTGCCAGAGAGAATCCCACAGTTAGAAAGGACAGTTCTGACCTTCTGTCTTTCCCAAAAGTTTCGGTATTCCTAGTTACACATGGACCTCTCTCTTGCAATTCACTTCTATAGTGATTCAAATCATGGTGGTTAATTAGTTTTATGGGGCTTTAGTGGAAGAGGTCAATGGGTTTTATTACATTCAGGTGCAAAGTTGGAGCCAAGAATTAAAATGAAAACTGAAGATGAAGAGTACCGGAGGTTTGTGAGGCGACCAAGTGTGCATGTGATACTGTGCAGAGTCCAAAAGAGTCTTCTGTCTAAACTGGTAACATGCTTCAGAATAAATTTTGAAGTCACAGCTGTTGTGAGAGGCTCCAAAGATATCAGCCATGCAGGAAGGCGAGCTGAGAAATAATTTGAATAGGTGGGACTGACACACCAAAGCTACACTGGGGTCTTTGCCGCTGTGAGTTTTCTGGGAGCACGTGTTTTGTGTCCGTGTGGATTGCAATGAGCTTGCAGCATCAGCTTGGGGAGAGGACTGAAGTTACAGGCTCTGATACTCTGGAAAACCAGCTTGCTGCAGAGAGCACTTGGTCAGGCCTGCAGGGGTGGTGGGGCTGTGCCCCGACATGTGTTCAAAAGGACACCAATACAAACACAAAATGTTATTGCTGTGGTGTTCCCTAGGGCTGATTGACAGCTCCAGACACCAGCAGGGCAAATCACTCTGCCAGCAGCCTGTGGAAAGCTGTTCTGACATAGCCAACCCACTTGGCAGCAGAGCCATGGCTGGCTCGCAGTGCCTGATGACTCAGTGAAGTCCTGGAGTTGTTATTGCAGTGGAAGAAGTCGTTCTGTTCTTTAATTCCTTTGTGCAGCCCATGGATCAGTTGGATGGTATCCTGCCAAGGCCTGTAGTTAGAAGAAATTATAACACAAAGATCTTTTGGGGCTGGGCAAGTCGTGACTGTAGGTTCTGCTTGGAGCCGATGGTCCAGGAGGGTTTTCTTTTGCCATAGAAAGTTTACAGCAGTTCCAAGTGCAGTTTAATTGGTTATTGCTCAGCACAGCAGCTGGAGCCACTCACTGCCAGCCCACCCACAGGAGCAGGACAGGGCACGCACGCCTTCATCCTTTTCTCCCCCTGCTGATTTATCATGTGCTTTCCCTACCAGGAGACCAGATCCCCAGAGCTCTCATCTTCCCATTTCTGTTGCACACTCATGCCAGGAGCTCATGGCTTCATCCTTGTTCCTCTACTCTCTGACAGGTTTGTCATGCTTAGGCAGGGGTAGGGCTTGTGCTGCTGTTTGGGAAGCCAAGGTCTAAGCAGTGGTTTCATTTTACATCTGGTTTTTGGTTTTTGGTTGGACACCATGATAAATGTGAGCTGCAATTATGCCAAAAATCTACCTGGAGGGTTTGGTCTGTAAGATGGACTAATACATAACTTGTGGGAGAGTCTGTTGTGCTCCAGGAGTTAGCACAAATACAATTTTGCTTCACAGAGCTTATGGTGGTTTTCCTTAATTATGCTTACACTTAAACAGAGCTTTGGGCAATTTTGAGACACACAGCATTGGTTGTCACTCTCACAAACTGAGTTGTGTTGGAGAAGTAACAGAGTGGAGCCTGATTCTGCAACTCAGCTTCTTCCCTGAGTTACTTTACCTGAAATTAAGGGCACAAAGATGCACTTCTTTATTATTCAGAGCAGTAGGAGCTGTGCAGCCCTCTCCTTTTTCTTGCTTTAAGCTTGCCTGTTTCAAGCACTCTCCTGAGTGATCACAAAAATCCTAATGCAACACGAGGCTGAACGAGGCACTGAAAGCATCACTGAAGCCAACACATTCCTTGCAATGCAGAGGCAAAGCTGCAGGAGGAGAGCACGAAGATGCTGCAGCGTTTTTGCTAATGAGGGGGCACATGCAGGGTCTGCAAGGAGGGAAGTGAGCTGGAAGGATTCCTCAGTCCGGGTTTAAGGCTGGTGTTTGGGCTGGCTCTCCCTGGAAGGTGCTGGGTGATTGAGGATTCGCTGGCCTCTAGTGGTGATGCTGGGGAGGAGCTGCAAGAAGCAGCTGTGATATCTCTGGTAGTGCTGCAAAACATTTTGGGTTTGAACACTCAGTTTGCTCCTGAAATAGTTAAAAGAGGGCCTGGACTCCTGTGCAGGAAATCCCTTGATTTTTGCCATGTCTGTTTTAGACCACTGGGACTTGAGGGACCTACAGTATCTACATTGAGAATGATGATTTTTAGATCACTGCAAGCAAATTGTATAAACCAGAGTGCAAAACAAAAATGGAACTTAATCTTACAAATCAACCAGAACTTAATATCAAAACTTTATAAAGAGATGAATCATAGAATCCTAGAATAGTTTGAGTTGGAAGGGATCTTGTTATTAGTGAGAGGCACAGTGTCATATGCAGCTCAATCAGGAGAGACTTCTGGGAAATTGATTTTAAAATAAATTTTAATAGATCAGGACTGGGAACCAAACAAATTGGGTTATGGTTTGGTTTGGGGTCTTGGTGGGGGGAGGGTTGTTTGGGGTTTTTTTCAAGTATGAGCTTTGTCACTGTAGTGTCTGTGAAAATGCACACTTTCATCAAGTGGGTTCCCCACCAAAAGGTGCTAGTAAGTTAAATGACCATTTAACTTCTCAATTAAATGCCTAGCCCTTTGAATTTTTCCTTTCCTTCTTCAAGCCTGCCTTCCTTGATCCCTGTCTGCCTTCCTATATCTCTCTATCCTTAGCCTCAAATAATCCACTTTATTAAGATTTAGAGTACATTCAGGGCCATACACCTTTGAACCATGGTGTTGAGAAGGGAGTGGAATGAAGATTAAGTTTTCATAAGAGCTCTTGGTCTTTCCAGTATATTTCAGCCTTTGACAAAGACATTTATATTCATCTCAGGTATTGCCATTTTTGTAAATCATGATACAACTAAATAAATATTCATAGCACATGGGTGCCTCCAAGGATGAAAATGCTGTACCAGGCCCCACTGAGCACAGATGCAGTTTTGGTTCACACCTTGCTGCAGAACTGCAAAAGCAAAGAAAGGGGTTAATGCCTCGTGCTAACATTGTGGTTTTCTGTTCCCAGATGTGAAAGGACCACCCACCCACAGACTGTCCTGTGGCCAGTCCCCCTACACTGAGATGACAACATGGGAGAGGAAATACTGCATCCTGACAGACAGCCAGCTGGTGCTGCTCAACAGGGAGAAGGAGGTGAGACAAGTTCATGTTGGTGCCTCACTGTTTGCCCTTGGTGAAAGGAGAAGGCAGCTTCCTTCATCTCCCCTTTACTTCACTCATGAATCCTTTGAAATGCCTGCAAGGGGGAAAAGGGAATTTAGGAAGAAATTCTTCACTGTGAGAGTGGTGAGACACTGGAGCAGGTTGCACAGAGAGGTTGGGGATGCCCCATTCTTGTGGGTGTTTAAGGCCAAGTTGGATAAAGCCTTGAGCAGCCTGGTCCAGTCAGAGGTGACCCTGCCTATGGCAGAGGGCTGGGACTAGGTGATCTTTGAGGTCCCTTCCAACCCAAACCATTCTGTGAAAAGGGGAGCTGAGCTGTTCTGTGTATGGATGGCAGGGGCAAACAGTTATAACCCAGCTGGCTCGGGTGCTGGTGGCATGGAGGAGGTGACAGCAGCCTGAGTGCAACCTCCCTCCTGGAGTTCTGCAGCCTGTGTTTGTCTGCCACTGTGTCTTCCTGTGTTATTACTTCTTTTAATGGTAGTTAAACCAGGTATGTAAACCTGCCTCTTTATGTCAGTGCAGGCATAAAGGTAGGGAAAAGTGAAGGCTTTCTATCCATGAGTTTTAGTGTAATGCCATAATCTCCTATATTTGGAGATGGCCTGAATTTTTGTGTTTTTTCTTGGTTCTTTTGAAGCTTCTGCATAAGGCTGTTACAGACTGAGAGTGAGACCTGTTTCTGGTGCAGAACAAAATATTAGTCAGCCATGCTTGGGTTTATTTGCAATGAAATATTGCCTTGCATAGGGAGAGTGGGAGGAAATGGTTTAGAGAAGGACTTGAGTTATTAGAAGGGAACAGCATTAATGCTGATGCGTGGGAGAGGTGATCAAAAGCAGGCAAAATGCAAGGCCCATTTAATGGCATTTGTTTACTGTGTAATTCCTTTTCTAGTCTGACAGGACTGACACCTGAGGAATTGAAGTATACACTGAAGAAACTTAAGGAGATGTGAGAATCATTTCTAAAACAGTGCTGTTCCAGCATAGCTGGACCAAAAGGCTGCATCTCATTAAAGAGATGTAATTGAAAACAACACTGTATCACAAATAGTTACCTGAAGGGGGTAATCATGCACTTAGGGGCTCTTATTTCTCCCACCACAGGCAGTTGAAAGCATTTTGCTGGGAGTAAGAGGAGTCTTTTGACTAGATCCTGAGGAGTAAATGTGGGAAGTCCAATGTTAAGTCATTATATTCTGTTTAAATGCACTCTTGTTTTTGTGGGAAGCTGAGGAAATTCAGTATCAGTCTGCAGAGGGCCTGAGGTTTAAGTGTAGCAATAATCCCAAGAAAGCAAGCAGTAGTGCAAATTCTTGCAGTGGGCTCTCAGAGGAACCTTCCTGCACTAGCACAATGAGAAACAGCCTGTTTTGGGAAATGCTGCATGCAGATGGGCCAGGCAGACATGCCTTTGGTGCAGGTGTGACTCTGCATGCTGATAATGGGATTTGTTTCAGAAGCCTGTAGCTGGAGTCAGATTTGCCATTCTGATTTTCAAGTAATTTGTGACTACTGTGAAATGAAAGGAAAAAGGGAGCTCCTTGCAGAGCATGAGTGCTCTGTAGGAAAATAAGAGTTGGTATAGTCTGGCTTCTGAGTCTGTACACACAGCACTGGGCAGACAGTCCTTTACAGAAAAACACAACATGTAGAGCTGCTGGTCAGGAGAGAGGCACAGGCCTGATACTCTGGATTTCACCTTCTTCTAATTTTTCTGAATTTGGAGTATCCCTTTGCAGCCTTCCTGAGAAAGGCGAGGGGAGGCAAGGCAGTTAAATTTTTCTTGGCAAGTCATTCAGAGTTGAAAGAGGCTCCATGAAATGTGATCTAGAAACAGGAGTGCACAAAGGCCTAAGGCTGCAGTGGGGTGAGATGATTGTTAAGAGCATAATGATGGAAAAGTCTGCACAAGGGAAATCATAAAAAGCTTCTGGGTGGGACCACTGGTGCAGGGAGCCTAAGCAAGGTCCAGTTGAATGAAGAAGAGAAAAAATGAAGATTATGTTTAGAGTAAAATTCTTGGAAAGGTGATGCTGGAGGAAGTGTTTTGTTAACTCAAACCAGGCAATAGGGAACAGGAGCAGGAGAGATTCCTGCTCTGAACTTGGGCATTGCTGGTAGATGAGTAGGTCAGAATTCCTTTGGGCTGCTGAAGAGGATCTTAGAAACAAAGTTCAGGACAGAAGGATACCCACCAGAGAACAGGAGTGTGTAGGGGGAGAAGGAAGAGATGGTAGCAGCAGAGTGCCCTTTGCAGCCCAGAGGGAGCACTTGCACCATTGCAAGTCTGAAACCTCTCATTTTATTCTCTGTCAATCTGTTACTTCATGGAATAAAAATCCAAGAAGCTTGGCCCGTGTGAGTCTGGAAGGGAACAGAATGTGTGTTTATACTACTTTGTAAAATCCTTCTGCAAGTGTGTGTGTCCAAGTCAGAAAGTAAAAAACTTATAAAATATGAACAGGTAAATGGAAGAATTCTTCATTGTTTCAAGTATAATGCTAAGTTTGGTTTCTTTCAGTTAGTGCTGCTAAAATACAGCATTATGAATTGCAGATTTTTAAGACCAATAAAACACTACAGAAATAAACCGTGTAGTAAAGAAAACTCATTCCTCATAGTGTCCCACCACTATGGATTTATTGTCAAGGCAGTTTGAATAAAGTATATGCAAGAGAAATGTTGTGCTTTGCAAGAGCAAGAGTGGGTTAGAAATCAGAGGCCTTTTGAAGTGCAACTTGATCCAAAAATATCTGTAATTACTTAGACAAAAATAGTCTGGCAGTATCACCTTGTCTAGTGTAGAAAAACATTAATTACTTGACACCTTGTCAGCTTTATGAAATGAGAATAGGTGAGACTGAAGAATGAAAATTATTAATGGAAGGAAGAGATCAATGCCCAAAAAGTAAGTAGAATGAAAATGAATCCCTGTAGGAACATGGGAGATGACTTGGCAGATAAGAAGTCCTGAGTGACAGGAGATGTGCAATTATTACAGCATATCCCAGTGTGATAATATTTAGCATTTTCCAAGACAAGGAGAACGGGTCTAGATTGAAGCCCATACAAATCAGGTATTTTTTCTTCAAGGAAGAATTTCCCCCTGTCAGGAAGGTGAAGGTGTTTTCATCTGCTCTGTGAAACCTGTTCCATAGGCTGGGAGGAGCTGTGAGGGTACAGCAGAAGTGTCTGTAAAATCAGAGCCATTTAAAGCAGGGAAGGGGGATGAGTGTTCATGAAGAATTATTCCAGACAGACCACACTGAGCACAGCACTTCCCCTTTGAGGGAAGACAAATGGCTGCACCTGACTTTGGGCTGCTTTCTAGTCAGGTTTTGGCAGCAGCTTGGTGCAGTCCTGCAGGATGTTTTAGTCTCATGTTCACTTGGAATGAAGATGAACACTTTTCACTGTGTTAGACTTTTCCTTTTCCCCCCCTGCACCCAAACCTCATCTTTCTTCTTGGGTTTAGAGGTGGTTTTAATCAAGGGCAAAGGATGGCAAAGAGCTGCATTGACTGTGACAAGATCTGCTCACTGGTGCTGGTGACAGAGGCCAACAGCAGCACACCTGGGATGTCTTTTCCTACTCTTCCATCTCCTGTGAGGACACCAATAGTGGTGTGACAGTGGTGATTCCAAGGGAAAACAGCAGAGAAAACACTGCTGGGTGAGACCCTTGGGGAAGCTCTTCCCACATCCCAGAGCCCCTCTCAAAGGACTTGGCACATTGGGGTCTTACAGAAAACATGTTTATTTTGATTAGGAGATTGTCAAATAAGAGTTTGTCAAAGCTGAACCCAGCCATAAGATAAGATTTGTCTCACTTCTCTAGCAAATTTAATTATTTAATTTCCAAAAGCCCAGAGAAATGTCTGCTGTCAACGTTTTTAAAGTGAATTTCCACGTCAAAATTTTAGCTTCTAACTTTCTGAAGGAAGGTAAAAATTAAAATTAATTATTTAACTGTTTGTCTGACATGATTCCAAGCTTTGTGGCTGTTATAGCAGAAGAGTCTGCAAATTCTCAAGTTTATGTCTTGAACCACTCTTTTGAATCTTGAAAAAATCTTACCTGTAATAAAGAATTTTTTTCCCCTGCTTTTTTTTGAAAGAGACTATCTTAGTTTGCCTTTTAGAGGCATTAAATGCTTGGAAAGGTCTTACTCCTATTTCTTCTGAAATCTCCTCATCATCAAACTACTTGAAATCCCCAATACAGACTTTTTATATTTCAAAAGTGTGTTCAGTGGCAGGTGAGCTGGGGTGCTGTTCAAGGATTTAGAGTCTGAGCTCTGAACCCATCCTGATTAAATTGTGAAATTCATCATGGAAACGTGACCTATAATAAAAATTGTTAAGATTGCTAAAATGGTCAGCATCTGGACTGTCCTGTGTACATTTTTATCACAGATAAACCCTCAGATCCCAGCCCTGAACCAGCAGCTTCAGCATGTCTGCTCAGGGTCAGAGAATTCCCAGGTTGGTGAAATGTCAGCAGAGAAAGAAGGTGATAAAGCTGGATGGGGAAAAAAACCAGCACTGAAAGGCTGAATCACCATTAGAGTCCTGACTCTGCAAGACTGTGTGGTTTTCTCTTTGATCCTTTGCTGAGCTGCTTGCTGGAGTGGTGGGGGCTAAAGCAGCTTTGGGAAGGTTGCAGGCATCTGCCTTGGTCTTCACATGGAATTTATTTGTGCACTTCCTTGTGTTTTGAATCCATTAATCCATTTTCCCAACCACAGAGCACTTTCTACAACTGTTTAAAATGTGTCCAGTCCCAAGAAGTGCAGTGCTGCTGACCTAGCTTATTTTACATGTTCACAAAGCTGTATTTGTTTTTTTAGAGCAGGTTGGTTTCATGCTGAGCAATAAATACTGGTCCTGCAGTCTTGGAGTTAGTTCTTTTTTGTCAATATGAGCTATGGTTTTGGAGGAGTTTCACTGTAAATAACAAAGCATTTTTAAATCAGACTTAAGGGGATCTTTTTGAGTTACTTTGCTGCTTCACTCTTCTCAGGTCGGTCCTGTCTCTGGTGTGCAGAAATAGATTTCTGTTCAGGTGTACAGCAGCCTGTGTGCTTCTCCCAGGGACTCAGAGGAAATTACGGGCTCAATCCCCACTCTCCTGCTCCCCCGTGGCAGAGTCAGGCCATCCACAGGGTCCCCATGGCTGTCAGTGCTGTCATCAGAGTGGGCAGTAGTGGGGTTTTTTTGTGTCAGTGGATTAAAAGGATGTTCCTGTCAAGCCATGTCTGAAAGCCCTCACTGAAGGGTGCTTGGAAAGGGGAAAAAACCTAATAGTGGGGAAATCAACCCTGCATGTCTGTATTGATCTAAAACAGGCAGGTAGGTGTAGGTGCAGTGAGTTCAGTGTGGCAGGGGTTGAAGGGATGCTGAAGCAGGTGAGGGGTGTGACTGGTGAGAGCTGATCTGGAAATACAGCTCCCAGCATCCCACCAAAAAATGCTCTGGGGGAAATCAGGAGAGGCAGAGAGGATCAGGAGAGTGTTTGGAATGGAATAAGACTAAATGGAGCCTCCAGATGAGAACTGAAAATTTAATATGCGAGCTTGATTGAACAAATGTGGCATAAACTAACAAAATTAGTCTCTGTTTAACTCACCAACGTGCTTTTGCACAGAGATTACACAGCTGTAAAAATCACCAGCAAAGACAATAGTCTGAACAGGATAAGCACTAGGGGTTTGGGAAGTTTGTTTTGAAAAATGAGCACTGTTTGATGGAGACAAATAGACCAGGATAGTAACAAACAGCGTTTTAAAAATGACCTTAAGAGAATGCTAAGTGCTTAGAAATGAGGAAATGCCCAAACTAGTTCCTGAGAGCCATTGTAATGTTCAGCCTGTCTCTAAAAAATGCAGTATCTCTGAGATCTTTTACAACCTTCAGTGCAAATGAATGATAGCTTTTCCTTTGCTATTAATACTCATTTTTCAGAGGTGATGGAAGATACAAAAGCATGAGCAACACAGGAAATGGGACAGGGAGCTCTATTCCTTTAGGTGCCAGCCGTGTGTCATGTAGCCACATGGAAAGAAATTGCCATGCTGCATGTGCTGCTGTTGTGCTGTTGGAGCCAAAGTCCTCATCAAAACTACACTGAGGTGTCTTGGGCCTCTCTCCAGCCCTTGGGTGCTGAATCTCCCTCATCTCTGAGGTTTCTTCCAGCTGTGGAAGGTTTGGGGAAGCCACAGGTTCCAGGCATGGCAACAGCCACCAACAGAACGGGTGGTGGCCACCAACAGAAGCTCTGGTAGCCACCAGCAGAGTGTGGGGTGACCAGTACCAAGCAGAACAGGTGCCTGTGTTCCAGCTCTCTGCGTTGGAGCAACCACAGATCCAATTGCTCCCCAAAACTGAGCTCAGTCATTACCTGACCATGCCAAGGCCTCTAAAGCAGCCATGAGCGTGCTGCTCAGCACTTTGAATCTTTGGAGGAGGTTCACTGGAGCCTGGAGCTTCCTGTACAGCACCATTGTCTGCCAGGTAGATGCCATAAGTTTTATTTCTTCCAAGTTTTGCCATGTGACCAGCAGCCTCTGCCTGACTTTGCTGCAGGTCTGGCATTGGGGAAGCAGTTTGGGAAGCTGCTTTAATAGTCAGGGGGCAGAGGCTGCTGGCTCCTGCTCGTGGGCATCGCTGGAATTTTGTGTTAAGCCCACAAATGCTAAAGATGCCTGAGAGCTGTTAGGGGATGGGTACAAAAAGAAGCCCCCTGTCAAGATGGCACATTAAAAGCATGGCCTGGTGTAGGATTTAACTCTGTGGGATTTGGTTATAGGGGTAAAATAGAAAGGAGAGATCTCTAAAGATGGGTTTAGAGCATGGGAGTTTATTGTGAAAGAGCGTGGGTGTCCGAGGCTGCTGGGCTGCAAGGCACAGCTCTGAGCAGGCCAGAGAGAGAGAGAGAAAGAGGCAAAAAGAGAGAGTAAAAAGAGAGCGATTTGCCATTTACAATACAATAAATCATCTTCTCTGTTGAATATTCTAATTCTCTTTAACCAATCTGAGACAAGTTACAAACTCTACAACATTTACATGCAACCTCTAAGAATCATCACATTACCATATGGGGTTATATTTTAAACCTCAAAAAACAGCTTTTTGGAATCTCTACCAGGCAGGCAGGGTTTGCTCTGCCCTTTGGACCTGCCTGGGCAGAGGGCATTGTTCTATCAAGAAGGAGGATTCCCTTCAGCCAGCTCTGCCATTGTTTCTTAGTTACTCTTCAACTCAAACCTTGTCTTCATCTCAATTTCGATTCTACTTTGCATATTTTCAGCATCTTTTGCAAGGTAATCATATCTATAAGGCTTTCCTATTTCCTCTTCCCCAACATCCTGGGGGTGATTTACCGCTGCTCACAGCGTGGTTTTTCCGCAGGTGCCTCCAGAGGGGATCCCGGAGCCTCAGGATGCCGCCCGCGGGCGCTGCCTCCGCCGCACCGTCAGCGTCCCCTCCGAGGGCCAGTTCCCCGAGTACCCGGCAGAGGGGGCCGCCCAGCTAGGTAAGAGAAATAAAGAGCTTGGCCACGAGAAAGGAATAAATCAACAAATAAATAAATAAACAAACGGATCCGCGGAGCTGCGAGCTCTCAGAGGGGGCAGCAGCCTGGCTAGGTGGGCAGCACTGCAGGGTGCAGCCCATGCATTGCCTGCAGCAAAGCGACTGCCAAACACCAGGATTTATCCAAACCCTGGGTGCTGGAGGAGCTTTGGAGCTGTGGTTTTAAACTCACCAGGCAGCCCAGGTTTCCAGGTGAGGCTGCTGGATGCAGGTCAGTAGGAATGCAGCCCTTGCAGATGGCCCTGAGTGGTTCCTGCTGGTTTAGGGCTGTTAGGTGGTTATGTTTTACCTCACCTTCGGAATTTCCTTTGCCTCCTATTTTCACAACAAGCACTGAATAACAGGTTTTTCTCCAACTTGCCTCGTGCCTGTTCAGGGTGCAGTTCCTGAAAGCAGCAGCCATCTGCCTGCTGTTGGCTGCAATTAACCATGTTCAAATTTAGGCAAAGCAAAATAAAAGATTGATGTTAAAAATTACAGATAAAGGCTCTGTTGCAGTGGTTCCCCAAGACCAGGTTAGGCCCAGCTCCCCCTCTTTTCCCCTACCTGTGGCTGCATAAAGAGCATAAAGAGCACCATTCCAGCTCTTGCCAGAAAAGAAGGAAGAGGCAGCACCACACACAGCTGAGCTCTTCTTTCTCTTCCCAGCCTATGCAAGAAGCTTTCTTTTGCCTAGGCTGCTGAGACTTAGGAGCAGTTCTTCCCTGGTTCAGCTATGAAAAATGTCATTTCTGAGAAAGTGAGCTATGAGGAAAAGAAATGTACCTGTGAATAGTAAAGCAGCCTTGATAGCTGCTATCAAAGGTAAAGAGCAGATCAGGTATTTTTCATTTCACAGCCTCAGCTGGTTTTTTTACTAAGAATTTTATTCTGTGATTACATTGCACACAAGTAAGGAAAATCCCACTGTTGTAGATGGTTAATTAACACATTTTAACTGTATTACTTATTTGTTTGTACTTGTTGATAGCAGTATTTATCTATTCCTTATTTGAGGAAGGCAGATAAGGTTCTTTTTTTTATTTCTTAGATTCCAGATTGGAAGTCTGAAAATAAACAGGGCAAAGTTGGGGGTTTAGGAGGGAAAACTGCAAAATACTTTGAGACGAGCGACATGAAAAGAGCCCTGGCTGGACTTGTGGTGTTTCAAATGCACCTCTAAATGATCATCTTGTTTTGCCAAATGAATAAATGTTCACTCTTTTTGTAACCAAAACCAGTATTAATCATGTTCACATAGTGTTTTAGGCAAAGTACTTGCTCCATGTATAAGGTGAATGAAGAATTGTATTGCAGCCAGTTTGTACCAGGCAATCAATATTATTTGTAGTTTCACAAGCTAGAAAGACCTTTAAAAATCTAAGATTTAAATGCCTTCTCCTTCTATACCATGTGCAAAAAAAATGAGTAGATTTACTATACCTCACTGAGCCTCTCAATAGCTGGAAATCCCAGTGTTATGTTCTTGAATGGAACCTTGTAACAATCTTGATTTTTCTTGAAGGCCAAAGAGAGAGGATGGCTCTGCTGTTTGGTGTCTGCCTTGCTGTGTATTTTGCTTCAGTTTTAGCTGCAAGTGGCATCTTGTAGTGTGTTATTTGATTTATGCCTGACAAGAATATATTAAAAGTACAAGATATCTACGTGGACTTCTCCATGTGAGAGCTGCCACTGTAGTGAATACAGATGTCACAGAGTGTGTAGCCAAAGCAATTGGGCATGCAGTGGGAAGGGGGAAAATTGAGCAATGCCCTTTCTGTGAGTGTGAATGAGAGTGAGGGGGAGGGAAGGTCATACAAAATCTCAGATTGCAGTGCCCTAGGTGGTTCCCTTGTTCTCACATCCTGGTTAAAAATGACTCTTGGAACTCCTGCTAATGAAAAAAGTGGGTTGATAGCAGGCAGTGGGAATAGCAGGCAGAGTTTTGTGTCAAGATGCTGAGCCAGAGGACACATTAGTGAAGGGAACCATTGCACATCTTTATACAGAGAAAGAAACAGATGGTGGCAGCCAGGACGTATCACAAGCAGTACAGATAACAACTGCACTGAAATAGCTTTGGAATGGACACCAAAAGCTGAAAGGCACAGCAGAGGCAGCTCCAGTATCTGGTAGAGAAATTGCTATGCAGAGCTGATAAGAATATCAAGCTTGTCCTAGGGAAGCATGTGGATAACATGGCAACTGCAGGCCTTGCATCTGACAGTGATATCTGAAATTACTCCTTGCAGAGGAGCTCCTTAGAAATGGCTCTGGTGCAGAGGGGAAGGTCATAGCACAGCATTTGCTCTTTTCCCTGAGTAAGGTTGCCAATCCTCTCTCGTGATTTACTAATTAATAGGTTTATTTATTAAAAATAAAAAAAGGAGGGGGGATAAGGTGATGGAGCTCTTTTTCATTTGTACCAATAAAGTCATAACTTGTATGAGAATCTTTTTGTTAATGGAGCAAATGGAACAGTGAGTGCTCTTCAAGGGCTTTGCATAATCAGCAGCAGCAGCCATTCTGCAGATTTCTGTGGCATTCTTTACAGAATTGTGCTCACATCCGTGCAGCACCATTCCTAGGAAGTGTGTGGGAGAGAAACTACCCACGTTACAGCTGAGAAATTGAAGCAAGAGATGTGTAACTCCCCAAAGTTCAGCACTAAGTCAAGTGTGCTTCACCCAAGGGCTGCTGGAGTCCTTCTCGCCGTCCCTTCCATTTTTCCACCCTTGCTGCAGGGTTGGCTCAGCTGTTTGGGAGGCAGCTGCTGCACCAACGTGGTTACAGTGCCATGTACCAAGATAGACATCAATTTCCACATCCTTCAGTACAGTAAGCCATCATTTGTGATGGTTCAGCAGCTGCCAGAATAGCAGCTGAGACATCCCTTCTGTGCAGGCAGAAACCACTGTGGTCACCCTCAAACGAGGGCTGGAGGGGCAAACACTGAAAAAAAAAAAAACCACAAGATGGAAAGTGACTTGGTTAAACACTGAAAACTAATGAGATCATTTAAAAACTAACTCCAGAGGCATTCAGCATCTACTGCTAGCTTAGGAGCTTGCCCTCTGCTTGCAGGCAGTGGGGAGGTTGTTGCTAGTGTTGAGACTCTTAATTCCTGTCTGGAAGGTGCACTGTACACTGAGTTGTGTCAGCAAGCCATCCATTAAATATGTGCCATAAAACTTCCTTGGTGCAAAATCCCTATCATTGTAGTAATAGCTCTGTGAGTGAACAGGCACACTCTAAATGTGTCATTTACTTGCTAGGATTTCATCTTGGCAGCACTTACTCAGAGGAGCCTCCATTCAAGAAAGCTAAAAATGTAGCTGTAATTTCTTCCTAACTCCAGCTTGACAGCCTCTAACCTTCTTTCAAGTGTTATTTGCAATGGGCCAGTTCTGTTACAAAATGTGATGCAGGCCCTGGACACCAAAAAATCACAGGGAGAGGAACTCAAGCTGGTCCATCTCCGTTTTGCCTCCGTTTCTGCCTCAGATCCTGCTCTTTTTCTAACAGGTGTATTTTTTCCTGTTAGGGAAATTACATCCTTTTAAAGGATGGTTGTTTATAATAGTGTGTTGGAATTAGCCATTCATACAGTAAAAGCATGATTCAGATTTCCCCCATTCATGCTGTTTGACAGGCTAGTAGCAGCTACCACTTCCTTTCCCAAAATAATTGTCTTCTCTCTTGCTCTGCTTCCTTCTCGCCACCTGCTCACTCTAAATGAGGGTTGTTAAGGAGACTGCACAGCAAAAGTTTGGATTCTGGCAGCTCTGTGGCATTAATAAGGGATTTTTTTTTTTTTTGCCTGCATATGTGAAAATATCAGGAGGAACTGAAGGTGAGGAAAAGCTTTGGGGTTTGGTCTTTTTTGCTGTTGTTTTTTTAAAATTCTTAATTATCAGGAAAGAGCATCATCAGAGAGTTTTTGAGATTTTTCTGATGCTTAGAAAGGCTAGTGGTGATGCAAATAAATCTTCTTTTTATATTTGGAGGTGAAATCTTCCAAGAAGAAAAAGAAGATTGTTTTACTTGTTGAAACTAGTTAGCCCTGCTTTTTCTCAGTCTGAATGTGCTTGAAAAAAAGGTTGCTGAAAGCAGGTCAGAGGTGAAGATGCTTCTTGCAAATTTTAGTTTTGTCCTCATCCCGAGTCACTAGCATTGAGAATGAAGCCCTGATCTGTTGTGGTGCCAGGGGAGCAGTTAGCTGGGCAGAAATCCTGCCTCTGTACTCTTCTAAAAATCCATAGGATTTGGAAATGGAATGAGCAACAAAAGATGAGTTAAGCAACATCTGGTTTCACTGCTGCATGGTGTGTCCCTCTTAGAGCAGTTCCTGCAAGTCTCTGCTGAGCCCTCCTGCCTGGGGAGGATTGCTCCAATACCCAGCCCGTGCTCTTCCTTCAGGTAAAAACCTGGCAGGAGAGAACAGACAAGAGCTAAAAAGATTTCTGGGGTGATTTTAATAACTGCTGTTCCTAAGACAAAGTTGTTTACAACTAAAACTATCAAAGCTGAACTTTGCTTTTTGTATATTCCAGCTGGAATGAGTATTTGTGATGAAAGAAAAAATAGATTTACTCTGTGCTCACCACATAATTATGATCCTTGTATAGTTAGAGCTTGGATAAATACCTGGAAAGGGTTACTAGTTTTAGAGGTGGGGAGAGGGAGACTGTTTGTTTTGGAAGAAAATGGATTATTTGTGACCTGCTCAATGGAAGAATCTGCAATGCACCAGTTTTTACACTCAGTAAAGATTTTTATCTTCAGCAAAGATTTATTTAGGAGATATGCAGGGATTTGCTGTCATGGAAGTCCTGTAACTTTTAAGAAAACTGTGTGCCAATAAGGGGGCTGTCCTTCCACCACTCAACTTGGCCTACAAAGAATATCTGTTAGAAAGCAGAGAATGAAAAAATGCACTTCACAGCTCCCTGTGTCTCATCCATAGGGATTTATGATGTGTCTTGATGAAGTAATTTTCCCAGTAGCACTGTCTGCTTTTTCACCCTGCTGCCATGTGCAAAATATCCTTCTCCTGTCAACTGTTTTGCATGGCAGGGATACAAAACAGGCTTTGGGTTTAGCCCTGGGACTGAGGGGTGTGTTTGGCAGTGTCTCTGGCAGGAGGATGGATTCAGATGTGCTGACTTGTGTTTGCAGCTCTCTGGGTTTGCCCGAGCTGGGCTTGCAGGAGCCTGTTTGTGTGTACCTGTGAGAGACTCCCATCCTCCTCTCTGCAGGCCCAGGAGGCTGTGGAGTCAGATTTGCTGGCAGTTCCCTTTATGGTGCAATTTAGCAAACCCCAGTGAGTGCTTGGGGATTTTCTTTTCCTTTTTGACCTGTGCTTTGTACCACAAACCTCAATTGCAGCTGCAAGGTGATGCAGGGCTGAGGTCGGGGCAGGGACCTGCAGGGCTCTGCACCTGGGGGATGTTTGCACAGTCTGCAGGTGGTCCCATGGCTCCATTTCTGCTTCTCTCCAGCCCAGACCAGGCAGAGTTGCCAGAACCCCTGCGTGGGAGCCTTCAGCAAGCTGGGATCTGAAGCCTTTGGCTCGTGTAATTACACAAATAAGGGTTTGCTGACAACTACAGCCTTCTCTGTCTGGTGCCTTGGGTCATGATCTCCTAGTGCTGGGACTTGGGTATGATTAGTAGGGAGTGCAACTATGCCAAGATCAATTAAAATTCTAAAACTTTTAAGTCTTTAGATGACACTGTTTACCCATCACGTTCCATCCCAAAATGCAAACGCACACAAACCATGAGTTGCCTTTTGAAAAACCTCCTGTGAAATCCAGCTGCTCTTGGACATCTTTTCAGGCTACACAGGGAAACATATACTGTGTGAAAAGTGCCCTCCTATCTTTTTCATCCACAAAAGAGGTTAGGAAACTTTGGGAAAAGCCCTGAAGTAATCTGAAATTTGGACAATGTACAGTGCAATTTGCCTGCCTTGGAAGGATGAAGAGTTCAGACAACTCTGCTTGAAATTAAAGCTGACTCCAGGGAGGCTGGATGTAACAAACAGGATGCCTGGATCTCAGTGACATTCCCCTGGGCAACTGGAGTTATTTGTATACAGAAAATTGCCAAGCTGCTATCTTTCTTCTTCAATAACACAAGCGAAGCCAAAGGATTTTGGTTTGTTCTGAAAGCTGCTGAAACTTTATTCCCCGGCACACAGATCATCTGTGCTGAAAGCTGAGTTTCATCATGAAACAAATTTTATCTGTTTAGATCTTAAACCTTTTTAGGGCAGAGATAAGGGGTAAGAACTCGTAATCTCAGCTTTCTAATATTGACACGTAATCCATTAGAGCTTTTTTCCCCCCATTGGAAATTTATGTTACATCCCTGCCCACTGCTTTCAGAGCACACACAAAAAGAAATCACTTTAAATTTTAAGTTGTGAGCATAAAGAACACTTTGTAAGGAGAGCATGTTGTGCAATGTAGTAATTTCTAAGAACTGGTGGCTCTTGGGCCATCTGGGGCAAATTTGTTGCCTGTGTTCTAACCAAGTCTTGGTTTATTGTGAAGGACCCTATGATTTTCCTTTGTTTTCTCAAGAACAGCAATAAAAAATTATATAAAAATTCTTTAGAGAAATCTACCTTAAATCAATTGTTCAGTTTTGTGGATTGTTCAGTTTTGTAGCATCTCTTTTCTAGTTGTTTGTCTTGTGGCAAAAAGTAATTACATTTCACACAACCACGTCTACTTTTTTCCATCAGTAACAACTGGCTTAACACTTAATGGAAAATTAACCTTCTTTCCTACTGCCTGACTTTCCTTGTCTTGAGTTAATTTGAACTGTTGAGCTAAACTTAAAAGTACTGATCTGGTTCAGAGTTTGGTATTGGTTTACAGAATTAGCTGTAGATCAGTTTATTGCCTCAGTACAAACTGAGGCTCAAAAATGCAGGTATTTATGAGATTGGGTTAGGTGCATCTAGTTTGAAGCCTGTATGAAATTAAATGTACAGAGCTGTCTGTGCTGTGCAGGGATGTGCACAATCCCTGTCTCCCTGCTTTCCCACCCTCCTGGCTTCTGCCACTTGCCAGGGGAATCGATTTGGCTTCACGCAGAGAAGTCCTGCTCACATCCTTGTTGTGTTGATGGGCTGGCTTTGAATCTGACCTGGGAGATGTTCCAAATTACCCCAGGAGCAGCCTGGAGTTAGAGGAGCTTGAGTGTAATAGGAAGCTGCTCTCAGTGTTGGCTTTGATGGGCACAGGGCTCTTACAGCAGGAGTGGAGCCACGGCCCAAGCACATTCTGGGGGTTTTACTGACCTGCTACCCTTTGTCAGTGATCCCTCCTTCATGGCACAAGGAGAGGGAGGAATTAGAGCTGTGATTTTTATCTGCAGAATGGACAAAAAACGTTTCAGCAGCTCGGCAGAGAGATAATTTACTCAAAGGAAAAATAA
The DNA here is from genome assembly GCA_025920805.1 of Petroica traversi. Lineage (NCBI taxonomy): Eukaryota > Metazoa > Chordata > Aves > Passeriformes > Petroicidae > Petroica > Petroica traversi. The sequence goes on from JAHLSL010000052.1 coordinate 995,663, forward strand.
TAAAGCCACAGAGGACAACTGGGCTATTGAACAGCACTGGAGTTCATCAGGAGCTCTTCCACCAGGCACCTCTGTGCTGCAAGCTGATCCTGCATTCCCAAAAGCAGCCTTGCAGCTGGAGAAGACCATTCCAGCAGTGATTAGTGCCCATTAAGATAAACCTGGTGGCCAGAAAAGTGCTTTTGGCTACAGACCCATAATTCTTGTTTCTTGTTTGAGGCTGCGTTATCTTGTGCATCACCCAGAGAAGAACTGAAGGGTTTTCCTGCTTTATTTTCTTGTCTCAGTTGTAGCTGCAAATATTTCCTTGACTTTTCAGTGAGCTGGATGCAGTTCAGGTGAGGATGTAACCATTGAAATTCCTGTCATCTCACTTGTTCCTCCTCTCCAGTGGTTTTCTCCCACTGTTCTGTGGCATGGACAAGCTAAAGCAGTGGCAGAAAAGTCCTTTTACTTGAACCAAAGTCAGGGGTTTCTAATATTTTTTATTAATTGTCACAGTCTTTCTGAAACAACTTTTATCCCTAGATTTTGCAAATTGCGTTTCAAATTTCTGAATCTGGGCAGATTTCTAGAATAATTCCAAGTAGTTGCATAATCTGCCTTTCCCACCCCTAATTTATGTATTTAATAATTGCCCCATTCACTCTTTCTACCTAACTCTTCAGCAGATGTCTTTGCTTGAGTCAGACAGATTCTTCAGCATTTCAGAAATCTTTTTTTTGAGGTCCACACAGGAAGCTGTAGGATTGACAGAAATAGATACCAGGACTGAACCTTCCCACATCACTAAAAATGGCTTCTTTGGGAGAAACAGGCAGATTACAGCCCTATTTCAGAGCTGAATCTTAAGTTTTAACCCTTCTGTTAGAACCTGATTTTAAAACAGAGGATTCCTAGAAAATGATGGAAAAAGAAAGGGCAAAACATGGAAAGAAATACAAACAAGTTATTAATAAATGTTAATGATAATGATGATGATGATAATAATAATAATAGTAGTAGTAGTAGTAATAGTAAAGAAATAAAGCAAAAAGCCAGGCTTTGCCCATAAAAGCACAAGACCCTTTGAAGAGCTGCACAGGCTAACTTTCATGCCCCAGTCCTTAATTTTTCCATCTTTTCTCTCGTGCCCTGTGGTGCACATGAATTGTGAGCTGTTGCTCCACCCTCCGGAGAGATGCTTTTCTGTGGTGCTGCGGATGCCGCTGGTACAGAGCTCTGGATCGGAGAGCGCTGTGTAATTAGCAGAGCATTCATGGCTCTCTGCCCTGCAGGGGCGGGCACAGACAGCACATCATGGTCGTTTCTCAGCTGTTTTCTGCTCTTCTGCAGAGTCTGGCTCCACCAAGATCCCAAGTTTTCCCTGCTACTTCCAGCAGTCAGGCATTTCCAAGCAGCAGGTCAAAGCAATTTGTGCTTTAGAGGGACTGTGTATTTTGTTAAGCTGCAGTTAGTGACAGGTTTTTGGGGGAGAATGCCTTTTTTTTTGGAATGTCTCTTCTGTTCCAGGGTGTAAGTTTAGTGGTTGGCTTTAGAGGGCAAGGGAGCAGTAATGATTTTTTTATTATTTATTTTGCAGTCAGTATTGTTTAATCACACATTGAATAAGTTTCTTTCCCAAGGGCTAGGCTGGCTCTTCCCGCAGATTTTTCCACCTGAGCCTTGGCAGGAGGTAGGATGACCAAAGCTACTCTTTCTTCCAAGGGAAACACTGAGGGTGTGGGAAATTGTTACCTGAGACAATCTGCAGGAGTTCGTTTTAAATAACCCTGCAAGAAAAAAAGTAGTGGGAAAAAAGGACTGGATCACATTGCAACCAAATGGCAAAATCAGGGAAAAAAAAATTGAAGAAAATTAAAAATCAACAAAACACTCTTGACAACAGTAAAAGGTAGGAAGGAGCATTTAGCCCCTCAGTTCTTGGTGAGCAATTTCAGCCTGTTTAGCAACAGGGTGAACAACTTCACATTCTTCTCATGTGTTTGTGTGCTCTGGTGCCCCTGGCTGGCAGGTGGGACCTGCTGGAGGGCAAACCATGAGCTTTTAAATATGACACAACATGTCAGGGGTGTCACAACATGTAAAGGACACTGTGGTGGCAGCAGCAACCAAACTGTGTAGGGTTTGGCTTCTGTGCCTTAAGGAGCTATAAATAAATTAAAATGCTATGCCTGGAAGTTCAGCTCTCGGCATTTCTGAAATAAAAAAAAAAAAAAGAGCAGAGCTCAGGAAAAGGCAATTGGTATCAGACTTCACCATTTCACTCCCAAAGCCACGGATCTTTGAATTTAAAGACAAAAATAAAAGGCAGTGCAGAAAACAAAGAGGGGGGGAGGGAAGTTTATTGTTTGCTCAAGTGACTCTCGGGGCTTTTTTTTGGTGGTGTGTATTTCCTGAGCTGTAGAAGCATTTGAAGTGGGGAAACATCTTCAAAGGAAGTGCAGTTCTTCAGACACGTTCAGATGTAGTTCCTGGTCCCGCTCATGCGATGTTTTCATCTCGACTGGCTTCTTGCCCCCTGCGCAGAGCATGCGGTGATATCACCCTGCTAAGTTTCCCCTGTAGCTGATTTTAGCCTCGGAGTCAGCTGCTTGAAATCCCTGAGTTTTCTCAGCATCAGGCGGCTTTTCAGGAGCGTCTCCTCCTGCCCACACCCCTCCCACCGCACCCCGAGTGCCTGCGCTGCCGCCCGGCTCCCGCAGCTCCCTTGGGACAGGGAACATGGAGCTGCTGCCCGTGGCGGCTGCATCGCGCCGCGGCTTTTTGGGGAGCATCCCTGGCGCTGGGAGGGCAGGCGGCTCTCGGGGGGCGGCTCTGGCTCAGCCGAGGAGCTGAATAAGGAGGGAGGCTGGCGCTGCAAGGCTCTGGCTTTTCTGCATTCCTGCCCGGCGCAGAGAAAGAGGAGAGCGCAGAGGCTCCGCTTTCTGCTCGGCATCCTGGCAGGACCATGCTGGAGCTGGTAGGATTCCCACAGGATGCAGTGCCCAGGTGAGACAGATCCTCTGGCACGGCCACGCTGCGCTCATTGGGGCTGGCTGGGAGGCACGGGGGTGCTCTGCTGGGGATTTAAAATTACTCCACTCAAAGAAACTACAAACTTGCAGGGGTTTTAACCGTGTTGCATGTGTATATCGACTCTTTTATTCATTGTTTTGATGCCTTTTTCCTGGTGTTAGGAAATGAAGCCAGACATGGTTAGAGGGGTTGGGGTCTTTCCCTCAATATTTGAATCAGGATCCTGTTTGGTGCATCCACTTCACCCAGGTGACAGCGTGGCAAATGCACCCCCATCAGTCACACACACCAGTTCTAGACTTTACACAGCACAGATCCAACAAGGGAGCCCAATGCTGGGGCTGGGCTGGGCTCAGCTCGAGTTTCCAGAATCCTCCTGTCAGGAGACCTTGGGTTCCTGAGCCAGTGGGAATGTTTGGTGTCCCTGGCTCTGCAGCTCTGGGCTGTTCAGTCTCAGGCCTGCAGAACACTTACAAAACACTGAGCACTGAACTGAGTAAAAGGTTGCAAGTGTGCATGCTGCTGATACTTGTGGATACAGAGAACTGTGTAAAAGGTGTATGAAAGAAAAGACAAAAATCATTCCGCATCAGTTTCAGCTTTATGCAGAGTTCTTTAAAGACACGTTTACATTAGTGCTTTTCTGCTCACTGGTACAGAAATTAAATGTTAGCATTGGAGCAACGTGTAGATGCAAAGATGAAGAACAGGTTTATGTGAACAGGTTTCAGAGCTAAAAGTCTATTTTATTACCACTTAGGTTTATTTTTCTCCCTCTCACTGAAAGCCCTTACCTAAGTCAGTACTTTTTTAAATTACACTGGATTTCTAGATAAGGCCAGACATCATCATTCAGGGCACACTCTGGGACTATTTGTCAGTGTTTACTTGTGGCTGTTATTGTGTGATGTTTCCAGCATAGGAAGGTTGTTGCCAACCTTGCTTCCTGTCCTCCAGAAAGTGATGGTAAAAAAAAGGAGTGCAGGGAATCCTAGAGGTTACACATTAAAAGAAAAAAGAAGATGTGGTTTCCTTTCAATATAAAGTGCACTGCCTTAGCAATGCCACTTGTTTATCCAGCAGCTTTTGTCCTAAAATGTACTAAGTGATAGCAAGCTAGAAAGCATTTCAGTTTCCTGCCTTTTGATATAGCTGAACATTTTCCAGTAGGTACAAAACCAATAAATGTTGTCTAAGGAACCGGGGAATGGAATCTCCTGAGTCAAATGTTTTCTACCTTGGAAACCTCCTTTAATAGGTGCTGATTACAACATCTTCCTTAGTCATTTCCCTCCTCATCCGTAGACAGGGTGAATACTAATTTACTAACTTGGAGGGACTGTTTTTGTTAGCCTGAACCAATGGGCTCGTTCTGCAGCTGCTTTTGAATGACATGATCAGAAAATGAAAACCTTCTGCCTCAGCTTTTTTCAGACAAACACGCGTTTCTTTGAAAACGAGCAAACTTTTGGCACGCTGCTCAGAAGAGCTCAAGGCACCACAATGCCTATCCCTTCCAAATTTCATTGAGGTGATTCTGGGGTGGTTACCACGAGGTTGCCTTTAGAATTTCCTGTCTCTTTTTGGGGCTCTTTCATACGATTAACATGTTAATAGGGGAGAGAATTAAGAGTACAATACCGGGGAGTTGTGGAAGGCAGACGTGAGCAGCAACTTACATTCCTGGAAATTCTTCATGTTGTGCCCAGCTTTATTTGATACTCCGTGGGTGCTCTCACTCTTTCTCTCTTTAAAATCTCTGGGAAGGAGGGGGGGGGAATGTAATTGCAGTGAATTCTTGAGGTGACTTGTGTCAGAAAGATCTGTCATGGCTCCTTAAAGCTCATGGGAACAAATCAGCTCCATTTGTGCATAAGCAGGAGGAAGGGATATTCTGCTGCACTGAGCCTTAACCTGCCCCTTGCCATTTTCTGATATTTGGGAGTCAGTGTAATGTGAAATATTGGAAGTCAGAGAATTTAGGGATGCAGCAAATTACAGGGTGTGGATGGAATTTGTAAATGGCTCGTTGGCATCAAGAGGCAGATTCATTTTCCAGCCTGTAGAGATATGTACCTTGTCCAAGCTTTAATTCTCTACAATGGGAAAGCTTCCTTTTATCTGGATTTCTTGGCTAATTGGCATCAGACAGCACGAATGTTTTTTAGGAAGGCTAATAATGGTGGGATTTGAAACTGGGCCAATGGCAGAAGGGAGACCTAATGATCCCCTTCTATTTAATTTTCTTCAGCTATGGGTGACTGCTTCTGGTGAGGGAAATCTGCACAGGAAGTCAGCAAGCAAATGATGCAACTCCAGGCAGAGCTTATGGTTTCAGCAGTGTCACCTCCACATGTGAAATTGTGGCTAGGAGTTTATATGTTATGGATTTAGTGGGAAATGGTGTTGGAATTGTCGTGGTACACGTAACTGCAAAAATTGGGTTACAGAGCAATAGCTGCTTCTCTGAGCAGGTGGTGCAGCTTTGAATGGCTGTGGGAGCCTTGTGTGGAACCAGAGAATCATTAGGGTTGGAAATCATCTCCAAGATCATCACCTAAGCTGGCACCTCTGAGGCCACCCCTAAACAATGTCCCTAAAAGCCACATAAAATCCTGTTTTTGGAAACACTTCCAGGTGACTCCACCACTTCCCTGGGCCGCCTGTTCCAGTGCTTAACCACTGTTCCAGTGAAGAAATGTTTCCTGGTACATTTTTCCCTGTCAGAACAGTGCTGATCCTTGGGCTCTGGGTCTCCTGTAGGAACACGTGATATTGCATTTTTCTTCTCCTGCACCTGCAGTGTGCTCAGCAGGGACTTTAGGAGGGCAATGCTGTGATGTGAACACCTGCCAGAGAAGTGGAACAGCTCTGCCAACATGTTTCCTTAGAGTCAAGTCTCTGGGCAACCTGCAAAAAAAGTGGCACCAACCACAAGCATTGAAAAATCAATGTTTGGCTTTAAAAGAGGAGATTGAAACTGTTTTTTTCTATTTATTTATCCATTTTCCTGATTGTTTTGATTCATTTTGGAGTAGGCCTCAGTTGGATTTCCAAGCTCAGTCTCTCTAAAACTGTGGCAGACAGGTCCTTTTTCTAGAATAGATGTTGCATTTATCTCCACATCTGTTTGGTTCCATGGGCAATGGCTATAGAAAAAGTGCCAACTGTACAAAATAAAGCATAATTCTAATGCCAGCTTTCACAGCATTCATGCCCTTGAACCCCTGGCCTTTGGAGTCCCAAGGTCACTCCAAAATGTCAGCTGTATTTTTTCCTGGGCGACTCTCACCAGAGTGTCCAGGAGGGAGCTCTGAGATATTGCATCAGTCAGAAATTAAGCCCATGTCCACAAGATGGAGGACTTGGTATGTCCTTGTAAAAATCCATTTAACCATTCAGTCTCTTCCCTTGCTGTGCTTCCTTGCTTCACCACGAAATCTGGTCGCTAATTTGGGAGCAGATTAAAAATCCCCTCCATAAACTGCCTTTCTTGCACTGATCTCTAGTGCTTGGAAGGGCCTTGGGCTTTGCCAGTTGCTGTATTTTGGTGCTTACACAGAGATTAAAGTGTCCTTCCTATAAACACGGGTGGAACTGAGAGGTGAGAGGGAGGGAGACCAATGATTCAGGGGCAGGAGTAGGGAATCATTGCTGGTCAGAGCCACTCGATCTCTGAATGCTCCTGCTTTTCTGCTGCCTACCTGGTAAGTGCCAGCCGTGTGATTTCGGGCTGCTACTCCCCAAGAGCTTTCTGGTGGTGGTTTTCTGTCTCTTTGTGTGGTGTTAGAAGTGCAGGTAACGTGTTTTTTTTGGTCCCTTCCAGTCATGGAGAGTTCAGCTCCCACCTGACGGTGTTGGCAAAGCTGTGGTTTCTTGATGCATAAAGGGAGTGAGCAGTGACCTCAGGGTGGAGCAAAGCTCCCTGTTGGCACAGCACCCTCAGCCCTGCTCTGCAGGAATCGCTGGTATTCGGGCTGTGCTGAAAGCAACAAGTTGAACCCGTTGTGGGAGTGCTGGGTAAGGCTGATACCTGGCACCACACGTTATAGGAAGAGAGTAAATAGTGCTTAAGTTGATGGGTTGATGGGGCAGTTCCTGTGTGATCTGGCCAGAAGCTTAAGGGTCATTGTCAATAGATCATTACACTGATCATGGTGAGTGGCATCCCACAGCATGTGGAGGCCATCGTGTGGGTGTCAGGCATTCTGATGGAACCAAACATTGCAGACTGAGTGATAAGATTCTTATTTCTCTCTCATATTTAGTTCTCTGCCATGTCAACTGGTTTTTTTCTCAAAATTCTAGTTCTCTGTTATCCATATGATAATGTATAGTCATAGTTTAGGGCAATACGTCCTCAAAAGATCCTAAAACAACCACCACCCAAACCCTCATAACTTGTTCTTTCATTTGTTTGCTTGTTGGAGATGTCATCCAAATGACTCTAAATAAGAAAAATCATTCCTGGGTGTTTCCCAGCTCTGGTTGAGCCTGTAGGCCCAAGGAAAAACAGCAGCTCAGGAAGTAATAGTAGGGACATGAATGGTGGAAGCATGCCAACAAAGCTGCCTTAATCAATTATTTTCACAAAATACAGCACTTGTGAAGACATGGATTGTGCAAACTGTGTGGCCTGCAAGGTGAGCAAGAAAAATGCTTGAGAAAAATGTTATCCTGTGAATGCCAGCATTGGAAATTAAGTACCCTTTACATTCTGCTCGTTAAATATAAAGCTGGGTGTATTCATACTTTAATACAAGATGTCTGTTGACATGAGGCATATGGTTCACAGTCTGGAAAGGCACTCCAGAGTGGATGGCTCTGTAAATAACATCTTGGCCCTAATTTGGAATTAAATTAGCTTAATATTTTTGGAGTGGTCATTAATAGGTACTTACAAACTTGCCATCCTGCTAGCAGTGTAACTTAGCTGAATCCCTTGGCTATTCTGAGGATACCAAGGAAGTTGGATTGAGTACAAAAATGTAATTAAGTTGGTGTGGAAGTGGGAAAAATTATCCCACGGTTGTTCATCAGTGAAGTTCTGAAAATCCAACAGTTCTACCCAGCTGAATTACCTGTATTATTACATACTGGAGAACTTCAAGGTTTGTGGTTCTTCTCACCTTCATTTTGAGCCTTTCTGTCCCTATTTATCTTTCCAGGCTGTCAGCAGGCACAGCTTTCAGTGCCCCTGGATTCCTCTCTGCTCCAGAAATTGTTATTTAGGACATTCTTTTTTTTTCTGCCCCCCTCCAGAGTAACCACTGGTTAAGGTCTCTGATCTCAGCTGGGCTGGGAGGGCTGGTGGTGCCCACTCTGGAGGTGAGGAGAACAATTACCCAGCTAAGTGGCAATATTGCATCAGGGTGCAGAGGTTGTCATCTGCAGCTGGGTAAGGGCTGCTGGGAGTGAGTGCAGAGAGCAGTGACTGGGCTAAAATCACTTCATTAAGCAATCTGAAAGGATAAAACACTGGACCATAATGTGGGTGTGTGGGCTGGCACTTCATCAGCACCGTTTCGCTTTCCACAATAAATGAACTGGTTTGAAGAGCTACTTGAGTGTCCATCCATTTTTTAAAATTTATTTATTATTAAAAAGGGCTTTCTGTGTACTTTGCCATGGTCCAGATCTTATATCTGACATAAATCTGCTATTGATTTACACTGCCTCAGAATGGTTCTGCTCGTAGCTGGTTCATAGGATCATGTCACAGCCCTGCACACTGCTTTGGCTTAGGTAGCTTAAACCAAAAAAGTTACCAATGTTCCAAAAGAAATGTGAATACTTCCATCATGATTTCCTAATACAGATCGAGTTACTCAGCCTGGTCCCCTGGGATCCTCTTGAACTAGATCACAACTTGGTTAGGAGGCTGTTACATTGTAATGCTGCTCCTCAAAGCAAAATTACTTTCATTATAGATAGGCATTTAAAATTATTTAGTGAAGGAAACGGAGCCTTGTGCGTATAGAATTGACATTTTTAGGTGTCTGGGAAACTTATTTTCAAGCTAGCTGCTTGTTCCGTGCTGTGGCATTGAAAATAGGATTGGAAAGTTAGTACTGCTTTGCATTTTTCTGAGGTGAAGTGCCTCAAATAACTACAGTTATTTCCTAATGGGCAGGTATGAAGGTGAGTAGTTTTTCCTGACGCATGACATTGATCCAGGGGTTGGAGAAACAAACATTCATTGTTACTTACTCGCTCCTAAATTATCTGTAAGGCATTTTAATAAGAATGACAAGGGTGTACAAAATCCAAAGTATACTGCTGTGAGGACATCATCTACTGACTGAAGCAATATCCATCAATCAGTCTGTCAGCACCTGTCCCTAGTGCATGTCAGGCCCATTTTTCCTCCCCTTGAAAGTGCCTCATGCAGAGAACATTAATACATCATGATTTATAACACCACCATGACTATGTGCTTACAAAGCATCTGCATCACAAGGCATCTTCTGCTCTGTTATTTGCATGTATCATGAATTCTCATTTACTAAAAATTCCTGTAGAAAACTCTGAGGCTCATGCTTCCAGGTAGTTTCACTGATGGAGAAAGCTAATTTTTAAATTCACAGGATGGCAAAGCTGCTTATCTTCACAGGTTTCAGACTCATAACTTCAGGAGAGTGACATTTGTGACAACTGCAGAGTTCAGTCAGTGGCAGTAATGCAGGAATTACCAGGGAGGGTTGCGTACAAATTTTAACTTATTCTTTTTTTTTTTTTATGCTCCAGAGCAGAAGGGCTTAGTATAATTTCCAGGATTGCTAACTCATCTGCTTTTAGAACTCAGGGGTGAGGGAGATAAACCCAAACACTTTAAACAGGTTTTCTGATGTTCTCACCTGCTATTCTGTACAGCTATTGGTGCTAATTTTGGAAAGCAAGTTCTCAAGACACACATTAGCTGCTTCTTGTCCCTGCTTTTTGATTGGTTTTTGGGGTTTTTTTTAATTACTACTTTGCTGGTCCTTTCCACCTCTCTATATTTTCATATTTTCCCTATTTCTGCTCTGGTCAATAGAGCAATTTGTATCTGGATTTGCATTGGTTCAACAAACTCCCAGTGTAGGTAGATCCCACAGCATGAAAATAAGTCAGTCATGTTTTGAATAGTCTTCTCATGCTGATTTGCATTTTATCTCACAATCTGGCTGTCCTGGGAAAATTGGAAAAGACTTTTTGTTATGGTTTTTAGAAAGCTTTAGAGCACAAGACCTCCTTTAAGACAAATTTAAGAAGCCATCCACAGTAGAGCTTCTGCTGTGACCAGCACTCCATCCCTCCTGCAGCTGGGCAGCTGAGTCTCTGGCTTTCTTGCACAGCAAAGCTTTAAAAATCAAAATCAATGCTCCAGAGGAATCTGAAGATATATTTGAAGGCATTGTTTGAAACTGTGTATTCAAAGGATGTAAGCAGAGAGGGCATTTCTGATACCAGGGTTTGATAATGGGATACCAAAGCACACAAACATCAGCCAGAGCCCAGTGGTTGGGAGATGAGGCTTGATAAATTCAGTCTTGGAACTCAGAGCAATTTGCTGAGCAGGAGTGGAGTTAAGCACTGGAACAGCTTACAGGGGATCAGACAGGCTCTTTGTGTCTTTGCCCTCTATTTTGACAATTTGATGTCCCTTTTTCTGGAAGACAGGTCTTTGTTTAGAAATAATCCAGTGAATGGATGGAGTCACTGAGTGATGTTCCAGAGGTTTCAAGTCGTGGATTTGGTGTTTTGTGCTGTCAGTGGCTCTTCTACATCTTTTCTATCACCTTAAATTTCCAGGATTTCTAGTGGGACTGTGTTCATGACTTACTTTCTTACTTTTCAATTCTTCTTTTGTTCTGATGTCTCTCCAGCTCCTGACAGTCCCTTGCAGGCAGGTGACCTGCATGTTAGTGTGCCCTGTTAAACCACACAAAACGAAGATGAATAATAGGAATGTATTTTATGCAGGTTTTTCCCCCTCTGTGGGTTTCCCCAGGAATGTTAATTCACAGGAGAAATTTGCTTATCAAACCCTTCACTGTCCTTCCAGTTCCTAGTTGCATCCTCCTGACTGAAGTATTTGCCAGTTCTAGCTCCATTTTTACAAAGTTCCTTTATTTTCTCATATTTTAAAATGTTCATGATAGCAGGGGGAGTGTATTACATATCAAATATGAAACTGGCTTATTGGAGCATTTTAAAATATTGAAAGGGGTTAATAAAACTAAATTATTTCACAAGATGAGGCGGCCAGAGAGGAAAACAGGATCTGTATGTGATTTGTACTCCTAGAAAGGATACAAAATTGGTAAGTGTTCATGGGAAATCAATACTCATAACTCTGTTTTCTCTAGAACCTTTTATTTACAGAGCTGATAGTTAATATTGCAAGTTTTTAATGGAAGGACACCCAGGTGATTGTGGGTACAGTATTTGATTTGGGAACTAAAAGAAAGGAGTTGAAATTTTCATTTCATATTGACCAACCAGACAGACCAAAATAACTGTCTAATCCTTTCTCTAGAAGTTCTTTAATTCCATTCTTATTGCAAGTAGATTTACGTCATCAGTTTGCACAGTCTTAAAGAAAAGGTTCTGCTTGTGGAAGTTGGACAAAATGTGATCCTCCCACACACAGAGGGAAATTTGTTGGAACAGTTCATTTTGTAAGGCAAAAAAAAAAAATCAGCTCTTTTTTCATAGATGGGAAACCTGTCACAGTATTTTAGATGATTTAGGGAATGTTTCTGGGTTTTCATCCCTCTGCTCACTGGGGTGTTCAGTAGGAACAGGAGGACAGCTCTGCTCAGTCTGGCAGGCTGCTGGGGTACCTCACTCCTGAACCTCCTGTCCCATGTTCCCTCATTAATTGGGAATTCTGGTGAGCATCTGCCCTGCTTGGCAGGTGTTTCATGAAAATATCTGTCCTGCACAAACAATACTTGCTACAGTTTGTCTTAGTAATTGGAATTTTCCTCCCTGCTGGGACTTGATAGCTCTTTTTTTTTTTTTTTCCTTCATTTGTTGGTCGGTATCTAATTTTTTGCTTTGCTGATCTAATGGCTTTTTGGTGTAGCTTGGTTTTTAGTCAATGGTCAGCAAATGTCCTTGCTTGTAATAGGGATTGGCAAGTGTATAAATTATTTAAAATAAAGACAGGTTCAGAAAACCGGTGAGCAAAAGGCAGCTGTCTCTTTAAAGAGTGCAGTTTGATCAGAGCATCAGCCCCATCCCCTGAGGACAAAGGCAATTTTGATTTGTGGGGCCCAGGAGTCCCTCACTTAGCAGGATCCGTCACTGCCGGTGCTTGTGTGAACCTGCAGAACGCTCTTTTGTGCAGAATAAATCTTGGGCTGTAAATCCCGAACAATTCAACGTGACCCTTCATAAAGTCACGGCGACTTCACTGCAGAGCTCGCTGTCCAGACAGGGCAGAATCATTTCCTATTTAGTTTGTTTGGGGTTTTTTAATTAATAAATAACCACCCATTAGCGCTGATGGCTTCTTTGAGCCCCCGAGACCGCTGCTGCCTCCTTACCTCTCTCTGTTTGCCCCGAGGCAGCGGGGGCTGAACCCAGCGGGGCTGAGGATGCTCCCGGGGCTGAGGAAGAGGAGCAGTTCCCCTGTCCTGCTCGGGGCTGGGATGAAGAGCAGCTCCCGTCTCCTGCAGCGGATTCCATTATTGCCGATCAATGCCGCCGCCATGCAGGAGGAGGGGGGAGAGAGGGGAGGGAGCTTCCTATTCACAGATTGATCAACCTGCCATTGCATGAACAAATTCATTGCAAGGAAGGCTGGGATAATAGCTGGAGCAGGAAGGGGCTTGTAAACAGGGGAATGCAGGCTCGTCAGTGCTGGGGAGGGGATTTCAGTTGCCTCTGAGCTTGCTGCTTTTTCTCCCAGCGTAAAGCACAATACCTGAGCCTTCAAACAAAGCCAACACCGTGAGGAATGGTAGGGCTACACTGCACTTAGCTGATGAGCTATTGTGCTGACTTATTTGAGCTTCTTCAGCACTGGTATATTTATACTTTTTACTTAAGTTGATTCTGTCATAACCTACTGCCTCTTCTGGATTTCGAGAGCTCAGTTTCCCCTGCTTCCCTTTTTTTGCCTTCCTTCTGTTCCTGCTTGGACTGAAACCTGACACAAAGGGACAAGTGCAGATCCCAGTTACTGCTCCCACCCATGCCTGCTGTGTCAGATGTAGGCTCGAGAGAGCAGGGCAGGATCACGCTCTCATGTTTGTCAGTGTAGACAATAACTGGAGTTCTGGAATCCCAAGACCATCAGCTCCTCCCCATCCTTCCTACCTTGCTTCGTGCACTTACTGTGTTCTGTATGGAAAAGTTTTCTGGCTGGAGAATAAGTCTTCTTTCTCCTGGGCATGTGGCTGAATGGCTGGATAGCAGCACGGAAGATGAGAAAAGCCTTCTCTCGTTCCTTGGTACGGTAGGGTACAAACTGTATTGTTTGGGTTTTAACACTTTACTGGGAAGCCTTTACTACCTCGCTGCTTAATTTCTTCCCTCTTACAGTGACCTGACCTTATTTCTTTTTAAAAGCTTTTAAGTGGTGTGCAATTAATTAAAACGTGGTTACAGCCTGTTTGAAATAGTTACAAGCACACTGGGCAAAGGTTACCTTGTAAATGGGCTCGTGCCCTGCAGCGAATGGACTGAACTGGACTGAACTGTGTTTCTTACTGCTCTGGTTTTCTTCTCTGTGCCATCTGAGCTATCACCGGGTTCAGTCCCCCTCCTCTCATTTCTGTCAGCTTGCCTGACTTCTGAACTGGGTGATGGCAGCAAGAAAAATCAAGGGAGACTGCTCAGAGTTTTTCTTCTTAAGAGAAATGTGCAGTTGCCTTTAGAATAAAAATTCCCAGGTGACGTCTTAACTCTGGGCCCACGTTTAGGGTTCACTGACACCTCTCGGATGTCTGCAGTACATTGGGTCTTTTCCTGTGTCCATAACAATAATTCTTACTGCTCAGGGATAAAATCGTGCCACGGTGAGCAAGGAGTGCTGAGGCTCAGAGCTGCTTTCTGGGCCATGGAGAGGAACAGGCAGGAGCTGCTGAGCTTTGGTGCTTTCAAGAGCCAGTGAGGCTATCCCAAAGGATTGCTTTTTGGAGAATGCCTCTATTCACAAACCTTTTACAGTCAGTAAAAATACTGGTTTGGAAAGCTGTGGCTCAAGGCTGTTGTTTAATAACGAGAACAATAAATATTGATATCATACTAATGTGTGTTTAAGTCATAAGCCCCTAAACAAATTAGGCTGCAGGAACAAGTTACCAGCGTCAGCTGATCAGCGTTAATTGTCTGTGTGCAATCTCTGCAGCAAACACAAGGTAATTTGAATTAGCAGGGGCAGTCCAAGATCATTAGGAGCTAACGAGGACATCAGCATCTCCAGGTCACGGGCAGTAGCTCCTTGTCTCTGCTTTTGTGTTGGCACCGTTGTCCAGGCAATTTGTTTGGCTGAGTGTGGAGTCAGCCATTAAGGGAGGGTTTAGAGGCTGCTGCTTGAGGAGGTCGGAAAGGAGCAGCCGTCCCAAATCTTGTACAGCCCCACACATCAGGCAGAGGATAAGTTGAGGAGTTTAGGGACGTGCATCTGCTTCATTTCTGACTTGGTTTGCAGAGCTGCAGGATTTGTTCCTCCGCTTCGAAGTGATTGCATCAGTCTAAGGACAGCTGATGTTGCACTCACACGATGCCAAGTTTCCTCCAAACTTTCTGGGAAAATAAAGTGTGGGAGTTTATACTTGAAACCCCAAATTTATCCTCTGCTATGATATCTGTGTCCTTTCTTCCAGCCTTCTCTAGTACTCATCCGCTTCGCATTTAGGCCTTGTCTTTCAGACTGTGAAGTTGTTTAGGAATCAATGACTTAAGAATCTTTTAAGTGACTTAGTGTGTCATTTAGGTTGCTTGCTATCACTTCCTACACTGGGCACTAATTCCATTACACCTTTTTATATGCCAGCACAGTGCAAGTGTCCAACACCAACAGAACTTGCCTGTCTGTAAATTAAAAATCTTTTATAGTTACCTGGATCATCTTCCAAGACTTATCTGATTGACTCAGCCCCTTGTAAAGCACATCTTCTTTTCAAACCCCTGCTAATGGACTGGGAGAGTTTTTGATCATAGTTGTATCTAGCAGCTGTTTGATGCTGGAGTTCTACAGCCACTGAGCATTGCAGGGTTCCCTTTGTATTTCCCTTTCCAGGCTCGGCAGCTTTTGTGCACTTCAGTGTCCTGAAACTCAGTTGCATTCACTCTGATGTATCTTCTTGTGATTTTTTTCCCCATCTGGTTGCCTTGATAAATGTGGAAAAGCTATCTCTGCAAATTTCCATTTTTTTCCTTTAAGTTATACCTTGCAGGATTTGCATAATGTATTTTAGTCAGAACACACTTGGACTTCAGGACTTAAAACAGATTAGGGGGGTTTGAGTTTACTTTTACCTTATGCTTTTTATACAGGCATTTAATGAAATTTTTATGACAATCTGTGATTTGAGCCCACATCTGAATTCTCCTCAAGTGAGCAAAATGGGAGAGAATGCTTACTGCAAGATAAAACATTACCATTTTTATTTATTTTGATGTGAGACTTCCTATTTCACTAGGTAATACCCATCTGAAAAATGCTGTTGAGACACTTCTTCCTCTTCTTGTCCTTTCTCTGTGTCTGCAAACAATTCCTACCTGGTGTGGCTGTCCCACAAAGCTGGGAGGTTTGTTTAGTGTCTGCCACCTGGAGAAAAAGCTCTTCCCAGTGAAAATACAAATTCACACCACAGCAAGGCTTTCAAGTGGCCACAGCACCCAGCAACAGGAAAATTTAGGTCATCCCCCAGAGCCCTGTGGTGACCAGAGGTCACTGAGGCTTCACCACAGTGGCAGAGAGGGTTCACTTCAAGGGAGGGCAGCCCTCACCACTGCTCTAAATAGTAAGTGGCACCTGGTTTACACAAACACTACAGAACAAGCTTGGTGTAGCTGAGGGCAGAGAGTGCTGCAACAGGATGGGAGAGGAGACCTTTCCTGCATTGTGCCCTTGGGCACTTCCTCTCAGAGGCATCAGCTCAGCTGATTGGGAGCTGACTGTGCTGTGTGGTGTGCAAATACTTATTTGGATAAATGCTTGTTTAAATAAATATTGCTGCATATCACCGAGGTATCAGGTGGTAAAAGTGACCCATTGGGATGTTTACAACTCGTTTGTTTGATGGTCTGGTGGAAAGTGTCTCTGCCTGGATGATTAAGGCCCTTTCAATTTGTAAGATTCTCAAATTATTTGTTGAAAGTTGAAGATCTGTTAGGTGGGTTTTTTCCTCTTTTGCCTTTTTTTTTTTCTTTTCTTCCCAGAAGCAGAAGGGCTGAAAAGGGTTTCAGATTGTTTTGATGGATAAACAATGTGATCTATCTGTAGCCTTGGTCCCTGAGAGTGAGCAATGCAGAAAGCAGTTGTAATTTAATACCAAGCTGATGAGAGGTGCATTGATTTTTGCAGCAGGTGAAGATTATGCAAGAGCAGCCTCAAGCATTACTAGTGGAGCAGGGGAGGGAACTGTCTAATTTTTTGCCTGGTGGTGACAGTATAGATTTCTTTCACAAGACTCAGCAAAAATACTGTTCTACAGGCAACATAGCAAGTTGCTTCAGCTTTTGATTTCCAGTTAACATATCCCGACAATTTTGCTGTATCTGGGTCTTTCTTTTCCTAGGGACTAAGTGTGTCTATTTGCTCTTGTTTTTTAGAAGGAAAAGAGAGCGAAAGGTAGTTTTTATTTTTAGTTCACTGCGGGCACCTAGTGAATATTTTATTTTCTCTTCCCCATTTGGTACACTTCTGGATTGGTGTGGGAAAAGAAGAAACTCATTTTACTGATGAAATGTCAACATTTTATTTGCAGAAAAGCTGGATTGCTGCTGGGTGGATGATGGGGGGAGAAGGAAGGCAAAGGGGAGCCAGGCACATTCCTTGTGGTAGCTTTTCAACTCCATTCAGTTTAAAGTTAAGCTCCTTCCCAAAGTGCCCTTCCTGCAGAACGTGTTGTGGAAAAGAGTGGGGAATTCAGGCTCGTGTTTCCATTTATGACTCAGCAAAGTTAACAGACTGTTTTAAATTACCAGAGCAGCTTTGATGTGATTTCCTGCGCGTGAGAAGCGGAGGAAGCCAAACCTATTACATTACTCGTTACTATTCAGTGTAACACAGAAGGTGCTCACTCCAGCCCCGTGAGCTGGAATGGAATATATCACTCCTGTTTGCCTTTGTTACAGGGACATGGGAATGGCAGGGAATGGCTGAGGCAGTTCTTTAAATCCTACCTAACACAGCTCTGGGCAGAGCAGTACTTCCAGGTGCTGCAGAAAATAAAGTTTCCCTTCATCTAGGCCGGGGAGGCAGCTGGAGATATTAAAGTGCACCGTCAGGTGAATCTGGCAGGGTGGTGGGACTGACTGCCTCAAAAACCTTGGGCTGGCACTGGCCCTGCTCCAAGCGCTTTGTTCTCCAAAGGTGCCCTGATGGGGACTTACCCAGCTCTGGCACAGGTGATGCTGTAGGGGAAGGTGGCAGGTGATGCTGCAGGAGAAGGTGGCAGGTGATGCTGTAGGGGAAGGTGGCAGGTGATGC
>JAHLSL010000052.1:1013346-1049924 GCA_025920805.1 Petroica traversi
TGTAGGGGAAGGTGGCAGGGGATGCTGTAGGGGAAGGTGGCAGGTGAAGCTGTAGGGGAAGGTGGCAGGTGCTGCTCCAGGAGAGGAGGAGGGCTCTCCCCACAGGGCCATCTCTCCACCGTGGTTCCCGGGGCTCGGGATGGGCTCGGTGGGTGCGGGCAGGGCTGGGGCATCGCCCTCACAGCTGGCACTGCCCTGCCCGTTCCCCACACCATGGGCTGGGCTCTGCCCACTTCACCCTCTTAGCAGTCCTTTCCCCGAGCAGACTGAGGGGCTCGGTGTCAGCAGTTTGCTTTTTTAAAAAGATAAATACCTACCGAGTGACACACAGGGTCCAGATTCCTTCGCCTCTCCTCCGCTATGCTCCATTTTGTCCGTCTCCAAGCATCCATGGGAGAGACGTATGATAACTCTGCTGAAATCAAAATCCGGTATGCAAAGGCATCACAAGTAATGTTATCCCCGAAGAAGCCTTCTCCTTTTTTTTTTTCCTTCGGCCGTTTGGAGGAAAACGCCGCTCCCGTGGCACCAGCCGGCTGCCTCTCCCCATAAACCTTGCTTTTTGCTGCTGTGAATCAGGATAGGCAGGGAAATTTTCGGTAGCCGGCAGTTGGGCGTCTGTTAATAGCCTGAAAGTAACTAATGAGGATGTGCAGCCGGAGCGATTGATTGAGGAGCTGCAGTCCTGTGCTGCTGCTGCTGCTGCTGCTGCTTCGCTCGCTCCCCGGCAGCCCCGGGAAGGGAGGGCGGACAGAGACACCCGGCGTTCCCTCCAGTGGAAGTCACGGATCCCCAGGGCCAGCGATGGAAGTTTAAGCAGCGTCTGGCTCTTGGAAGGAAAGCGGCAGGAGTGAAAATGTCACTGCCCGGAGTCACGGCTCGCTCCTTTTCTCTAAGATTCCGAAGATAACAATGGACTTGCTGCTAGGAAGTGGTTTTTTCCCTCCCCGTGTCGGGGGGGTGTTTTGTGGAGCTGGATTCCTTAAAGTCTGGCAATTGAGCTGGAGATGGGCAGCACTTGTGATAAAGGTATCTGTATGCGTACATGTGCAGATCTAACTCTATATAAAAATGCATTTATGTGTGTTTGTGGAGAGATTTTTAATGCTGTCTGTACTATATTATGCTATTATTCTAGCGTTTGTACCAGTCAAAGACATCAGTGCAGCTTTTATGAATATTCGTGCTCATCAGATCAGCCTGCATGGATTTAAGATGCCAAAGTCATGTCTTAGTAAGGTCATACTGCCAGAATGAAGAGAAGTTGACCTATTTTTTTTTTTTATCTGCAGAGATATATATGTCATATTACCCAGGCACTTCTAAGTCTTCTGCTGGTTGCATGCTTTGAGCAAGTAGTGGGATCATACATGACCAAACTTTGACCTTTGCCAAATTACATTCAGCTGGGACTAAAACTGAGCTTCCCCGGGTCTTGATTGTAGTTATCTGTTAATTACTGTGCTGCTTACGTAAAAAAATTAAATCTAAAAAAAACCCCCAGACTTAAGTTCTCTGAATACTGACTCTCAAACAGCTACAGAATATTAAGTATGTCCAGGTATTGATCTTTACCAGCACTTTTTATTTTGATTTCCCACAGTCAAGCCAGATTCACAGCCTTGAATCTGCCAGTGAAAATGCCATTGTAGGTTAGTGTGTGAATAAGATACAGGTGAATAGATGGGTAATTCAGCACTTTGGTTGTGCACTCGAAACTTTCCTGAGGCTTCTGTCCTGCAGAGCACAAAACCTGACAATTCCCCACCCCCAGGCACCCATTCACCACCTTCTTCTTCTCTTCCTCAGAGGTCCCAGCAGAGAGATCTCCTCGCAGGCGGAGCATCTCGGGGACCAGCACCTCTGAGAAAACCAACTCCATGGATGTTCCGAACACCTCTCCTTTCAGAGTGCCCGTAAGTGTGCCTTCCCTGCAAAGGGCATTTGTCTCATTGGATGGGAGGAGGAGATTCAAATATCACAGCCAGGCTGGGGGGAAAGGAAGATTTGGTTAATATTTCTGGTTGACCAAGAGGTTTTGCTATCAAGTGTCATATATTATGAATAAGATTCCTGGTAGATCTCCTTTTTGTTGCCTTGATCTAAAGTTGCAGATGGAGAAACATCAGTGTTAATGTGGGCAGTGATCTATATAAATACTTTTGAAGTTGTCTCTAGGGATTGCATTCCATATTCAACCTTAACAAGGAAACAAGTTCCTTAAACTTGGTGATAGCATGTTATTTTTCCCTCTTGCCAGTGAAGTACATGGAAGATTGAAATGGTTTTATATTTTATTCAGAAGCTGATGAAATTTCTGCAGGTGTGTTGATTCCTCTTTGGGTTTTGTCCTGAGTTTAGTTGGCTCTGAGTCTGCATGGGAGTTTTTCAGCTACAGCCTGGATTTTGCTTGGGTCAGTCTTTGGTCAGTGTGTCCAGGAGCACAAAGGCATTTCTATTACTAGACTGAGGACAAATGCTTCAAGTTAAAATGAGGTGCTTAGTAATTTTCAACAATATTTATTTATATTTTAAAATATGTAACTTGAATATTGCTAACATTTTCATGCCCTCCTATACTTTGGCAAGTAACCTGCCTACCTTAGAATGAATCTTGCATCGTGTCATTTTAAAAATAAAATTTAAAAGCAGCCAAAATATTTAATGAGAGTTATTTTAATTATTCAAGGATTAATGTTGGTCAGAGTGTATAGAATGCATGATGTTTAATGCAACCTGTGAATTCATGGCATATTGGAATGGAGAAAGGGGTCAAGGAAGCAGGGAATACACTGGGTATCCTTGCTTGGTCCCTTTTCAGAGTCACAGAATAACAGATTGGAAGGAGCTAGACAATCTCCAGAGGTGCTTTCCCGTTGTTCTGTGTTCTATGAGTGATCCTCTGAACTTCAGAGATCTGTTTTCTGGATGGTACTTGGGGAAAAAAGGGCCTTGGTCTAGTTGTATGTAAAGCTGATACAAAGAATATTCTGTTATGTCAAGTTCTGGGATTTTGATACTGAGCCTGTGATCCACAGAGTTCCAGGAAAGTTTCTGAGTTCTGAGAGCCTTCAAAAGTCTTATCTGTGATTTCATTTATAGAAAATTCTGTTTTCTTTGCCTTCATCCATAAGTTATAGCCCAAGCCTTTAGATGTGCATGTGCATTGTAGTAGCTCTGTCTGTGCAGGCTGTGTTTCAGAAGTGTTTGATGACTATCTGTATTGTTTATTTTATATGCCTCCTTTCTTTGTACCATTCCTTTTAATGACGATCCTATCTTTTAAGTAACATTTTAATGGTTCTCAAATTCTCCTCTAATAGTTCTCTAATACTTCTTAGCTCCTGCTCTGTTTCAAAACAAGAACTTTGCAGAATGTTTCTCATTTCCCCTGGTGGTGTGTTGGGCTTTTAGGACTTTGGCAAGTAGGCTCAGGAAGCAGTACCTGGCTGCTTTTCTTGGGCACAAACCAGCAGAGAGCTAGAAGCTATTTGTGCCACGTGGAGCTGGATTCTGCTGCTTTGTCTGCCTGGCCACCTGTACACCCAGGAGCATAATGCACCCTCCTGTCCTCCTCATGGGGACAGAGCTTCTGGCTTTGGAGGTTTTGTTCTGAATAACCCATTTATACCCTGTTACTCCTAAGTGGGGGCTGAGATCACCCTGGTTTAAACCATGGCAGCCTGTGTGCTGTTTAAAAGAGCAAGCTGCAATTAGGAATCATCTTGCTTAACAATACAGAGGAGCTCAAGCCAAAATTGCTGAAACCAAACACACTGTTAACTTGGTAGGTTGGCACACATCTAATAGGTGTAGGGGAGGAATCATGTTCCTGCCTTTGACTGATAATAATAATTTTCCAGCTCTCAGAAGGAGGAAAGGTGACTTGGACACCTCATGGAAGTCTCAGTCCTGGATCAGTGATCTGAGAAGTGCTGCAAGTGAAGGATGCAAAACGTGCCTGTAATGGCTCCAAATTTGTATCTGTGAGGTTTCTCTATTTGACAGGGATTTGTTCTATGTATAAAGGATATTAACAGTAGGAGAACTTGTTTTTTTGTTTTTCCAGGCTTTGTCACCTACAGTGCAGGTTGGAGGGCTCCAGCAGCTGCAGCATAGTGCTGTCTCAGTTATTCTTCCCATGGCCCTTCTCTGTGCCATACCTCGTCTCCTCACTGCTTGGATTTCTAACAGAAAGCAGCTTAAGGCAGGGGACAGCTTAACCTTCTTCCATCCTGATGGAAAATTATGCTGAGACTTTAATAATAAGTTGCTTTTACAGCTTTTTAAGTTTGTCTCTCGGAACAGCTATTTAAAAGCTGCCTTCTCAATAGGACAGTGGCTTCCAGCATGTTCTGTGCAGGTTTTCTCCTTTCAAGCACAGGCAGTGGTACTCACTCAGAACAAGGCATCTGTTTTTTTAATACTGCTAATTGGCATTGCTTTAGCATCTGGAATTTTGATTCACAACAGCATAATTGCCTTTAAGCAAACATTTCCTTGACAATGCATTTTTTAAGTAGTCTCTTCAGTGGTGGTCAATGAAGGATTTATTTTTAAGGACTGATGTGTAAAGTTCAGGAAATTTGCCTTTCTACCTCCTGCGTGGGCACCGGGGGAAAAGATGTATATTTAAATTTACTGCTGTGTGAAAAGCAGAATTTCAGTGGTTATACTCTTTCCTAGGATGAACCACTGCATGGCCCAGTGTGTGCTGTGTGTTTGTGAGGGTGGTGAGGCCCTGGCACAGGGTGCCCAGAAAAGCTGTGGCTGCCCCATCCCTGGAAGCATTCCAGGCTGGATTGGACAGGGCTTGGAGCAGCCTGGGGGGTGGAAGGTGTCCCTGCCCATGGCAGGGGGGTGGAATGTGATGATCTTTAGGTCCCTCCCAACCCAAACCATTCTGTGATTCCATGAGTTGTTCTGGTTATCTCCCACCAAGGGGAGTAAAGGGGATTCTGTTAATGTTGGCACATACAGAGAGAAGGGCTCTTGGTGCTTGTCCTTTCTTTTTCTTCCACACTGCCCCAAATTTTCTTGCCTGCACTTGAAACATTAGTCTCCATCTAAGTTCATGTGTGTTGACATTTGATGGTTTCCAGAATGTGTATTTCAGGGAGAAATATTGAGAGAGAAGGGAAGGGTACAAAAGGTAGGAAAACGGGGATGAAGAAATGTGTCATCTCACACACGGAGAGATGTGTGCTGTTCATAGATACATATATAGGAAAAGTCAAATTTTTAATAATGGATAAGATTTGACTGAACAAATAGGGAGGCAGAGGGAACTGGCTCCAAGCAGGCACTGTGACACATAGGTGGGCGAGGAACCAGCTTTCCCTTCCCACACACTCCATGTCCTGGCAGCGCCTCGCTCTCCGAGCATCCCGGTCCCTGCTGGGCCACTGTGGAGCCCCAGCAGCACTGCTGCAGCCTGGCACGTTCCCTCACTGCTCTGCCCTTGGAACTGGGTAAATGTGGGGCTCTCCACATCCTCAGACCTCCTGCAGAGGCAGGATGGAGAGGGATCTCTGAACTCACCTTCAGACTCTCGCTGCGCTCTCCAGTTTTGTTCAGGGTTGTTGTTTCAGATAATGTGATTCATCCATGTCTGCTGGTTAATGGGGAGAAAGATGGGAAAGAGGCAAAGGAGCAAGTGGGAATGAGACAGGAAAGCCAGAGCACAATCTTTGAAGTAAATAAAATGGTTTTTATAGGAACCCTGATGTAGGGTACTTGCAGATTGCCTTCCTTGGTTTGTTTCTGGCCGAGGGTATAATTGGATCTATAGAAGTGCTGTCTGCCTCTTTGCTCTTTAAGAGTACTGCTAAATGGAACAGAAGACAATGCAGCCAGCCCGAGTGAAGGTCAAAGCTTGATGAGATCTCGTGGCTGCCCAGCCTCATCTTTTATGCAGTCAGCAAGATTGTTGCTTCTCCAGAGCCCTGCTCTGCTCCTGCTGTGCTGCCAGGGCAGGACAGGTCTGAGCTGTGCTGCCCGTGTGACCCTGTGGCACACAAATACACATTTTTCATTCTGCATCAGCACCAATGCAAAGATGGAATTGTTGATTTGCGTTCGTGTGAGGCACTACAGCAGCCCCATGTAAAACTGGCTGTGCTCAAATCTGTCCCCTCAATAGAGATTTGCATTTTTCCTTCCACTTTCTACTCTTCACTTCCTGTGACATGTTTGTTTGAATCTGCTCTAGTTTTTATCACTTGCCTGTGCTGTGATAGCTTAGCTAAGCTGGCTATTCTGTGAATTCTGTGTCAGAAAGCATAAATGGGTGACTGACTATCTCCAGGATGCTCACCACGCTTTTATCTATATCTTTATTCTGGGATAGTGCTGTTCATAGGCTCTGTAACCTTCACAGTGTCTTGCTGCCACAGCAGATTTTTTCATTACATCAAACTTTACTGTTGAGTCAGATGATGGGGATATCCAGGCTCTGACACTGTCTGGTGGACCTCGACAGCAGGAGCATTATTTTAATGTTTGGTGTAAGCCTGACTTTATCCAATTCCTTTTATTCCTTAGTCCGTGTAGGGGAGCTGTGAATGTACATGGCTTTAAACACTGCTCACATTCCAGTTGTCCTTGGCTTAGTAATATTTAAATATGTACCAAAACTCATTTTGTTCTTCACCTCCAAATCATGACTTAGTCAAGTTATGCAAAGTTTAATTAATGCATCCTTTCCAAATGAGTCCTCCTGGTCTTTTTATCACTTTTCTTGCTCTTGTGTTTTTAATTCCCTTCAATTGATTCTCCAAGTTCTGCTACTGAAGTTCACAGGAATGTGTGCTACCAGTTTCTAATTGCTCCTAACCCTTTGTGTTATTCCTCTGTCCTCCCTGGCCCTCACTTCACCCCCTAATTTAATATAGCTCAGTGTAATTAATGTGCTGTTTAACTTTTCTTCCGGATGATTAACAAGGATGTTAAGCAGAAGCAGTCAGGCCACTCTCCCCACCACATCCCATTGGACCCTTTCTTCTACCTTGATACCTTATCACTTGTTGTAATTACTCTTTTTAGATATTCCTGCAGCCATCCCTCAGGTTTATGTCATGAGCTTTAGCAAAGCTCATTTTTAATAATTTTTTTCTAATTATCATGTGTGCTGTGTTATCAAAAGGTGTTCAGAAGTGTTGGGCTGCTTGGTGGCTGCGTGCCAGGGAAAGAGCCAGGGTCAGGAAATCATTGCCTGCCCTTCCTGACAGGCTCAGGTGACCTGTTTCTTATGATGTTAATTTTTTATCACCGTTGTTTCATTGCTTTCCAGACAGACTTTTTACCTTTATCCCATAATTCCTGGGTAGGGGCTTTTAAAGATGCTCTTTCCATCTGCTGTTTGTGCTGTGGGCAGCTCCCACAAGGGCACCCAGGTGCTGCTCCCAGTTGTGTCCCTGCTAAACACCTTGCTGAACTGGGATCTGAAAAGCTGATTTCACCCTCCTGGCTATCAGGTAGCTCTTGCTTCTTCATGAATTTTTCAGTGTAATTCCCAGTGACTTGGAAATTCGATTCCTGCAGGACTTTTGGCTGCACATGGTGCAGAGTGCACACAATCTTTGGCTGCATTTTATTACCAGGTGTATTATCAATGTACCCTGTTACAGCATCCTCTGCATTTCCTTGGGTTTCTTATTACTGTTCTACACTAGTTCCTCCTATTCTGCATCCCTCCTGTGGCTGTAGACCATTTTTCATTGGAAAGTTGAAATTGTTATCTGGCCAAATCTGCAGTGCTGTCCCATCAGGGGAAAAATATCTTTCCTGATCCTTGCTGTTGATCAGCTTGTGTCCTGAAGCATGATTATTGCTCACTCTTGTTATTTTTAAACCTGACTAATGCAGCTACATATGTTATTCTTCCTTATATAAACACATAATCCTATTTTAATCTTGCTGAAAAAAAAATTGTCTGTATAATATCTTGTGGTGGTGAATTGGATGGACTCATTTATAGATAGCATTAGGAAAGGTCTCCTGACAATCAGTGAAACGTGCTGCCTCTCATGTTAAATTGCCCTTTGGTTTTCTTATGTAACAGGGTGCATGAGGAGCTTAGGTAATTTCCATTCTATTTGTTTTATACATCTCTAATCCCTTCTTGCCTTTGTTCCTAAAATAAATAGTTGGTCTTTAAAACATATCATTTGTAAATCCCCCTCTTGTCTGCCTTTAATCAGTTTATACTTCTGGAGTTCTATTTTGTTCTAGTTTTCTTGCTGAGATGAGAAAATCAGAAGAGTGATGCATTAGGGTGAAAGCTACAGCAGATTTACATAACACCACTCTGCCTTTATTGGGCTTTATCCTCTGTTTGTAAATTCAAACGTTTTTTATTGTGAAAACATTCAATAATGTTTTTTATGTCACCTCTTCAGTGACATAGTGCCAGGGTTTTGGATTAGTAGATGGTGGAACGTGGCTGTTTTTAGTCCCTATTTTATTATGTACATTACCTCTAAGGTGTATCTAGAGCTGTTTTCATCTGCTTTTCTACTGTGTGAGTGGATGAGAGCCCTTTCAAAGGGAGTCACTGTTAATATTTTAATGCTGAGTGTTACTGGGCTCATAAGCAAACTTTACCTCCTTGCTAGTTAAATTTGCCTTCTGCTGCTGTTCTGCAAGAAATGGTAACTTCACCATTTTGCTGCTCATTCCTGCTAGTTTGATTTTTCCATTTTACAACCTGGCCATCTTCCCCTGCTTCTTTGCCTCCCATAGCTCTACAACATTACTGGCACAGGGCAGTGTTTTCACTTGGCTATGACACTCTTTTTTTCCTTGATAGCTGCTTGTGAAAAGCTTAAGAAATAAAATGCTTCATGTCCTCACCACGCACGTTAATGGGGAGGCTGTTCTGCTGTCATCCACAGTCACTTGAGGGCTGTCTTTGTACCCATCCAGTCCTTGCCTCAGAGAGGATGAGTCTCATTGCTCTGCAAATGAAGTTACCCACCTGGTGTTATTAATAATGCATTGGTGCTCCTCATCAAGAATTACAGATGTTCAAGATGCATTGCAAGGCTTAAATGCAGTGTTTGTCCCCAGAAAGAACTAATATAGGGAACATCACTGTGTTCAAGATGGACCTTTTTTGTTACCCATTTTACCCTACTTTTAGTGCTTTGAGACTTCCAGTAATACCATTGCATTTTATTGATGGCTAATTTGTGTTGTGGTTATACAGTGTTTCATTCGTTCATGGCTGAATTAACCTTTCCCTTTCAAAACAGCCAGGACAATCATTATTTATTATGCATGGGCTGCTCTCCCCAGAGTGGAGAATTGTCATGTCCATAGGGAGCAGCAGCTCAGGAGTTGAGTAGCTTGTTCTTGGGCTGTCTTTGAATTTGTCAGGCAGTTCCTGTGCTGCTCTGCTCAGGTTAAGGACAAACAGCCAGCTGGCATCTTTGTCACAAAGTGAGCATTTCCCAAAGCCAACACTGTCCTCAAAAACCACCACCCCTGGGTTGGAAGTACTTGGGGGAGTTTCTGTGCTTTCCATGTGCAGCTCTGAGGGGAAGTTTCCAACAGGCTGCTGAATTATCCCTTCTCCTGTGGAGATTCTTGGCAGAGCGGGAGAGGCAGTGGCTTCACTTCCAAATGAGATTAATAGAATTCTCAGTGGGATTGAATTATTTTTAGATGTTGTATCATTGGGATTTCTTAGGCCAGCGTTTGATGCTTTTGGATGAGATGACAAACCTGCCCTGACCTATTCCTGATTTCATGTGTGGTTGTGCACCACCACTCTCTTTTCCATCCCTGTTCCCCTAAACCTGTGATTCTGAGGGCAGCTTGTACTGAGCTCCATCTCATTAAGTGTGAACCTCAAATCTGTCTCTTTAAAAATTTCATCCTAGCTAGTTTATTCTACCAAATACTTGGTACTTTTTAAATTAACAACATAGGCTCATCAATTCAGGCAGTTTGGGTGATAATTTGCATCTTTTTGTCTGAGTGTGTTTGTTTAAGCAGTAAAATTCCCACTGTTTTTAAAGCAGCCCCATGATGATTCTTAAAGCTCAGATACTCCATTATATTTAGGTGTAAGAACTAAACAAGAGTCAGTTTTGTGTTGAAGTAAGTATTTAAGATAAATACCTAGACAATAAAAAAGCAGTAAAGGTGGTTTTGTCTTTTTAATGGTACAAGTTGCTTTATAAACACTGGCAGGGATTTCTTGTCTGTAAGAGCAAAAGGAAATTAAACTTTCAGTTAGGTGGTACTGTTGCAGATAGGAGTTTATTTTTCATCACTACATCTTTTTTTATATCTGCATTCAGTATTTAAAAGCATTTCCTTTGGCACATGGAAGTCAAAAAACTCTGCTCAGTTCTGGCACGTTTGAATTTTTCATGCTGCTCCCAGGTTGTCCATCTGTAAGCACTGGCCCTGCATGAGCTGCCAGCACAGAGCAAATATTGCAAATGTTTTCAACTCTTTTGAAGATGACCAATAAGCACTCTTTTTTGAATAATTTTTGTCTTTAAATATGTTCTTACCCTATTTTTTTTTTAATAGTCAACTCTGTATGGCCTCATTTAACCCCAGATAGAACATTTGTTCCATTGGAGCATAGGTTATGTTCAATTAAACCAAGAACATATTCTATGTTAAAGGAGTACCAATTTAAAATTGTACATGCACACAAAAATGAATATTCACAGTCTTTCTCTGAGTGGGATTTGGACTTATTCAATATAATTACTTCTGGACCCCTGCTGAATTGGGTCAGCTTTGTCTTATTTGCCCTTAAGGGGAAAAAGCCATGTTATTTCATGTTTGCAGTTTGAGTAGACTGAGAGGTACTGGACTGAAGCCAGAGTCCACCAGATCTGAATCCCTGTGGCTGGGTCTGTTACTTTTTATGCTGAGAGGTCAGAAAATACAAAAGTGCCTTTGAAAGTGCTGTACATCCTCTACTTGAATTCCAGCAAGGGCCCCAAGAGAAGCCCAGGAGCATCTATTGATTACAGGGGTTTTTCAAAGGCACTTTTTCAATACCAGGAGGAAGAAAAGTGCAGCATCATGGGCAGAGTGTGAGTGGCACACACAGCTGAAAACATTTCTTCCCTTTTGACAGTACCTTTTCCCCCAGCACATTGTATACATTGTATGCTTGTGTGGGGTTTGGTTTTTGTGGGGGGTTTTTCTGGTTGGGTTTTTTTGGGTTTGGTTTTTTTTTTTTTTTTTGCTTGGGTTTTTTTGGGTTTTCTTTTGGGTTTTTTTGGGTTTTGTTTTTTTGTTTTTTTGGGGTTTTTTTTGCAGTATTTAGAGATCAGGCCTTTTCTTTGCCACTTTATCAGGAGAATGTAGCAGCTTTCACCCCTGAGGAGCCTGCTGGCTGGCAAGCCTCAGAAACTGAAGGGCAGTCTTAAATGTAGCAGTGCCTTCAGATGCAGAAAGCAGATTCCTCTTCCTTTGTTCCTTCTGTCTCCAGAGGTTTCCAATACTTGGCTAGACCCAGTCAGAATTAGGCTGACCTAATGTTGGCAGCACATCCCCATTGAGCAGGAGGTGATCCCAGAGGCTCCCTCCAACCAAATGGCTTTGGGCTGGGACTGTTGGTGAACAATTGTAGTTTGAAGACAGATTCTTTGAAGATTTATTTTATTTTTAGGTCCTAAGTAGATTTTTTTAAATTGAGCTTTGCTTCTTACCAGTGCTGTAACTGGTATCTGAAGCCTCTGGTATGTGAAGTGCTTTGAAATTTTCTGTTCTGGCTAGCCAGATTATTGAAATTAGGAATTATTTGAAGATTTAATGTGCTATATCTAAATTAAAAAGGAAAACCTGGCTGCAACTGTGGGCTCAATAGAAGCTCATAATATAATACATCTGTACTCTTAACCTCACCAAGAATTAAAAACATGGCATGTAGAGAGGAAGTAAGAACAAATACTGATACTGAAGATTGCACCTTATTAAATGATAATTGTGGGGTATGGGTCTCTTGTATAATAGCTGGAATCCACTGAAGTGCCCCAGTAATGTGAGCAGTGCTAATTATTGCAATTGGAGGCTCTCACCTCCTGGAACTGTCACTGGAAATCCAGCCCTGCCTGTCCTCCTGCTCAGAGGAATCCCAGTCCAGCCCGTCCTGTAACTGGCATCAAACCTCTGTGTTGGGACTCAGTGACAGCACACGGAGTGATTCACTGCTGGCATCAGTTTCCCCTGGCTCACTTCTGTAAATTCTCATTTTAGGGCTTCTTCAGCAAGCGCCTGAAAGGATCCATCAAGAGGACAAAGAGCCAATCCAAACTGGACAGGAATATAAGCTTCCGTCTGCCCTCTCCCAACAATTCCGAGGACAGGTAAGAGCTGACACAGAGCACTCGGGGCACTCAGGGAGAGCCAGGAAGGGGATTTATTGTCCAGCTGCAGGAGGAGGGCTTGTGGGGCTGCTTCTGGCACGTCAGAAGTGTAGAGTGCTGCTGATACAGGGAGGAAAACTGCTGCTCTTCACAGCTGTCAAAAAGCTCAGGTTAAGCAGATGGACTCCAATAGCTTTTTCTGCATCTGTCTCAAATAAGCTGCAGACTTCCAGTTTCGTGATACAAAAGCATGGGATTGATCATGGGAAATTTGCCTTGCTGCATGCAGTGCTTGCCTGCAGGTCAGTGCTGTGGTGAGATGAGGAGTTGTGTTGGTGTGAGCAGGGTGGTTCTGCTGGTGCTGACACAACCCAGAGATGGGCAGGGCAATTCAGGCACACTGGGGACCCTTGCAGTGTTGGTGCTTTGGTTATTTCAGTGATAATGCAAGTGATGCGGAATGATTTTTGTCTTTTCTTTCATACACCTTTTACACAGTTCTCTGTACCCACAAGTATCAGCAGCATGCACACTTGCAACCTTTTACTTAGTTCAGTGCTCAGTGTTTTGTAAGTGCCCTGCAGGCCCTGAGACTGAACAGCCCAGAGCTGCAGAGCCAGGGACACCAAACATTCCCACTGGCTCAGGAACCCAAGGTCTCCTGACAGGAGGATTCTGGAAACTCGAGCTGAGCCCAGCCCAACCTCATTATTGGGCCCCCTTGTTGGATCTGTGCTGTGTAAAGTCTAGAACTGGTGTGTGTGACTGATGGGGGTGCATTTGCCACGCTGTCACCTGGGTGAAGTGGATGCACCAAACAGGATCCTGATTCAAATACTGAGGTAAAGACCCCAACCCCTTTAACCGTGTTTGGCTTCATTTTATAACACCAGGAAAAAGGCATCACGAGGAACAGATGATCTGCTTTTCAGAAAACTGGAAAACTCAGTAATTTGTGACTATCTTAGTGCTCCATTTAGTGTATCTTTGCTTGTTTAGCTTTTGGCTGGAGATGCAGGCTGGGAATTGGTTGAATATGAAGCAAGCAAAGGCTCTTACACACTGTGTTTCCTAACTATTTGCAAAGTCTCTTGATTGTTTTTATTAAACATATTCTGTGTTACATTCCACGGTAGCCCAGCAGGAGCACTAGATAGAGTGAAAAGTAAGTTGGCCTGTACTCGAGGCCACGGCAGGCTTCTGTGATTTGACATTGTTCAGTGCATTTTCCCTTCTCCTTTAGCTGAGCTGAATTCATTAGTTGTATCTGTCATGCTGTGCTGCATCAATCAGTGGTGCTGCCTTCTCCATCTGAAAGGCAGACCATAAAATCACAAAGATAGCAAGGCTGGGGATGTTGGAGGTCTGTTAACATCAGGAGTTACAGAAAAGCCTGCTGCTTACCAGATGTGACTAACTATCTAGATGGCCTTGCCCCTGTAGTCCACCCAGTCTGCTTTGATGCAAGTTTTCCTATAAATCTCTATTTTCAGGGTATTGCAACGTGGCTATAAAAGCATAAGCATCTTAAATAATGCCACCATGTAATCAAGTGCCTGTTATTTTTACCATTGTTTGAAACCAGCTTTGCTTGAATTTTTGTAATGTGAAAATCTCTTTGCCATAAATAATCTGGCTGTCTTTCCTGAGCTTGGTACTCATGCTGGATGCTTGGTTTTGTAGTGTCAGGGAAGCACTGTTGTTCTGGGAAAGCTAATAAATGCAGCTGCAATTAATTCCTACATCTTTGCTTTAAGGCATGATGTTACACACAGCAAAGCTGCCTTCTCTTTAAAAGCAGAGCCCCTTCTACTCCCTGCCTGTATGAGCACGCATTTTCACCTAGACTCAAATGAAATGTGAGTTTCCTCTGATGGCCTGAAAGCATAAAATCCAGGTACTTGATCACATGGTGGCATTCTGAACAGAGAGCTGACTCTAAATTCATGAGAAGGAATTGCCACTGGCTCACCTTCTGTTCTCCCCACACTCTGTATGAGCCTCCATCTGTAGCAGAACTTTCCTGTCCTGCCCTGGTGAGTCAGCCCTTTCCCATTTCAAGCAGGTGATTCTAGGTGATGTCATGGTGTTACACATGTTTTCAGGGCCAGCTCCACTGATAGCATCTCCCTTTTCTTGCTCTGACAAACACAAGGGCCCAGCCTTCAAAGAAAGTATTACACAGCTTCATAAATTAAAGCCCTGCATGGGTTAGAAGGAAATAGAGGCCAGTGTCATACTGCCTTTTCATGCTTTTGGGGTGTTTGGGACCTGTCAAGAAAGTGGAGATGTTCATGGATAAATACCTCTAAAGTTCTAGGGTAAGGAAGATTAGTTATCCCTGTGCACATCAAGGTTTGGGATGCTGTAATGTTGCATGCCATGCTGAATGGTGACAGAGGATGGATGCTGTCTGTTCAGAGCTGATTGAAAACAGAAAGGAGTCAGGAATGCTGTAGGGTGCAGTGATGGAGATGAGTTGCAGATTTTTTTTGTAATCAGATTTTCTGTTTCAGCAGAAAGCAATTGGCCCATGTACCTTTCCTGGATTTTAGCTTTATTTCAGTGTGTCTGGGTTAGCTGATGGGGAGACAAGAGAGTTCTGATGCCCCTCTGGAAACTGGGATCAGCATCCAGGTGTCCTGTAGAAATCCACAACCTCTCAGCCTGTAATTCACATCCCTCCTGTTTCTCAGGCTCAGGTTGTTTGTGGGTGTTTTTTGTACTTGCACACATTTATGCTGTCTTTACAGGACACTGATGTGGGAGGACTTAGACTGTGCTGTTTGTGAGCCAGGGCAGGTGGCACTGAGGCTCTTCAGTGTGTGGCCAGTGCAGCCTCTCACCAGGTTGCCACCAGCTCTCACCATGAGGTGACCTGCACTGTGTCACTGCACTGTAGCACCTTTCACAGCTTTCCCATCCTGTTTCCTCCTGCATCCTTTGAGCTTTTCAACTCACACATTCACCTTTAATGTTTCCTCAGCGCCCATAATATATAAAACACGTTAAAAAAAAAAAGGCATGAGAGGAGGCTCAGGGAAAATTCTGTTTGGAAGGAGAGACCAAATTAATATTTCCAGATTGTGGCTAGGAATTTGAGGGCATTTCCAAGAGGACCAGCAGTTTTGTTTACGGAGAGGGAGTGAAGATGATTGAGCCTGGCTGCATATGGTCTCAGTGACTGCAGCAAAGCTCTGCAGACAGCTGGGAGGGCTTTGCCCTGTTGGGATTTACTGCCACGTGGGAATCCTCCTGCTTTGCTAAAAGTCATTTTATGGCATTATGAGGCAGTTGTAGCATGGCACAGGGAAGCAGGGAGCCATGGCTCTGGGCTTCATGGTCAAACGGTACCACTCCTCCAGCCACAGCTTCTTCTACTTTCGGTAAGTCCCTGCTCCTCCCTCCTTCCTCCTTTGCAGTGGAAAAAAAATAGCACAGGTCGTGTAAATAATACAAAACCCTCCGTGTTTTTCAGGTTCATTCTAATTTAATGCCGGTTCTCAAAAAAAAAAAAAAAGGGTGGGGGATTTTCACCCTGGTTTAGCTGTCAGGATGGAAATCTGTGTTACACAATGCATTATTAAGGCTTGACTCACTCCGGGCTTGCATTCATTCAGTGTATCTGTTGCTATCAGCACACCGGAGTGTGGGGAAAGGGGAGGAGTGGTTTGTTTCTGGAGGGATGCCTCACTCCTGCTTGGGTGAACATATTTCTTTCAGCAGTTGTTTGGTTTTTCACTGAAAACTGAACAAGACCCCAGTGTTTGTCACAAACCCTTCCCTTAGTCCTGGGCTGCTCTCTCCCACCTGCCAGCTCGCTTGGCCCCTTTATAAATACGTTTCTTAATGGCTGATGCTTCCCTGCAAAGCCAGGCTCCTCCATGTAGCATTCACCTTGAGTTTAGCAGGGAAATGAAACTGAATCAATTAAGCATTTCTGGTCCATCAAAACAAACCAATTGGAAACGTTAATAGCAGAGACCAGGTGACAGAGGAGAGAGGAGAACTCTCCTGCTGTGAAATTCAGCAGCCTGCTTGGCTGCACCCTGAGAGGTGTCTGTTAGACAAGCTGTGATCCACAGGGAGAGAGGGCAGGCAGGGAAGGGCTTTGCAAAGCCAGGATTCAAACAATGAGGCTGTGGGTAGGACCTTGCCAGAAAAGACCAGAATCTTAATGGAAGACTAGAACAATATACCCAGAAAAAGCCAGCGTTTAATTGCACCTGAGAGTAACTTGCAGATAAATAAGTTACCCTAAGTAAAAAAAAAAAAAAAGAAAGAAAAAGAAAAATTAATAATAAAACTGGTTAGACTTGTAGAATTGTTGACCAAGTAATAGGATGTTCAGATAATTGGCAGTTGGAAAATGAAGAGGGGTGTGGTGCCTACAAAACGAGTGCTTGGACAGGGAAACCTGGTGCTGCAGCACGGACAGAGCGCGGTGAATTGCAGGTGGTGCTGGACACGGTCGGGTCCCAATCCCACAGGGCTGGGAGCTGGGATAACAGCAGGAAATTCACTGCATCACAGTCCAGGCTCTCTCCTGTGACTTTGCAGAGTGGCTAAGTATTGAATTTGACTTTCTGCTCTCGGGGTGTGTCTCTCAGCACATGGGGATTGCTGGAATTATTTGAAGCGTGCAGATGAACAGCTTCATGTAAGGCCAACTGGAGACTTGGCTGTAGCCAGGTGCTTGGGCTGAGTTCTTTCCTTTCACAGCAGTTTGGTAAAGGAAAGTTCATTTTTAAACATTTATTTTTTATTTTTTTATCTTTTGGATTATCGATGTCCACAGGCTTGTTTTACAAGTAATACAGTGCTCTCCCTGGTAAGCTCAGTAATTGGAAGTCTTTTGTGCCTTGTAGGTTGGCTTTTATATAGGTCAAAATCAGCAGGAGTGCTTCATAACCAGAGCAATTAGGATTTTAACCCTTTATTCTACGTGCCTTATAGACAGTAGAATATAATAGAACTTTGCTAATAGGCTGCTGTGTGCCATGGGCAGGCACTGAAAGCCAGAGGTTTCCAGTTCCCAGCTTACAACCGAGATCTTCCTGTCATGGAAAATTACTGAATTATGGTGTGCAAGGAGAGAGGGTCAGCTTGGGGCTGGGCCAGCAAGATGGGGTGGTTGGAGAGCTCTTTTTCAGTGGCAGTTGCATGCTGCTGCCAGGTCAGTGGTTTAGGGCATTGTCTGGGCTCTGATTTACAAGGAAATGATGCAGCTCTGAAGACCAGTACTCCAAAACATGTGAAAAGAGGTGAGAAGTTTAAAATGGTCCCTGCCATGCTCCTCCTCTGCCTGTTTTCCCTATGGGAAAGAAATTGTGGAGAATGTGTAAGAATTATTTGGTGCTTTGGTAGGTGACTGTTTGCTCTGAACTCCCATGAAATTCCTTTGCAATCTCTGTTGGTAACAGAGATAGATAGAAAAAAAAGCAGCAAGATAAAAAGTTAATCATAGAAGGTTGGTTGTCATTTAAAACAGGATTTGTGTTGTTAATGGAGCTGTTTAACAGAAACAGATTTGTGCAAGCAACCCTTCCCCCACTTTTTGCATGTGTGATCTTCCTGTTTACAGTAATCTGCTTCCCTGGGATTACCTCTCTCCTGACAGAGTCTGAGCAGCACTCATTTTCCCAGTAGCTTCCTATCTAATACAGGAAGGACCCTGTTAATCCAGCCCTTTGCTGGACACTGGGACATGAATTAGTGGCATCTCTGCCAGAAGGAAGCCAGCAAGCAATTTGCCTTCTTTATTACAGATTCAGCATATCAGATGAGGCTTTAAAGCAGCTGAGAAGTATTATTTCTGTATAATGATTGCCTGTATTGATTGGGATGCTGCTGATAGAGGCACAAGTCAAAGATTTGCTTTGGAGATCTATCAATAGATGGAATCTATACTGTGGTGCTTGTGTTTGTAAATGCATGTGGTTGCATCTAACCAACAGCTTTAGGATCTTGTTTTGATGTTTATGGAAGACAAAGTGCCAATTCTTAGCCACTTAATCAGTTTATTGAGCTATTTTAAATATGGTGACTTCAAGGGATTGCTGGAACAGACTGACATTTGTCTGCCATGGGACCCTGAGTCAACAAAACTACCAGTGCTCCAGCTGCTCTGCAGCAAACCCCAATGCTCCCAGCCCACCAGTTCGAGGAGCAATGGAGCAGAAGAGATGCTCCTGGAAGGTGTGAGTTGCAAGATGGGATGTGCAGGCTGGGAGCAGCTCTGCTGTGTGTACCTGCCTTTGCTCTGCCACGCTCCCAGAGCCTGTTTGGAGGCTTTCCTGGAAGATTCCTTTCTTTCTCATGTTGCCTTTTAATGTCTGGGTGTCATCAAACTCATCGGAAGGGACAAGGAGGAACTTCTCTGTCTGTAAAGGTCACCTCAGCCACGCCTGTGGAGCAGCCTCCCCTCCCCTGCTGCCTCTGCCGGCTGCCACCCCTCTAATCCCCTTAGGGGATGCTGTGCCTTGGCAACCCAGGAGCTGAGGGAGCCTCTCCTGGCTCCGTGGGGCCGGTGGGAGCAGGGCTGGCAGGAGAGAGCTCTCCTCATCATAGCTGTGCCTGCTCTCCTGGCCCCAGCCCATCAGCCTGGCACGGTGCTCCTCCGAAATCTGTAACCTGAGGCTTGAGGAAGAGCTCCTCTTGGATTTGTCTGTGCCTTTCTTGCTCTCCGGGCAGGATTTGCTGTGTGAGATGTAGCCCAGAGGAGTTTGGAGGGAAGGGCTGTGGCATGTGGCGCCGCTATGATCTGGGGGTGCTCTGCTAAGTGGCTCTACAGTTGTTTTGTGTAGGTCTGCTTGCCTTGTCTTGCTCCAAGAGCAGCTTCTGCTTAAATGGAATTTGCAAAATATCTTTTTTTTTTCCCTTTCTTCGTTAATTGTTTCTCTTTGCCTCCTCTTCCCCCTCTTTGTGCTCACTCCATGCTTTCCTCCACTGATTGGGAGCTGGCTGCAGGCTCTCAATACTTTGTAAGGACGGGAATTGCTCAGAGTTTGAGGCAGGGACAGAAGCCAAGTGACCTCAGCAGTGCTTTCTTGAGAGGAGAAATTAGAGAGGATTTTGCAGAGATGACATTAAAGTGGTGTATTGTGGTGTGTTTATTTTAGACTTGCCCTACCTTAACTGCAGCGAGTGCTCAATTATACATGGCTGAGGTTTGGCTTTGCCTTGGTTCAGCTGCTGCTGGAACCTGTTAGAACAAAGCACAGCTCAGCCAACTCTCCTACCAGGGCTGCTGCTTTGCATCTGAAATCAGTGTCTTTGGAATATTCCTCCCATCAAAGGGTTTTGCTGCCTGCACTTAGGTCATTCAATATATTAAATGGGAACAAAGTTCTCCCTTGCTGTTTAATAAATCTTATCGTGTGTGAATCTGCTCTGATACCTCCAGCATTTCATTCTGCACAAAAGAGCAGAACTCTGCTTGTTGCATTGCCTGTGTCCTTTGTGGTACCCAAGGTTTTGTTAAGCAGCCTTTGTTAAGATGCCTTTTCCAAACGTTTGGGGGTTTTTTTGCCTCTGAGTTCCCCTATAGAATTGCTCACAGGTAGGAGGAATTTGATTTTGCTAAGGGTAAAGAATGTGAGGAACTTTATATATATATATATATATATGTGAGGGAAATATACAAAAACTAATTATTTTTCAAAATTAGGGAAGCTGGTAGAGGTAGCTGTGCTTTTCTTTCTTCTATAAATAACATTTTTAACATCTTCCATCTGATACTGGCAGCCTTGATGCTGGGAATTGAATAAAAGAGGAAATACTGTGAGGAGGAACACAGGAGCACTATTTTTCTCTGAGGGATGTGTAGGGAGAGCTGATGCCTCTCTACCCCCTCATCTGTTCCCTGTGCCCAGTCACACTTGCTGGATGGGCAGCCACCTTTATGGACTCACCTTCAGGGATCACTAAACATAGGGATATCTTCAATATCTTAACAAAATCCAGACCTGCCAGGTCAACAGCTCCTTCTCTGCTGAGCTGGAGCTCTGTGTTCTTCCTCCTTGTTGGTCAGCTGTGAAGGATTTGACTGAATTGCTGCCACAGGAAAAATAAGATGTGTCTGCACATGATGTTTACCTTGAGATGCAAATTGTGCCTCAGGTGTTTTGTTGCAGAAGCCTCTGGTGTCAATTTGGAGGCAGAAGAAGCAGAGGTGAAGCCACATCACCTCTAAATTTGGCGCATTTTGCAGTGCTATTTGAACAGCAGAACTCCCCACTATGCACAAATGTTGTATTAAATCATATTGGGAGAGTGCAGAAAGGGTTAAAGCACGTTTGATAATGTCACTGTTGGTTGCCAAAGGCTGTGGCAGAGTGGAGGGAGGGAAATGTCTTTGAGAAGTGTTTAAGAACTGGTGGGGACAAAGAGAAAACTGCCTTGATAAAAAGGTGCTGGGAATTTGGGAGATTTCAGCTCTGGTGGAGCTCAGGGGTTTACAGGACAATCAGCTGGAAAGGAGAAACAGTACGTGTTAGTAAGAAATTAAAAGAGAAAGAAGGTACCCCAAAAAATGGAAATTCAAGCTGGAAGAAGCAGCTGAAACAGAAAATGCAAAATGACTGCTTTGAGCATTGTGAAGTGGGAAGGAATTTGTGTGTTTAATTTTAGTGTAAAGGCTTTGTATGTTAAAAATCGAGTGCATTGTGAAGGGTCATCTGTTCTAATGAGTAATCCTCATTCTGCATTGGTTACAGATTTAGGGATCCATGTGCTCTTTGCTGCTAATACACAACATCTGTCCAGTAATCTAGCTAGTAATAAGTATTCTCAGTATTATATCCACAGCTACCTCTGGGCTTTTTTTTTTTCAATTTCAGCAGTTCAGTTCTGAATTTTTTGCTGTTGTTCTTTCACTGACAACTTGGCAGCTACAATTTCTAGGTCAGTGGGAATGGACTTCCTAGGCTGGATATTCCCACAGGAGTCTGGGGTTACTGGCCTAATGTTATTTTCATAAGGTTTGCAGACTAATTGTAGAAGTTGTTCTGAATAAGCACCGACGAGCTGCAGCTCTGTCTGGGATCTTGCCAGCTCTTTTGGGTAATTGTAGAGGAAAAAAAAAAAAGACATTTCCTTTCCTCCTTGTCCCACAGGCCACGTGAGCTGCCCAAGCTGAAGGAGTCCCGTTCCCATGAGTCTCTCCTGAACCAAGCCAGCGCCATAGAGACTCTGGACTTTGCAGCAGAAGAAGCAGTTTTTGTCAAACCACTTCACAACAGCATCCTTGGACGAGACTTCTGCTTTGAGGTAGGGACAGGCTCCAAACAGGCAGCTGCCATTCCCCTGAACCCTTGGGCAATCTGCTCCAGGACTGGGGAGCTCTAGAGCACAGAGCAGCAGCCACTGCTGTGCTGAGGTTTGGGTGGGGGCTGTTGAGCCACCAATGTGACTTTTAGAGTCCTTGAGGCTAATGGCATCAGTCACTGAGCAGAGAGAGGTCTTTTTCAATTACCAGGTCTTCTAATTGAAGAATCTCTTCAGTTTGATAAATATCCAAGCGTTTGTAGTGTGCATGTAAATGTATGGCTGATAGTACAGCACAATGGGCATGCAGTAGTCTGTACATTAGCTGTGTGTTCACCCTCTCCAAATTCACCTAAAATTTAATTTAGAAAATTTACTGTAACCAAGAAATGAGATTTCCAGTCAGAGCCCCTTTCCATTAGCTCAGTGCTCTCCAGTTGCCAAAGGAGAAGCTTCAGTGGCTGTGGACGTGTCCATTGCACCGTGGAGCAGGATCCAAAGATGCCTTTGCTGTTTCAGCAGAGGCTGCAGGCTGTGGCCCTGAGCTCTGCTCCAGAAAAAGGCAGAAACTGTGTGTGTAAGCACAGTCCTGCCATCTCAGCCACAGCAGTGGAGCTGTGTGTGTTTGGATGCAGCTGAGGCCACGTCACCTGTCATGGCAGGGGCAGGTCACTCTGTCTTCAGCAGGATTAGTCAGATGTGCCTAAACTTCTGGAACAAAGATCTGTTTACAGCCTGGAAAATTGTGGCAGTAAACCAGCATATCAGGCTCTGGTCCCTCGGGATGCATCCAGGAACTGTTCCTGTTTGCTCCAGCCTCATTCGTCTGGTTGGAAGCACTTTGCAGCTTGCTTGGGCTTGGGGAGTTGGGTGGAAAACACTGGCAACAACTTAGCTCTGAGGCTGTTGCCTCAAAGTGCTTTGTAATTGTGTGCACAAATGAATGGAAAGAGTAAATGAGGCTTGTCAGGCCACGTAAGAGGGGAAGAAACCGAGGTGGTTCCCTGGTGTGGGAAAGCAGAGCTGTCAGGGCTGGAGCAGGGCACAACTCCCTTGGTTTGTTTAGGCTGTTACTGTCTATATGGACTGCTGGAAATATTTTGAATTTACTGAAGTCATTATGCACAGTGTGTTTTGCATTGTCAGTTCTGTCTGTCTTTGCACCATTGGTAACCAAATCATCTGCCCCTGGGCCTTAACAGGGAAATGGGCGAGCTTTAATAGCCACAGATCGATTAACTGTTTAAAAAAAGAATAGATTAACTGGCTGATTAAAGCTTTGTTTAAAAGTCTTTAAGAGGAGCCTCTGGTGCTCTTAATTTTATATAAATTCTTTCGTTTCTCTAGTTTTTTATAACCTCAAACTTGTTTTGTGGGCCTTTTATCCTCTGCCTTCTAGGCTGCTGTATTCTTACCTTGCTTTTTCATATTTACTTTGTTACTCAAGCACTGTTTATCTTCCCCCTTGCTTTTTGCAGCCTCTTACGTATCTCCTAGGCTTTGCCTGAACTCAGCCTGTCATTTCTCCATTCCAGGTAACCTACTCCAAGGGCAGTAAATGCTTCAGTTGCTCCTCTGCAGCAGAGAGGGACTGGTGGATGGAAAACATACGCAGACTATCGCAGCCAATGAAGGTAATAGAAACTGCGGAAATAAGATTAGCAGGGGAATGGAGGTGGTATGATTGGATTTTAGTCCAGTGTACCAGGGCTTCCCACAGATGCATCCTCAATTAATTTAGTCTGGGGAGCCGCCCGCTCATCCGTGTGTCTAAAGCTGCCGTGTGCTATTCCAGGGAGTGCAGTAGGTCAAACCTTTAATGAGTAAATACACACCGGTGTCCTCCCTGATCCCTGCCCCAGTGTGCCTTGGGAAGCTGCACACTGGATTTCTGAGGCCATGCACCTGGGGAAGATGGGGCACGGCGTCGTAAGGGTCATGTTTTAATCTAGGGGCAGAGATAGGGATGGGGGGAACCCAAAAAAAACAACATTAAACAAATTGGAGCCAGAGCAAGGCAGGGAATCAAGTTATAGATCAGCTGGAAATGTCTGATTAGTCACTCCATAGCTGCCGTCCTGCCTCCCAGGGAAAGGCTGACAGTGCTCTGGGATTCCTCACCAGTCTGGCAGCTTTACACAGCATTTGTTTTCTAAAACATTTCACATACAGCTTCTGAAGAAGAAAAATATTCTAGTCCCCACTCTTGACATACGAAAGACAGCCCTTTGCCTCACTTTTAGAAAATGTCAAATTTTCTAGAGATTCCGATTCTCTCTGGATCAGACAATCTGATTCTGAATTCCGATTCTGTCCTTACCTCAGACACAGCAGGCTGCCCTTTGCTGCTGCTTTAGAAGATGAAATATTCAACTTCTAGAGGTTTGAATGAAAACTGATCTCTTTCTTCTGCACAGGACAATTGCCGTCGAGCTGAAAACGTGCTTCGCCTCTGGATCATTGAGGCCAAGGACCTGACCCCCAAGAAGAAATACTTCTGTGAGCTGTGCCTTGATGACACCCTCTTTGCCCGCACCACCAGCAAAGCAAAAGCAGATAACATCTTCTGGGGGGAGCACTTTGAGTTCTACAGCCTCCCACACATCCAGAGCATCACAGTTCACATCTACAAGGACGTGGAGAAGAAAAAGAAGAAGGACAAGAACAATTACGTCGGCCTGGTCAACATCCCCACGGCCAGCGTGACTGGTCGCCAGTTTGTGGAGAAATGGTACCCAGTCAGCACCCCTACAGCCAACAAGGGCAAGTCAGGGGGCCCTTCCATTCGGATCAAATCCCGCTACCAGACCATCACCATCTTGCCCATGGAGCAGTACAAAGAATTTGGGGAGTACGTTACCAGCAACTACGCCCTGCTGTGCTCTGTGCTGGAGCCTGTGATCAGTGTCAAGAACAAGGAAGAGGTGGCTTCTGCCTTGGTGCACATTCTTCAGAGCACTGGGAGAGCCAAGGTAAGCACAGCTGGCTCCTGTTGGAGTGACTCTGGCTACTGATAAGGGATTCCTGGTGACTGGGGGGCCCATGACAGTAAGCAGCAGCAGCAGCAGATGTTCTGTAAAAAGTGTTGGTGGGAGGACTCTATAACTTCATGTCACCCTGAAAATTACATTTGAGTG
The DNA here is from genome assembly GCA_025920805.1 of Petroica traversi. NCBI lineage: Eukaryota > Metazoa > Chordata > Aves > Passeriformes > Petroicidae > Petroica > Petroica traversi. Next base: position 1,038,092 of record JAHLSL010000052.1, read on the forward strand.
TCCAGGAGCCTTTCCTTGCGTTTCTAAAATCAGGATGTAGGTTAAGAGCTAAGTGAACAAGAGGCTGGTGAACTGGAGAATGGCTTCTATAAATAAATCAGTGACACAGTGAGCAGCGGGTGCCGGCGCTGAGTCAGCGCTGAGCCAGCTGATCAATGCCAGCATTGATCTGCTCAGGCTTTGAACAGCCATTTGGGGGATCTGTGCCGAGTTAATGGTGATCCCACCTGCCCCAAGGATGCTGCTAGTGCACACTGCTTTCTTCAAATGGAGTGTGGGACAGTGTCCTGCAGGTCGTGGGAAGTTCTGGGAAGCATTAGCACACATTGATCTATCTGGCTGCTGCCTGCCAGGTGCTGTGTGAGTAGTGCCATGCTCTCACACAGTGAAACCAGCCAGTGATGCCTTTTCCTGGGGTTAGGAAAATGAAGCCAGACACGGTTAAAGGAGTTGGGGTCTTTACCTCAGTATTTTAATCAGGATCCTGTTTGATGCATCCACTTCACCCAGGTGCCAGCGTGGCAAATGCACCCCCATCAATCACACACACCAGTTCTAGACTTTACACAGCACAGATCCAACAAGGGGGCCCAATAATGAGGCTGGGCTGGGCTCAGCTCGAGTTTCCAGAATCCTCCTGCCAGGAGACCTTGGGGTCCTGAGCCAGTGGGAATGTTTGGTGTCCCTGGCTCTGCAGCTCTGGGCTGTTCAGTCTCAGGGCCTGCAGAACACTTACAAAACACTGAGCACTGAACTAAGTAAAAGGTTGTAAGTGTGCATGCTGCTGATACTTGTGGATACAGAGAACTGTGTAAAAGGGATATAAAAGAAAAGACAAAAATCATTCTGACATCACTAGAGCAAGTAAAGCACCACCAGGCACAAGTCAGAGGGATAGATATGTGGAAGGTGGCTCAAAACAGCATCCAAGGGACAGCCTCATCTAACTGTTCCAGACAGGATCCTTTTCTGCTTGCATTACCGCATTCTCCTTTAAAACATCTCATGATGGCTGGTGCTCTGTGACAGTGTGTGTGGCAGAAACTCATTCCTTAACAAGTTATCTGATGAGTGAAGCTGGTAGCTAAGATTATGTTGAAATCCTGCTGAAAACAGGCTCTGCAGTGCCAGCTGCAACAAGTCGATAAATTAGTGTTATAACTTTGCATTCCTGGTGTGTGAAGTTTTGAACCTCTATTAGCAGGTGGCTCAGGCTGCCATAAAGCTCCTAAGAGGGAACATTTCCAGCTCGTGTTCTGCTGATGGGGATGCAGCTGGATGTTCCCAGTTTGCACCAGGTGAAAAGAATTCTCTCAGATTTTGTTGAAAAGAAACAGCAATAAAAGACTGAAACCCAAGAGTGCTAAATGTTGTTGACTCACATAAAGTTATCACTTCAGGAAATAAGTATTACTGTAGAATTAGACTCTATATCAAGAGGTTTTTCTCCGTATCAAGGCTTGCTGACAGTTCCTGCCTGGACAATTGAATACAGTTCAAGTTAAGCCATATAGATAATCAGCAAGTGGAATGTTAACTTCTTGTTTCTTAAATCCTAAAACCACTTTCGGTTTGTGAATTTAATTTATTAAGCCATTTTTCTTATTTAAATATCATCAAGCTGTAATAACTTGTGTGTCATTTCCAATTTGGATTTTTAAATCCATGTTTGTAGGGAATATTCCTTACAAAGAGATAAATGTAATAGCACAGTTTCTTTCAGCAGACAAAGCCTCTGATAAACAAACTGGTGAGAGGTTCTGTTCTGGAGCTAAACTGAAACAAGCTTGGCTGTAAAGGGGTTTTTTTTTAGAGACTTTTGCTTCACCCATTTTAAATTGTGACCTATTATCATTCCACAAGTATAATAAACCCAAGAGGAGCCCTGGCTGTTTCCTTGGCCATTACTTCATGTAGCAGCTGCATCCCATGTAGCAGGCTGAGCAACTATTTATTATCCTGAAATATTTTTCCTTCTTGGTTTCTGCAGTTAGCCTGGCATGACTGAGCTGGTCAAAATCACCTTTCCATTTGACCTTTTTCCTCAGGACTTCTTGACAGATTTGGTGATGGCTGAGGTAGATCGTTGTGCAGAACATGATGTCTTGATCTTCAGGGAGAACACACTCGCTACCAAAGCTATCGAGGAATATCTCAAGCTGGTAGGACAGAAGTACCTGCAGGATGCCCTGGGTAAGAAATTCCCTGTCTCCCACCTGTTTGCATAGCAAGGGCTGGCCCAGAACTGTGTCTGCAAGGAATGTGGGATGGGAAGGAGCTGCCCCAGCGCTCAGCCTGGGTGTCTCAAACACAGACAGCACTGTCTTGCTCTCAGTGCCCTTCCTCCACATGCAGAAAGGTGCTCTTTGGTGCCTGCAGGAGTAGCACCCAAGGCAAGGCAAGCTTGATTTGATGTAGCTGAGCCCCTCTTCACGTTTGTATTACCACGTTCTGTTTTTCTGGGTAGCTTTCTTTTGTGTCTCTAGTGTAATGAAGAGGTCTAACACTGTGATTTCTTTGTGAGCCATGGTGGTTGCTTGAGCTGTTACACAAACAGGCTTAAAAATGGGGTTTGACACAAAGTCCTTCGAGAGACAAGGCCAGAGAGTGAGGCTGCAAGGCTGCTGAGCATCCCAGGGCAGAGATCAAGATGCATCCTGCCTGGGAGGCCTCTTGCCTGTGTTTATCCCAAGTGCTCATTATTCACCCATTAAAATTGCCTGGCCATCCTGTATCCTACTCCATTCTCCCCACAGGGTCTTTGTGCCCACTGTTACATGCCAGGGTGGACTCTGAAAATTTTATTACTGTCCTCCCTCCACCAAAAGGTTCTGCTCTAGTCATAAGCCACTGCCTTGGGAATTTTTGGCCACACAAAGATAGCAGTAAAGGGGACCAAACCCAGGCTCGCTGCCTTCCGCAGACACCCCACAGTCGGGTTTTAGCAGCTCCAATCTTCCTCATCCACAGTTGCACAATGAGCCACCCACCCCCTGTTGTTTCTGGGATGAAGAAAGCTTTGGAAATTGATACAAGAGAAACAAGATCAGGCCAAAGCCAAGTCCCACACCACATCCTTTCACAAAAAAAGAAAAAAAAGCCAAGCAGCCTGCTTTCCCAGCAGTCTCGCTTGTCCTCAGCAATCCCAGATGCTGGCAAGGCATCAAGGAGATAGCTGGCTAAATGAGTGCTCCAAGGGTCAGGGTAGTCAGCTCTGTGATTATATCCACTTTGGCCATTTCTGGAGTGTAATCAGCCTGTTCTGGTAGCCTTATTCTCCTGGGTGGAACCTCTGAGTGTAAGTGACAGGCGTAGGCTCTCACCTGGTACAGAGAAAGGAGCAGCCTGATGCTTTGTGCTGTGCTTCCCAGCAGGCTGAACATCAGCTGTGGGACCACTCCATTACAGCTGGCTGCAAGCTCCTTAATGTGCAGTAATTGCATAAAATATTTTAACGTTAATGACTTCTAATACATCATTTAGTGCTGAGTGATAAGATGGTAAATCATAGGCAGTGGAGATGGAAAATGCCCCTAAGGCCATCCAGCTTGTCGATAGCTCAGGGCAACGTTGCTCATGACAATATCCCCCTCTAATCCTTTGTCAGGTTTTAAATGTCATTTTACTCAGCTGCCCTGTTTTTTGAAAAGATTAACGACATTGTGGCTAGTGTGAGCAATGTAACATGTCTGTGAGGGAATGTTAGATCTGATTATAGCAAGGTCCTGTGGGCCACAAAAAATAAGTTTCAAATGTTTCAGGATAAAAAATATTATCCAGTAAACAAGAGTTAAAACAGAATTGGCTCAACAAAAGTGATGCCAGCAGTTTTGCAAGTATGAGATGTAGATGTTCTCAGCAGAAATGTTTTGGACGCCATCACAAAAAAAACAAAAAAAAATTAAGAAAACGTGGTGCCTGCTTTGCTTGCACCAACACCGAGTTGAGATTTGGGAAAGAGCTGACTGAGAGGTGTTTAAAGGGTTTCAGCAAAGCAAAGGCTAGAAACAAACCCCTTCTGCACAAACAAGCCTTGTGTTAGCTCAGAGCCAGCGAGATCATCTGAGGAGATGAACTTGAAAGACACTGAATCATTAAACCAATGAATAAAGAGTTTTTCCTAGTGAACACCCAGCAGTTTAAAAATCACTTGGAATGCCTGCATATAGAGGAGAGAAACCAGTGAGTAGTTCATTCCAGTCTGTCAAACAAAGACAACTTCTTGTGGTTTGTATGTGAGCAGTTTCTGTTGTGATGCCGAAAGGGAAGGGTGACAGAAATGCTGAGGAGCTTGAAAGATGCAGGCTATAAAAATGCTGTAAGGGGTTGATATAAGAGGTTGAGAAAATTAGCAGTATCTAGCTAGTGCTTGGGTATTACTCTCAATCAAGAACAAGGTGACACTTTTTAAATTTTTTTTTTTAAAAAGGCAGATTTAGTTATAATGTAAATAAATATCATTGCCAGCATGTTTCCTGGGGAAATTATGAAGACAAATAGCACACAGCTTCATTCCTAAGACTGTGGATAATTTCATAGTTGATAACACAGTTTGAATACCAAGTCAAATCCTCCTCTCTGGGCCGCAAGGGAAGTGCCTGCAGGGTTGCTAAGCAGAGCCATCCTGTTTTTGTTCCTGTGCTTGGGGACAGCGAGGGCACAGGAGGCTGAAGCATCAGAGGCCAGGCTGGGCTCTGTTGGAAAAGGTCTGGGAGGAGTCGTGTCCCCAACATCTGGTGTCTGGAGGCTGTGCTGCAGACACCCAGAGCAGGACAGGCAGTTGCCAGGGAAAGACTTAAGCAGGATTTAAAGGTGTGTCAAGTAGGCTTTTCCTGTAACTACCCTGGTTTCTCATCCTCTTCCCTTTTTCCAGGGGAGTTTATCAAGGCTGTGTATGAGTCAGATGAAAACTGTGAAGCAGATCCCAGCAGGTGCTCACAGAGTGAATTAGCAGATCATCAGTGCAACCTGAAAATGTGTTGTGAGCTGGTCTTCTGCAAGATTATCAATTCTTACTGGTAAGGCATCTTCCTTCCCTCCCTTTGCCCCCCTTGCTCAGAGGTGCCTGTTCCTGCTCTGAGGGTGAGGGAGCAGCAGTGGTGCAGGAAAGGAGCACAGACCCATCCATCTTCCCAGGCTGCCTTTGTCCCCTTTCCTCTCTGCCTTCCTGCACGTGACTCCAGATTGCAGGTGGAACCTATGCCCAAACTGAGGGGTCCCAGCCCACAAACCACACCTGTGGGGGCTTCTGCCCAAATCTGCCAAGGGAACACATACTGAGTGTGACTGGATAAGGAGGGAACAAATGGAGAGGGTAACGGCTCAGCTTGGACTTGGCATAAAATGCTGCAAGTTTTGATGTGTACAGAAAACTTTTAGACCCTTCAGATGTGTGGAATTGAATCACAGGGAGGAAGCATTGGCAGAGAGATTTCTAGTAATCTCTGTTTCTGAGTAGCAGTGGAAGAAGAGAGGCCTTTCTGCTTTGGCACAGTCCTGAGAGCTTAACAAGCAAGGTAAAACTGTCAGATATGGAGATGAGCTCAGTTTGGCTGGGTTTGTTTCCAGTGTTCTAACACCCTGTTTGCTCCAGGCTAGCAATGGATAAGTAGCTCATAGCTTGCAAATCACCGTGTCTGGAAATGGCTTCGCTTAACACATCTGAACAAGGGGTGCTTTAAAGACTACTTAAGTGTCACCAGATTAAATGGGGATCTATGAATAGATGCCTAATGACATTACTTAGCCTAGAGACAAAGAGAGAAAAAGCCAGGGGTAAAAAAAGGGCTGATGTTTTCTCACAGAGAAGTATTTCAGGTGGCCGATCACCAGCTCAACTTTTTGCATCTTGTTGCCAGTGAGATTTTATTTCCCTTTTTTTTTTTTTTTTTTTGCTTTCCAGCGTGTTCCCTCGTGAGCTGAAGGAGGTGTTTGCATCCTGGAAGCAGCAGTGCCTGAACAGGGGCAAGCAGGACATCACTGAACGCCTGATCAGTGCCTCTCTGTTCCTGCGCTTCCTGTGCCCTGCCATCATGTCCCCCAGCCTCTTCAACCTCATGCAGGAGTATCCTGATGACCAGACCGCCCGCACGCTCACCCTCATTGCCAAAGTCATCCAGAACCTCGCCAACTTTGCCAAGTAGGTGCTGCCAGTGATGCCTTTTTCCTGGTGTTATGAAAATGAAGCCAGACACGGTTAAAGGGGTTGGGGTCTTTCCCTCAGTATTTTAATCAGGATCCTGTTTGGTGCATCCACTTCACCCAGGTGACAGCGTGGCAAATGCACCCCCATCAATCACACACACCAGTTCTAGACTTTACACAGCACAGATCCAACAAGGGGGCCCAATAATGAGGTTGGGCTGGGCTCAGCTCGAGTTTCCAGAATCCTCCTGTCAGGAGACCTTGGGTTCCTGAGCCAGTGGGAATGTTTGGTGTCCCTGGCTCTGCAGCTCTGGGCTGTTCAGTCTCAGGCCTGCAGAACACTTACAAAACACTGAGCACTGAACTGAGTAAAAGGTTGCAAGTGTGCATGCTGCTGATACTTGTGGATACAGAGAACTGTGTAAAAGGGATATAAAAGAAAAGACAAAAATCACTCCAGCATCACCAGTGACACTGAAATCAGCAGCGTGTGGGGACAGCCCTGGTCCCTCGTTGTGCTCACAGGCAGCTGATTCTCTGGCAAACTGAAGCCAGCTTTAGGAAAGGGGGAATCTTCTCACTTAGATGTGAGCACTGTTCCCCTCGAGACACCTCAGATAAATTCTCCTTCTTACGTGCTATGTTGGTTTTATGCTGTGTCCCCTCCAGAGAATTCAAGAAGAGTCATGCACTAGCATGTCAGTATATGTGCTGTTTCAAAAGGAACGAAGCCTGTTCCTACCAAGGATCATGATTTACGTGCTCTCTCCCTCCAAAATTCTCAGCTGGATAATACAAAAGGGCATGGCGTGTCTCCTGCACAGGATGAGAGAAAGAGTAGCTGTGGGAGGGAGGGGGGAGAGATGTGATTTGTAATATAAACAGTGAAGTAGTAGTATTTAAGTAAGCACAACAAAGCAATGAATCTCTTAAATTGTCCGTGTGGGTTTTTTTTCCTCCAAGACTTCGTAATCTTCAGATTTTGATGATTGTTTTTTTAAATACTCCAAATCTTCAGAAAGGCAGGTCTAAAGGGAAGTGTTTAAGTAATTGTCTGTAAGTGCTTGTACTCTGTATTTTGTGTGAAGGTTATTGACTGGGTTTCCCCCCACCTCTCTTTCTTGCAGGTTTGGTATTAAGGAAGAGTACATGGCCTTCATGAACGAATTTTTGGAACATGAGTGGGGAGGAATGCAGCGTTTTCTGAGGGAGCTCTCTAACCCAGATACCATCTCCAACATGCCTGGATACGACGGCTACATCGACCTGGGCAAAGAGCTCTCTGTGCTGCATTCCCTCCTGTGGGATGTTGTGTCCCAACTTGATAAGGTAAAGCAGTTTGGAGGCCCGGGAGGGCAAATCCTGGGATGGTACCATAGCAACAGCAAACACTAGGGAATATCAAGGGAACCTGGAGCTTTGGAGGGGAATGTTTGGTTGTGATGTTTCAGGGCTGCTCCTTCCGTGATTTCTGATCAGGGCCTGCAGCAGGGGGTGTGAGGTGGTTGGGCTTCAGCAGCAGAGCAAACACTTTGCAGGGCCTTTGGGAAGGTCAGGTGCTGAAGGCATTGCTTAGAAGAAGACCTGGAATTCCCTGGGCAGGCAGTCCTTCCTCATAAGTGAGCTGGAGGAAAGGGAGGAGGGGGTTTGGACAGAAAAAGGCCATGTTGCTGTGCCCTTCTGGTGCTAAGGGAGGTGCTTTGCTGCACTCCAGGCCCTTCCCCAGTTCTGATGGAGGAATGAGTTGGGAAATGTTCTCATCAACGACCTGATCCAAAGCCTGCTGAGATGTTCTCATTTCCTGTAGTCCTTGGTTTTGGCATACAAGGAATGCCATGTAAAAAGCTGGATCTGCTCCGAGTGCCACCCTGCAGCAGAGCAGGATGCTTTCTGCTGGGCACTGTGCTGAGCTCGTTTGCAGTGTCCAGGTTCCTCTGATCCCAGTGGACACCACCACCAAAGAACACTGCTTCCATTTAGCTACAGAAGGAGGAAAGGCAGAGCTTTGCTCTTCCTTAGCTATGTGGGTTTGCAGGAACCAAAATCATTAAAATCTTGGTAGCAAAGGTACTTGATAAGGCTCAGAAAAGCTGAATTGTGAGTCTTTTTTTTTTTTTCCAAATGCTTGGAACTGTTCCATACTTCCATTTTTAGAGGTGCATTATTTTTTCCATATTCCATGTATATTATTCTTTCTTTTGAAACCAGAGAAGTAAGGTGAATAGCAGTGCACTCAATTTTTATTGCATTAGGGTTTGCCAAAGTAGTTATTGGTTGGGTATCTATTTTTTCACTGTACATTATTTAAAAGAGAAAGCAAAAAACTGAGCTTCTTACATCAGAGTAAATTGAAATGCCCTTGACTCAAAGAGACAGTCTGTATATTAATCTTGGTTTGATAAAAAGTTATGGTCTTGTTTTTCAATTTACCTCATGTATTTTCACTGTGTACATTCCAAATGTATGGATCTGCATTGCCCTTTCTGTAGGTTAGATGTATCCTAGCAGGCCCTTGGGAGCTGGTACAGTGGTTTCCTAAAGAGAGAACTGAGAGATGAAGTTACATTCATTATGGCTTTTCTGTAGGGAATGACTGGGCAATAATGAGAGGAGCCACCTGGAGATTTTAATGGCCACAATGCTATATGAAAGTGTCTGTAAAGAGACCTTTCTCTGGAGCCAAACTGGCTGAATACCTGCTTATGGGGAAAACAAGGGTATCTTTGGGAAGAATATTGATTTTGTAGCAGAATTTTAATTTTTTAATAAATCTGCAGCTCCTTCACCTTCTTCCTGCAGTCCCAGGAGCCTGGAGATGCCCTGTAGCTGATCTCCCAGCACTGGCCCAAAGGGGTGAGAAGCCAGGGCCTGGAGGAGCAGCCTTCCTTGCTGAAGGCCAGCTGCTCTTACCCTCAGCCTGGCCAGCACTGAGCTAACCTGTAATTGGAGACACACATTTCATCCCATGCTGATGGGGTGATATTGGGATGAGGATCACTGATGCTCTCATGCAGTTATTTTTCATGTTTGGGTAGGGAAGAATTGTTGATAACGGTGCGAAAGGAGATGGCATCCACGTAGGGTACCAAAAATGAAAGGCTTATGAAATGAAAACCTTCCCTTTCCCCATCACCCTCAACCCCTGCGATCCTCTCATGATCCCCCTCATCTGTTGGCATGCATTTCCTTTACCACATGACACCCTTTGCCTGGAAAGTCCCCCCACACCAGCTGAATCTGTAGCCTTTGAATGCCCTTCCACGAGCAGATGCCGTAGTTTTCACTTTGGCCTCACCCGCCCGGGACTCAGTGTGCTTTGCATGATAGTTTTGCATTGGAATGGCAGTAGTTTTGTTTTATTGAGCATGATTTTTTATTTTTGGGGGTCAATCCTAATTTCTTTTCTATTTCCTTTTCTTTCCTCAAATGTCTGCTGCACCCCGTTTCGTCTCCTCCATCCATCTCGTCGCCGTCGTTGCGCTGCTCCATAACACTGCATTACGATCCTGGCACACCCGCACACAACCACCCACCCTCCTTCCTTCCACTCCATCCCTCCGCCTCTGTGCATCGTTACCAAAAAAAAAAACCAAAAACCAAAACAAACCAAACCTGGCGGATGTCGTGGTGCTTGTATCCAATTAGGGTGAAAATTCCTTCCTACAGGCAACCGTGGCAAAACTGGGACCTCTCCCTCGTATTCTTGCGGATATCACAAAATCCATGACCAGCCCCACACCCACGCAGCAGCAGCTGAAGCGTTTCACGGAGCACAGCTCCAGCCCAAATGTCGCTGGAAGTGTCTCCTCAGGACTGCAGAAGATAACTGAGGACCCCACTGATGGGTATGTCTCAGGCTCAAGGGCAGCTGTGGGGTTGTTAAAGCTGTGAAGGGTTGGAACGAGATGATCTTGGAGGTCTCCGTCCAACCCAAACCATTCTGTGGTTCCAAGGGTTGAGGGTTTCATCCTGATCTGGCTGCCCAGCCCCACTGTGGAGTGGGGAGCTTGTGCTCCATCCCAGTGAGAGGTGCTCAAGTTGGCACTGGGTACCTGGAGCTTTGGACTCAACCACATCTCTGGGAGTCAATTACTTGAGTTGATAAAAAACCAGTCCTGTGATTTACTGCTAGCCTGTGTTTCCCTCTGGCTATCAGGCTGCTAATGGAAAAAGTGAGCTGTAGGTGAAACTCATTACCTGTGGAACAGCAGAAACAGTCCCTCCTGTGTCTGGTGCAGCATTTCTCACACTGTACCCCTTGTTAATCTGGAGCTGGGACACGGCAGAGCTGCCAGAGGGCTCGGATCTGCGGGCCCAGAGCAGTGCCTGTGCTGTCAGGCACAAGGGCCAGTTTTTCGTGTGGAATTATCTGCCCCCTGAGCTTCCATCCAGCTCTGCAGGAGCCTTCACACAACTCCTGCTGAATTTTAAGAACTCCGTAATCCACAGAGTCACAGAATCATTAAGGTTGGAAAAGCCCTCTAAGAGCATCAAGTCCAACCATTAGCCCAGCACTGTCAAGGCCACCACTAAGCCATGTCCTCAAGTGCCACATCTACACACCTTCCAAGGATGGTGACTCCACTACTGCCCTGGCAGCCTGAGCCAGTGCTGCCATTCCTTTGGGGGAAGAAATTTTTCCTAGTACTCAATTTAAACCATCCCTGGCACAACTTGAGGCGATTTGCTTTTGTCCCATCTCTTGTTTACATAACGGCAAAGGGTTATATGGCATCTGAAGTCTTGCTAGAGACAGAAGTGACTAAGGGGGGGAGGATTTAGTGGGAATGGTTTTGATTTCACCTGTGAAAAAAAGTAAAGATTAAGGACTTCTTGAATCAAACACAATTCTCCAAGATAAGTGGTAATTAAGGAAGAGTGTGTTCTGACTTGCACACAAAGAGCTCATAAAAGGAAGTGTGGCTCCTTGAAGCTTTCAGTGGGGGGAGGTTAAGTGAGGTAGAAAGACTTCTCTGGGACAGGTCTCTCGGGGTCTCGGCTGCTCAAAATTTAACCAAATTCCTTTCCACTCCACAGTGACCTAAACAAGATGAAATCTCCAACCCAGGAAAACATAGATGGACATTTTAGGGGCAAGACCTTACTGCTGGTCCAGCAGGCATCCACCCAGAGCATGACCTGCTCAGATAAGGATGAGAAGGTAAGTGTCTTGCCCAACGGACGGAGCATCTCTCTCATGGACCTGCAGGACCCCCACGCAGCTCACAGTGACTCTGCTTCCATGATGCACGACGTGCCTTTGCGCCTGGCGGGCAGCCAGCTCTCCGTCACCCAGGTGGCCAACATCAAGCAGCTGTGGGACACCCAGAGCACCCCCCAGAGCGCTCCCCAGGTGCGGAGGCCGCTGCACCCTGCCTGGAACCAGCAGGGCAGCCTCCGGCCCCTGTCATTCCAAAACCCCGTTTACCAGCTCAACTACCCGAGCCCCCCCACCAGGGCCAAGGCCTCGGTGGACTCCAGCCCGGAGGACCTGAGCACCGCCAGCTCCCGGAGCCGCAGCAACAGCGAGGACTTCAAGCCCAGTGGGCGCAGCAACAGCAGCCTGGAGGAGTCGGCCAAGCGCAGCTCGCAGAGCGAGGACTCGGCGCGGCGCCCCGCGGGCCCCGACAAGCACGTGCCCCTGGTGCTGCCCCGCCAGAACAGCAGCAGCCAGGCACAGATCCGCAAG
>JAHLSL010000052.1:1050024-1068913 GCA_025920805.1 Petroica traversi
CCGCCAGAACAGCAGCAGCCAGGCACAGATCCGCAAGATGGACCAGGCCGTGCTGGGCACCAGGGCCAAAACGCTGCACAGCCTGACCCACAGCCCCTCCCTGCGCAGCACGGGCAGCGCGTCCGGGACCTCGGGAGCCCTGGGCATGGAGCCCGTGCAGAACGGGAACCGCTCCCGGCACCAGTCCTCGTCCTCCCGGGAGAGCCCCGTCCCCAAGGTGCGCGCCATTCAGCGGCAGCAAACGCAGCAGGTAGGGAAATCCTGCCCCAGGGTGCTCAGCACGTTGCTCCTTGGCCTCCAAAGCTTTCGTGACCTTGGAGTCGAGCTGATTCAAGAGCAGCACTTGTGCCCGTGGCATACGTATAAGTGATGCCTTTTTCCTGGTGTTAGGAAAATGCAGCCAGACACGGTTAAAGGGGTTGGGGTCTTTACCTCAGTATTTGAATCAGGATCCTGTTTGATGCATCCACTTCACCCAGGTGACAGCGTGGCAAATGCACCCCCATCAATCACACACACCAGTTCTAGACTTTACACAGCACAGATCCAACAAGGGAGCCCAATAATGAGGTTGGGCTGGGCTCAGCTCGAGTTTCCAGAATCCTCCTGTCAGGAGACCTTGGGTTCCTGAGCCAGTGGGAATGTTTGGTGTCCCTGGCTCTGCAGCTCTGGGCTGTTCAGTCTCAGGCCTGCAGAACACTTACAAAACACTGAGCACTAAACTAAGTAAAAGGTTGCAAGTGTGCATGCTGCTGATACTTGTGGATACAGAAAACTGTGTAAAGGGGATATAAAAGAAAAGACAAAAATCATTCCGGCATCATAAGGAATAGCCATGCTTGTCACCCTCCACAAGCTTGGAAAGCCACTTTATCTGTGCCACTGGGATGCTTTTGTGCTAAATTTAAGAAAAAAAAGAACTGTTTTCAATTAACTGCTTTCCGTTTACTAAGGTAGCAGCAAACCTGATGAAAGAAACAGAACTGGAAAATTTCCCTGAATGCAAAAAAAACCCCAAAAAAAACTAAAAAAAAAAAACCCGGGAGCAGCTTTGTTCCAAATGGTAGCTCAGATCACCACGTGAGACTGCATTTGCCCCGTGGTGCTAATTTAGAAGCAGAGCTACCTCGAAATGGGGAAATGAACAAAGATAAAACATCACAGACTAGCTGCTGCCAAAATAACAAATAAGCACAGTTGTCTAAAGTGTGGAGAAATCCATATTTCACCATGATGAAGCAATCTCTTGCTGGTCCTCAAATAAGTGCTGCTCTTTCATTAATCATCCCCAAACTATGAATAATGCAGATTTTTTTCTGGAAAGGAGTGCTTATATCTACCAACTCCTAATGCGCATTATCAGTTGTTCATAGGCAACTATAAATCAAGGGTTTCCTGTCAAAAAGCCCACATTCCTTTATCTTTTTTTTTAATAATAATAATCCTGTTGTGATTTGCTGTGTATTTAAATATTTTCCTAAATTAGTTTAATTTTCAAAAGAAAGTGAGGGTAGAAAACGTGATGTGCAGGTCAGAGGTTTTGCAGGGGAAGGGCTGTGAGGTGAAGCTGGCAGAACAACCTCTGCTCTGCCCAAAATTTTCTTGGTGTTCCCTGACTGTGGAGCTTTCTCAGCAAACTCCTGAATGTTACAGGAAAACCTGGGAGCAATCAGGGCTTCAAAACTACTTTGATACCTCAAGTTCATTGAAGTGCAAGACCAGAAACATTGAATCACAAGCCAAAGCTTAGTATTCTAAATTAGTAACACCCAAAGTAGTAATTATTTGTTATTTGAAGTGTGTGTGTGTTTGTTTTCTCCTGCAGAGTGGGTTTTACAGTGGGGCAGAGGGGCATGGCAAGGTGAAGGGTGTTTCTGGAATACAACCAGGCCTTGTGTGGTTCTGGTGGGACGTTTTTAGGCCTGTGACAAGGATAAATGTGAAGGAGATGTGCATCCACTCATTTTCCCACTGTACTTTCTATACTAATTGTTTCCACTGGATTCATTAGAGTACTTGCTCCTGCTTTATTCAGAGAAATCAATTTGTTCTCTCCTTCCCCACACCCATGAACAACGTCTTGAACGGTGCCAAATCGAGTGGCCAACATTTTTTTTTTCAAGGCAAATTCCATTGCGTCCTTTTAATTGCAAATCTCATTGTGGAATTCTGTTCTTGTTCAAAAAAAGAGAAAGAGAAAAGAGAAGTTGGGCATGTTCTTTCTGGGCATGTTCTTTCTAGGCATGTTTTGTGGGCGTTATAATTATTAGACTCTGTTCTCTACAAGTCCCATTTGTTTCTGAATATAGAGCTGGGCCTTTTGTTTGCTGGGAGAGGTCACTTTTTGCCTTCCACTTCCATTTAGGAGGTAGGTGGGAACAGAAATGTCAGTGTGTTCCTCTGGAAGAGAGGCAGAGAAGGGAATTAATACATGATCCTGGCAGACTAATTCTTTTTTTGCCCTTTATTAGAGAATAACTTGTAACTGATTAGCATGTGTGACCAAGCCATCCGCTTGGTCTTTGACAGCTTTCAGAATCTGGCTGCTGAAAATACTCTGGCCTACACTTGGAAGGATGTTTGGCCAGGTTTGCTGCTGCTCAGCTCAGTGCAGGGCTGGGGATGCACTTTATGGTCACCTTTCTGCTGTGGGAGTCCCCTGGAGCTGCAGTGGAAGGTGACAGTGCTCATTCCTGAATTCTCCAGTGATCACAGCCATGCACAGCCTGTGGCCTCCCTTGCTCTGGCTGCCTGACAGCAAATACCATCCAAAAAATCTCAATTAAGGGGCTGTGCCAGGCTGCCACATTACACCTAAGGGGCTATTACTTTTTTAGCTGTGAAGACTTCCTTCTAAGGGAAAGGCCTTTGCCTAAATCCAAGGATTTTTGGCCCATTCCTCTGCCTTTTCTTTGCCTTTACATTTTTGCTGAGGCTTCTTCCAGTGCTGGAGTGTCCATGGCTGCTCAGGACAGCTGAGCTGTGGGAGCAGATCCAGCAACCACCAGCCCTGTCCTGCTGAGCAGGAGAAACACAAAAGGGTGGTGACATGATCCCTGACTCCTAAAGAAGCCGTTCCTCCTTCATGGAGAGCTCCTGGCTGAGACTGGGACTTCAGAACCCCCAGGCAGGGAGCAAAGTGCACTTGGGAGCACCACTGGGCCAGGCAGGGAGCTGAGAGCTGCCTGGGCACAAAAAGAAGCTGCAGCTGGGGAGAAGTTATCCTTTGCATTTCTCAAAAACATAAGACAATGTTGCTCTTTCAGGAGTAATTATGCTAATTCCTGCACTTACAAATTTGTCTTTGTCCATGAAAATTGCTTGGAATTTGTAGCAAGCCGTGTTTTCCCCAGCCAGGCGGAGAGTTCCTTGTTTCTTTTCTTGGCTCCCTTTTTGGATTCCCTTGAAGAGGAGAAAGAGAGCCTCCGAAGGGGTTGGACAGTTCTCCCAGTCAGCACAGCTGGCCCTGGCAGGGTGGATCATCTGCAATGGCCCATCCAAAGCTGGCAGTGACCATGTCCCACCTCCCTGCCACATTCAGGTCCTGCCACGCTGTCCCAGACCCAGGCTGTGCTGTCCCAGCCTGTCCCAGCCTGGCTGAGGAAGCTGCTCCCAAGTTCAGCCCCTCAGCACTCCAGGGAAACCAACCTGTCCCACCTGAGCAGGCTGAGAGCAGAGCTTTGTCAGTGTTCTCTCTGTGCAAGATGTGACAGGGTGAGAAAGCCTTGCTGAAAGGGTGGCAAAGGGGAGAGGTGGATGCGAACAGGATTGGGAAGTTTTTCAGAGAGAAGCTCACTGGGAGAGGAAGAAAAATTTGTAAAGTGCGTTAGTTTTCGAGGGATTCAGGTGCTGTAGGTCCAAAGGAGGATGTAGGTCAAGGGAGGATGGAGTATCCCTGCAGGAGACGTTTTGGGGGTACTTTGAGGCTGACAGATGTTGGGGAAGATGAAATAGGAAAGCCTTATAGATATGATTACCTTGTAAAAGATGCTGGAAATATGGAAAGTAGAATTGAAATTGAGATGAAGACAAGGTTTGAGTTGAAGAGTAACTAAGAAACAATGGCAGAGCTGGCTGAAGGGAATCCTCCTTCTTGATAGAACAATGCCCTCTGCCCAGGCAGGGCCAAAGGGCAGAGCAAACCCTGCCTGCCTGGTAGAGATTCCCAAAAGCGGTTTTTTTAAGGTTTAAAATATAACCCTGTATGGTAATGTAATGATTCTTTTGGGTTGTATGCAAATATTGTAGAGTTTGTAGCTTGTTTCAGATTGGTTAAAGAGAATTAGAATATTCAACAGAGAAGATGATTTATTGTATTGTAAACAGCAAATTGCTCTCTTTTTGCTCTCTCTTTTTGCCTTTCTCTCTCTCTCTCTGGCCTGCTCAGAGCTGTGCCTTGCAGCCCAGCAGCCTCTCACACCCACGCTCTTTCACAATAAACTCCCATACTCTAAACCCATCTTTAGAGATCTCTCACTTTTATTTTACCCCTATAACCAAATTCCACAGAGTTAAATCCTCCAGACAGATCCATGGGTATCTTTCTCCTCCAGCTGAAGGCCATTTCAGAGCTGGTTTTGTGCAGTTTCTCTGTGCAGTTTCTCTGTGCAGTTTCTCTGTGCAGTTTCTCTGTGCAGTTTCTCTGTGCAGTTTCTCTGTGCAGTTTCTCTGAGAATGCTGACAGCTGTCTCTGCCCCAGGTGCAGTCACCAGTGGACTCGGCCACGCTGTCCCCGGTGGAGAGGACGGCAGCATGGGTGTTCAACAATGGCCAGTATGAGGACCCCAAAAAGGACATAACTCAGAACCTGGATGAAGTCAAGCATGCTGAGAAGGTAATTTGATTCTCTGTGCAGCCAGCTCTGAGTCCTGTGCACCCCACAGCCAGTTCAGAGGGACTTTCAGGCCCTGCTGTCAGTGTCACACATTCTCACACAGGTTATGTTGTTATAGTGATCATTAACTCCATAAATAAATTAAATCAGGATTGTTAACCTGACTGAGCATAGTTTAGGACATGCACAGGGGCTGTACAGGGCTGCAGCTCAGCCTTCATCAGTAGCAGCAGTCAGATTTTGTCTTTTGCTTCTCCTGAGGCAAATGCCTGTCACCCAGGTACTGCAGGGTTTCTGAGCTGCATGGAAATCTTCACGATCTGTTTTTTAAAGTGAATATTTTTTCAGGAGTGGATCCCATTTTTCCAAATACAGTTACAGCCATATGTTGCTGTGGGGATGGAGTTGTTGTGTAAGAGGTCTGGTATTTTGAGAAGGCAGGGACTGAGGAGGAGAACATTTAGTGGACAAAGAAGCAGAAACACAGGATTGTTGGGAAAGGTGAATGAACCCAAAACAAAGGAGTATATTGAGATTCATGGCACTATTGCAGAGATGATTGCCCCCACAGAAAAGAAGAACAAAAGCTCAGCCAAGTAACCTGACAGGCTCTGGCTTGCAGTGACTGATTTGCTCTGGCCTCCCCAGTGGTTCCATGCCCTGATAGATTAGGTCCTGGAGAGTGAGTTATTTGGGTCCCACAGATTTTGGTGTGTAAGTTTGGGCAGCCCAGGCCATTTCTGCATTGAGCACTGTTAGCAGCATCTGCCTGAGAACTGCTGGAGTCTGGAGTGAGGAGGGACGTTACCAGTCAGGGCTGAGGAGCCTCGACTGCGTGCACTGTGCTGCAGGGTGATACCCCACGTGCCTCTGTGGTCGCCCCCATGTTCGCTTCTCATTCCTTTACTTCAATCACCTTATTTTTCATTAAAAAACAAAACAAACCAACACTCCCCTGAAGAGCAGCAGAGCATTCCAGCGACCTGATCTCTTCTTTTCCTCCCTTGCCTCTGATTCCCTGGCCCCCATAGTACGAGCAGGAGATTGCCAAGCTGAAGGAGCGCCTGCGGGTGTCCAGCCGGCGGCTGGAGGAGTACGAGCGGCGGCTCCTGGTGCAGGAGCAGCAGATGCAGCAGGTGCTCACAGACTACAAATCCCGCCTGGAGGAGAGCGAGGACAGGCTGCGCAGGCAGCAGGAAGAGAAGGACAGCCAGATGAAAAGTATCATCAGTAGGTGAGTCCGGGGGGAGCTCGGGACTGGGTGGGACAAGCGGCTCCCCTGTGCCGCTCCATCCTTAGAAGAAATGGGGATGCAGGTATGGAAACTTGCCTGAGATTGTCAGGAGAGTAAAGGAAAATATGTAGGAGTTTTAAACTTAGGTCTCTGTTGCATTTACCATGGGTCTGTTGTTGTTGTTGTTTGGAGTCTATACATGATTTGCATTTTTTGGCAATATCCGCTCTGAAAATAACAAGGTTGGGCAGCTGGGAGTGTCAGATGGAGAGATGAGCTTTCCTGAGAGCAGCAGAATTCTTCTCTTGGAGAGCCAGGAGAAGCAGAGAGGTCAAACCAACAGGCCAGAGTACCTGAAACACTTGGGAATTGTACTAAACTGTCCTTGGGAATCGTGTTAAACTGTCCTAACCTGTCCCTCTCTTTGTCATCAGACTCATGGCTGTTGAAGAGGAGCTGAAAAAGGATCACGCCGAGATGCAAGCAGTCATTGATGCAAAGCAGAAAATTATTGATGCACAGGTAGGTAAAGAGCTCGGGATCTCCCAGAACCTGTGTGTAGAACCCATGATTGGCCCCTCTCTGCTGCCCCAGCACTGTTCTCTATCTCCCAAGCCCTGCCAACCTGCAGTGTCACACGTGTCACTTATTGCCTCTGGGAGACAACTCAGGGCTTTAATTAATACTGTCTGACCTGGGCTTTGAGGCAGCCTGGCAACAAATCCCAGGACTGCTCACGTCTCCAAAACCTTTGCTACTCAGTGAGAATCCCAAGGGAGTAAAGGAATAGCAGTGCATTGTGTGAATGTTATTCCAAGTGTGGGCCTGGGCCCTCTGGGAAAAGCTGTGCCTCACCCCAGCACAGTTTAGCTGCCATGTGCATGCATCTCAGCTGTGCCAGCAACAGCATGGCTTTGGACAGTGGAGTCCAGGAGAGAGAATGCTGTAAAGGAGCATTGTCCTGGGAATGTCACGTGTGGCATTTCACCCCCTGGCCGTCCCCTGCAGTCCTGGGGAAATGCCCATTTCCCACAAACCTGCAGCTCCCACCTCGGGCACCCCGGGCAGCTGTGGGGAGGGGACCCCAGTGCATGTGGGTGTATCCTGTGGGATCATTCCAGCTTTTCCTCTGTGTCTGTGCTGATCCCACAACTGAACCTGGGACTGGTTTGTATCTGCCTGCCGTGTTACGTTTGTGGTATTTGCATTTGGAGGGTCTCTTTCCTGCTTCTGGGCTTCTGGAAACTTTCCTTGATAATTTCTTCAGGAATAACCCAAGTTATTCCCTCCACAAAGAGTGGTGGTGGGAGTCTCAGCTGAACGTGGCTCTGGAGTATTAGAAATATTTGAACTCGTGTGGAACTGTAGGGAAAATATAAAGCAGCAAAAAGCTGTGGTTTTTGGAGATAGGCACAGTCAGGGCACCTCGCTGTTACAGACATGGAATGGCAGCTCATCCAGGCAGCAGCCTGGATTCTGAAATGGGGGGATGCATTTTTTATCTGCCTCAAGAACGTGGAAGGGGCACTGAGCAAACACAAGAAGTGAATTTTGGAGGGGAGAGATTGGGACTGAGTAAGAAACTTGCCTGTTACCTGTGTGTGCCAGGAAGCTCTCAGCCTTGGTGTTGGCTGTGGGCTGGCAAGGTGCAGCTTGACCAGTGTGACCCCAGTGTCACCAGCTGGCAGAGGGGACCACTGCTGACTTGTGAGACCCTCAGGGCTAGAAGGGTGTACTCCTTGATCACACTTTGTCAAATGATGCAGCATTTATCACCTGTGGGGGAAACTGGTGAAAAAACAGGAGTAAAGCAGCAGCATTAATGATTTGACTCTTTTTCTTGGGCAAGCAAGGTCACTGTCAAACCTCAGCTGCTTCACTGTGGGGCAGTGCATGGGGGAAGTGCAGTTGTCACTGTCCTTCCTCGAGTACAGAGCAGAGGAGGAAACTCATGAAAGATTCAGAGCAGACTCACCAGGGGAGCCCAGGTGCCTGCTGGGTTCTGTAGCAATCTCTTGAAGTCGTGCTTGGAAGATTTTATTTGGTCTGTGATTCCTTCAGTGGCAAGAACAGGAAAGGTCTTTTTTTATGTGAGATTCGTCGAGTGGGGCTGGAACCTGGCTGAAGAGTTAAAGGCTGCCAGGAGCAGCAGGGCCCTGGGGTCCTGTGCTCAGGGCCACCAGCCTGGGATGGTTTGAGGGGTGCAGTGCAGCTCCCAGCACTGCCCCATGAGCTGCTGTGGCTCTGGAGCTGGAGCAGGGATAGGTCTGGCCAGGCTCTCTCCTGCAAAGAGAACTGGCCCGGTTGCTATTGCAAGTGACATCTCCACTGTGTTAAATTACAGGTCATAAATGGGGATGAGATAATTCCAACAGGCAAGTAAACCCAATCAGTTCTCTAGCTGAGCAGTACCCAGTCCTGGCCCAGCACACTGACCTCCTACCCATTCCAGCTCCTCCTGCTCCCTGTGCCCTGAGTGTGTTCAAGACGTGCCTGGTAGATCCAGTTTTCCCTTCAGTGAGAAGATGCCTCTACTCACCAAGCTCGTGCTTTTAAGATTGATTTTCCAAGTGTGGGTTTCCAGCTGTTTTGCAGACTGGCTCAGTGAGCACTCAGCAGTGCCTGAAAACACCCAGCCTTTCATTCTCAACTCTTTGGAAAGATTTTTTAGAAATTTTTCAGAAAAAGTTTCAGAAGGAAAATTTCCATTTTCAATCAAAATACAGTCAGAGGCGTAGGAGCTTTGCCTGGCTGAGGCAGTTGTGTTCTGCAGGGTTCATTTCAGCATGGGAGGAGAGGCCTGTAACTCCTCAGCTCCGTGTTTCCCTGCTCCCAACAGCTGGATTGGGATGAAGGCTAAGGCAGGCCTTGTGCCTCTTTCCTCCTCCTCCTCCATTGGCTTTACACAGAGCTCGGTGTCTTCAGGGCTGTAACAGAAGCAAGACTTAAATTCTGCTTTGATTTCACACCCGGGCACTCACCCTGTGGGGGAGCCCTGAGAAAAGCAGGCGTTGCTGATCAGAGCTGTAGCACACACTGATGTGCTGGGATTGGAATCCCAAGGGGCTGTGGTAGCACGTGAGTCTCCTGAGCAGTGTCTGACCTGTTCCTTAATGTTTATGCCTCCTGTGCATCATTTTTCCCTCCGTTTGTTTCTCAATGGGCTGGACCGGGAAGAGTTCCCACATGCAACTTGTTTCAGTCAAAGAAATTACACATTTTCCCTTCTCAAAGAACAAAAGCCAATCAGCTGGTGGCATGGAGAGCACAGTTACCTTCCTGCTGTCTCTAGCACTGCTTTCTGCAGCTGCATTATTATTATTTTTTGGGAGAAAGATGGATTTTGTCATCTCTGATTGTGCCGACACTCCTTGGCTCGCCCCTCCGGTGCTGTACCCCACTGCAGATGTCCCAGTGCTGGCAGCCTGGGGCTGGTGATGGGTTGTGTCAATTTGTGTCACCCCTGAGCTGTCTGCTCTGAGTGGAGGCTGGCACGTTCTGTGCAAGGACAATCAACCAGGCACGTGGATTCGTGGAGCCCGGGAGCCCCCCCGAGCTGGAATGGGTTTAGGAGCAGCGTGTTCCGTGTTTGTTCTTTGTGTTCTGTCGATGGCATCTCCCCTCCACCCACGGTGCCCTGTCCCTGTCACCTCCAGTAACCCTTAGCCTTAGCTTTGGCTGCTGCTTCTCTGTGTTGCTGTTGCACCGTCACCGCAGGCTGCCATTATCTGCTTTTTTATTATTTATTTACTTATTTATGTTATTCATTTATTTCAAGCATCCCATGAGTTTACTCTGAGCACACTCCATCCAAAACACAGAAACAACGGCTCGGCAGAGACCACTTGCACTTTTTCTCTGCCTTATAAAACCCACCTTCCCCACCCCAACCACCACCACCACTTTTATTTTCTGCTGCCTGTTTCTGTTTTTCTAACCTCCTTCTAAAAAGTAACACTGCAATTGGCTACCATTGTTATTAACCCCCACACCCTCCCACTCCCCTGTGGCAAAACCCTGGGGGCTGGCTGGCTGCAGCCTCCACGCCTGGATCCCTTCCCCGCTCCCACTCGGATTCGTCGCGCAAAAAAGCCCCGGAGGGCCAGAGCGGCCGCAGAGGAGCCCGTGGCACCCAAAAACAGAAAGAGGCAGACAGCCCATCTCGCCAGGGAGTGCTGGCCCAGCTGCCTCTGCCCAGAGCCGGGCTGGGCGTGCAGCTCTGACCCTGTGGGGTGTCTTTGCAGGAGAAGCGGATCGTGTTCCTGGACTCGGCCAACACGCGGCTGATGAGTGCCCTGACTCAGGTAAAGGAGCGCTACACCATGCACGTCCGGAATGGCAACCCTCCCAAGCTTTCCATCACGGAGAATGGTGAATTTAAGAACAGCAGTTTCTAACCCTGCAGGTGCTCCGTGGAAGAGCGAGGTGGAGCAGATGCAGGACCCGCCTCCGCCACTGACTGTTGCACATAGTCCTTCTCTAAAAGGAAAGTTGAGTTGTTTGAAGATTGTATTGTTTGAAGATTGTTCTAAAGATTGTTTTAGAGTTGTATTTTAAAGTTGTACTTTAAATTGTTTTAAGATAGTATTGTACATTCAATAAAATGGAAAAAGCAACTCTGAAGGGTGGGCTTCGATTGCCCACTCAGGGCCAGGAGAACCAGGCTCCCCAAAATAAGTCCTTCTCTGGATCACTGTGTAAATAGAGGAGCTCTCGGGTTGTGTACAGAAAATGCCAATGTAATATACCAAAAGGAAGTGAATACTGTAGATTTTTTAATTATTGCTATTTTTTTTATTATTATTATTATTATTGTTATTGTTATGTTGTTGTTATTGTCGTCGTTGTTGTTTTTCTCTTGCTGAAAGCACTGCAGTCCTGGGAGGAGGAAGAGGGGGGTGTGTGTGCGTGTGTGTGAGAGCTGAGCAGTGGCTGACCCGAGACAGCAGCTGGCTGGAACAAGGACATGAATGGAGTGAAATGAATTCCATAGGAAAACTCACCAGCTGGGCTTATTCCCCTCTTCCCCAGCTGGGCTTTAGCTGAATGCAAACTTGATAGCAAACGTTTTAGCAAGAGAACTGGCTCTTGCTGTGTCCCGTACCTGCTTCCGACAGGACTCTGTCACAAAGCAGCCTTTCTGAAGGAGGTACAAAGTGGGAGCAGCAAGCTGGATTCCTGGAATTTGCACAGTCAGGCCTCCTGTCAGACAGAGGGAATTTGCAGGATTTTGTGGTAGGATTCTTTCTTTTTTTTACCCCAGTTCTAAGGCAGTTTTATATTTTCTGTTTGGAGGATTTACAGACCTGTAAATACTTTTTTAACGATTTCTAGCCAATCCCCACCTGCAGCAGCTCCCTGAATTCCCTCTCTGCTCTCCACCAGGAACAGCCAGGTTAATCCTCTGGGGAAAGGGCTAACCAAAGGGTGCCCATGCCCAGCACAGGAAATTCCATATGCAAAAGTCCCTTTTTCTGGAGGATTTCTGTATTTTAATGCTTGCTTCTTTTCACTATTTCAGCCACTCGCTTAGCCACTGTAGGTGCTTTCTGCACCTTTCTTGAGAGATCTTCCATTTCTGCTGGAATTTTCCTTTCTCTGGATTCTTTAAAGGGATTTTTTTTCCTGAGTGCTGTACACAGCAGTTTTGCTTCAGGAGTTTTGACTAAGCTTTAGTCTCCAGTTCCTTTCAGTTGTGTTTCATAGAAGTATGATTCCAGACTGTGTGTGCATGGGACATTGCTCCAAAGTGACCTTCTCCTGGGAGATAGTGACATTCACAACCTGTAACAGATGAACAGTAAATGGCTTGGTATTGTCAATTCTCATGATTTCATCAAATACCACAATATGGAATCTGAGAGAGTTGTTTTGTGTTTTTTTTAAATCCCAGATTCTGAAGTCAAGTGTGAATTTTTACTTCCAGTTTCTGCTGTGCATTTCTAGCCCCCAAACTCTCACAGTAAATGAAATTACTGCAGCATTGATTGAAGTTTTTAATTACAGAGCTATACCCATAGCAGCGAGTGTGATTAACCCTTCACACTTGCTGTGGAAATTGGAAAAGCTGATTTCAATTTGAGACAAAACCTTGCGAGGTGCCTCGGTGTGGGACTGTCTCCTGAAAAACAGGAGTGTCTAAGCCAGTTCCCTGCCCGTGAATTATTGGCAATACCAAGACCCAAACCCAGTGTCTGTTGCCAAGTTTGCCTGGTTTGGAAATGAATCCAAAATGAATCCAAAAAGAATCCAGCCCGTGGGATGCAGGAGGTGGCAGAGCAGGGTGTGTGCTCTGGTGTCACCATGCTGGAGCTGCCATCAGCCCACACGAGTCCTGTGCCCGCCTGGGCAGCAGAGCCCTGAGCTGCTCAGTGTGTGCATCAGTCCTGGCAGGAGCTCAGCAGTCGGCTGGGATTTGGGATTAATGCTCAGCTCTTTGGGATCAAAGCTGCTCTGGCTGCTGGCACTGACCCACCTGGGGCTGCCTCTGCCTTGGCTCAGCAGTGATTCCTTTTCCATGCTTTCCAAACTGTCTTCCAGCTCGAGATCCTTGCTGACCTCTGATATTTTATTCCTCAAACTGTGCCTTTGAGTTCCTCCTTTCTCTCCTCAGGCATCACAGCCTTTCAACTTTGCAGTTTGTGTTGAGCTGTCACGTGAGGGGCTCTTTTCCACAAACCCTTTTTGTGGGGTATTTCTGTGGGGTCTGCATGTCCCTGTAGCCATGTGCTGTAATTTCACAGCTGTGGCATGAGGGGAATGTGTTCCCATCCCTTTTTGGGATGGGCTTGGGAGCTGCTCCCTTGTGGCACCGTGCAGGTGATGTGGGTGTGCTGTGAGAGGTGTGAGTGGGGCTGCACTGACAGAGGCAGGTGTGCTGTTCCAGGAGAGTTATTCCAGCATTATTTTAGGAAATGCCTTTCCCCAGAGCTCCCCAGTGCTCTGGTAATGTCAGAGGTCTCTGGCTGAGCTGTGGGGTTTGATGCTGAGGGCTCTGAGGTGTCCACTGTGGTTTCTGCAATAGGGGCAGCATTTCAGCCTGGCTTTTTAGAGGGCAAATAATCCCTGCCCAAATATTGGTCTTTGGTAGTGCATCATCCCAGTACTGATCCTTCTCCCGTGTGTTTCTCAAGCTTGTGGAAGGGTTGTAAGAAAAAGCAGCAGCTCCTGAGCCCTCTCTGTGGTCTCTCAGCTCATTTCTAGGCTGGTTTTCCTCTGCTGTTGCAGTTTTTCCCCTGAGCTCCCCCAGCTCCCACTGCTGAGGTGTCGCTGCCTGCAGACCCTGGAGGGGTGAAGGTTGCAGAGTCAGTGCTGGAATTGATCTGCTGCAGCACAAAGCTCTGCTCCTCAGTCCTGCAGGCAGCTCTCTCCTGGTTTCTTACTGAGCAGCCTTCCAGAAAAATTTTCAGCCACCTAAGCTGACAATATGTGAAAATGCCAGTTTCTGTTTTGTCCAGACTGAGAAAATCCAAGTGGCACTACAAACCACGTGTGTGTTCAGGAGCAGGAGCTCTGCCTGGTCACCTTTGGGTTCAGACTCGTGGCCAGTGGGTTCTGCAGCAGAGGGAGCAAATGTGCAGGGTGTGGTGGGGAGCGTGGCAGATACAGAGCAAAGGCTCAGGGCTGTGTCTGTGCTGTGCAAGGAGCTGCTGCTCTCACTGGGCAGTGGATGAAGTAGTGCAGGAAAAACTGAACAGCCTGGAGGAGGACTAATCGTGTGTGTCCTCACACTGAGCAGGAAAATCACCCCATCCTGGTGTCTCAGGCCGTGCTGGCCACGTTGGGACCGTTCTAGGAGGATTCTCTCAAACCTCAAAGCCACCTGGGCTTCCTGAACCCTCAGGAACAGCTCGTGGGCAGCACAGCAGGGCAGGGAGCTGGGGCAGCCTCTTGTGTGGCCTCTTGGCAGAGTGTGTGTGGTGTGAGAGGTGAGCTGGGTACACAGGACAGGCACTGAGGGGACAGAGGGAGCAGAGCCTGGGGCAGCATCCTGTAAATCCCTGCTCTTTGCAGCTCTAGGAATTCAGACCTTTTTTTACATCTAGGAATTACCAGCTGTTACTTCCCTGGTGTATCAGAAATGGGCAGCTTTTTACAAAAGCACAGATTCAGACATTTTGCCACATTCCTCTTCAGTGGCACAACTCAGGCAGGGAATCCACAGGAGCACAGAAAGGGATGTGTGTATTTTCTAGTTAGAGAATATGAGGTGTATCCACCAATAAATTCTTTACTTATCTAATAAATCATCAGAGAAATGGGGTTTATTTTGTGTTCATGTGATTGCTTTGGGTTGGCTGTGAGTTTTTCCCCCCATTGATATTTTCATTTCATGTTTTAATGCTTGCATAAACCCCCCAGCTTTTGACTTGGAAGTCCATGAATTTTACAGCCATGTCCATGGAATGTGTCAGCAATTCTTAACCTGTGTGGATGGATTCTGCTTGTGTTCTGCAAAAATGTCTGTGTTGTTCCTGGAGAACAATTCCTGTCAGAGTTGGACCCTGATGAGCATTTCCATCAGAGGAGGGCATGGTCAGCCACAGGGATCCAGCTGAGTCTGCCCAAGGAAAAAGGGTTAAATTCAGGGTGATGTTTTAGGTGTTTCCTTCTCCACAGTAAGTTAACTCCCAGGAGAGTGAGCATGTCCTTACAGATCATGCCTGCCAGGAATCCTACCTGCAAAAATAGATTTTTCTGTCTCAAGGGCCTTAATAAGAGTGTTACTACACAGAACTGTTCTACAATGATAGCTCTAAATAATTTATTTTTTATTTCAACAAAGTACACCTTTAAAAAGGAATAAACTTGTTTTTCAAGCCGTATTTTTATGCTTGTAGCACTGGACTGTTTGGTCTCTGAGATCCATTTCTGCATTTCATTGCCTGGGTTTGTTCTAAAGAAGATTTATTTTTGTTCTGTGAATAATTTTTGAAGGTTCTTGTAATATGTACAGATATAGATACATTTGAGGACTTTTATTGATATTCCTACAAAGAATACAAATAAACTTTAACTTTAAACAGTTTGGACTCTGTAAACTTTTGCTGATTTAAAATCCTCCTCCTTCTGTGCTTGGGTTCTGCTCGTGCTTGTGTGAATTCAGAGGGTGGAAGGGGAGGAATTCCCAAAATGATTGGGACAAAATGTTTGGGACAGAGCAAACCAAGGGGCCAAGGGGGAGCAGCAGGGTTAATTCAGCACCAATTCAGCCTCCTGAAGCTGGGGGATGTCTGGCCTTGTGGAGGGAGAGAGCGACGAGCTGTGGAGGTGTTGAGAACTGCTCTCTGCTTCTTTCATGGGGTGAAAAGAGAGTTCTCTTGGATTAATTAACGTGGGTGTTCCCCTCACACCAGAGCAGTGAATGTGCTCAGCCCCGTTTTCCTGCTCAGTCCATTCCTGAATTGCACATTCTCACACTGCAGCCCAAAGCTGCAGAGCTGGAGGCATGGACATGCAGAGGGATATTATTTACAGGTGCCCATCAAATGCTGGATTCCGAGATATTTACATTGATTCTTCATAAGTGCACAAAATCCTGTGTGCAGTGAGTGGGAAACTTTTCCACGGTGAACTTACTGAGTGTAAAATCCGTACTCAAGGGGATGCTTTGGAAAAGTCTCTTTATTTCCGTTTCCCAGATTTGTTATTTCTCCACAGTTTCAGAGCCTGCAGGATGCACAGCCCAAAGCTGTGGTGCCTCTGGGCTGGCCCTGCCCTGAGTGCTCAGCTCCAGCCCCTGCCTGTCCCTCCTTGTTCCTGCCTGGGCTGTGCCGGGCTGGGTCCCTGCGTGTCCCTGCAGAGCCCTCGGGTGCCTGGGGCAGGAGGGGCACAGCCAGCGCCTCTGGAGCAGGGACAGCAGGAAATCCCCACATCCTGCCCTTCCCAGCACAGCCCCAGCTCCACAGCACAAATGCCAGTGGGGATGGCACTGGGAGAACACAGTGACAGCTGGGGAAAGCCTGGGCTTTTCTGTCCCAAACTCAGGTGTTCTGTCCTGCTCAGGGCTTTGAATTCCACGGTGCTGTGTAAAACAGGAGGTGAAGGTGCAGATTCTTCTCCCATTTCCAGCTGCTCTGGACAGGTCACACAGGGCTCTGGAGCCTGTCCTTTGCACTTGGAAAATTCCTTGGGAGAAGCTCCTCTCCAGGAGCCCCCCTGCCCGAGGGACGCAGGAGTCCAACCTTGACTGATGTCCAAGGGTGTGAGTGCAGCAGCTGCTGCTTTGATCCATGAGCAGATGGAAGAGCAATTTGCTTACACTGAGATATGAGTGTCAGGAGAAGAGTCCTTGGTCCTGCTAGGACCCATCTCACGTTGCTGTCCTTCACCTTTCTCCTGGTGCCACAGATTAAATATCCTCACGTCCCCACAAGATGTATTAAATTCCTGCTTTTTGCTGTGGGGGTAGATCAGATATCCTGGTTGTAGGCACGAAACCTGTCCATTCTTCCTGCAGCCAATGGGAATTCCTTGTCCTTACTCAGCTCCATCCTGCTGAATTCCTTGTCCTTGCTCAGCTCCATCCTGCTGAATTCCTTGTCCTTACTCAGCTCCATCCTGCTGAATTCCTTGTCCTTGCTCAGCTCCATCCTGCTGACCCAACTGGAAATGTGATTTCTGTGCACCTGAACCCACTTTTCAGGACCCTCCTTGGCCCAGCTCAGTAGCAAAGCAGCCTGGGCTGAAATGGAGGAAATTTTAAGCAATATTGCAGATTCCATGGTGGCTGCCAGGAGCAGGGCACTGGGAGTGGGTGTTCCCAATTTTTCCAGCTTTCACCCTCCAATGGGACCCCAAGGGCTGCTGTGTGACAAGTGCAGGGGGATCACGAGGGACAAATATCCCGAATATCCCAGTGCTGAGCCCAGGGAAGGATGATCCAGTGATGACAGAATCTCACTCAGAGTGAAACGTGGCCTGCCCAGAGATGAGTGACATTTCTCACATCTTTTCTCTGCTGCCCAGGCTTCTGTTGGCAGCAGGAAGCAAAAGTGGGAGCAGCTCCTGCTCTGCTTGGCAAGGAGCAAGTTCTGCCTGCAGGGAGGGAGCAGGAGCCAGAGCTGAGCTCAGGATGCAGCTCCTCACCCTTCCCTCCCTGTTACAGCCCCCAGAACGGGTCCCTTTCTCTGGAGCTCAGGGTGGATCCACAGCCTGTCCCACTGTTCAAAGCTTTGCTCCTGAGGGACACCTCTGTGTGCTCTGCTTCCCTCAGCACTTTCAAAGGACTTTTTCCAGGACTCAGGACTTACCTGGGGGGAAGGATTGGTGGAGGACTGACTTCCTTTTCCTCAGTACCAGAAGGTACTGCAAAAATTAGGTTTATGTTATTGGAGGGTTATTAGGATGAGGAAGGCCTGAAGAAATTTGTCCTGGTAAAGACTGTCATGATTGAGATTAAGTAGACCATTTCTGATTTTTGTAATTTCCCAGAGGAAACTGAGTGGCAGCTCCCTGTCGTGCCAGGATCTGTGCTCTACTGGGGAGCATTTAGAAAGTCACTGCTGCAGCAACCAGTAAGGCTGAAAAAGTGGATAAAATACTTCCCATCTCCTCTGGAGCTGACTGAAGGGCAGAGAGATTGTTGCTCCCTCAGTTACATATTTTTTTGTCATGGGGTTTTTTGTTTGGTTGGTTGGGTTTTTTTAAAAATTTTCTTTTTGTTTACGGGTGGTTTTCTTGAAAGAAATACTCTCCCATGGGCAGATTCCCGATTGTGGCTTTGGGAAAACAGGGATGTTAAAATGGAAAGTCCATCTGCCCCAACAGCTGACCTGACAATGGAGCTGCTCAATCAGCCCAAAGGGGAGCAAGGAAAGGCCCAAGGAGACCTCGGTGCCACTCCCAGCTCAGACAGGGATGCTCTGCTCCCTCCTGGCTCTCCAGGTGGTGTGAGAGCTGCTGGGGGATTTCCTGAGGGTTTTTGCTGTGATGAGGTGCCCTGGAGAGCTGGCACCACATCCCCACTTGGCTTGGCCAGGGACAGGGACATTCACAATTCAATCCACTTGGAATTGCTGTCAGTAGAATGCTCACAGTGAGCTTATCCCAGACATCAGAAATCCTGGGAAAAGAACCATTTACAGTTCAAAACCACTAAAACTACCCGGTGAGCAGGCAGCTGCTGGGCCTGAGTGCAGACTGCAGCCCCTGCACCCCCAGGGGAGCTGGGTGGGTCCCACCCAGGGTTGGTGTCCTGTCCCAGCCCTGGTGGGAGCTCAGCTGCTGCCCTGCCCCAGCCCGGGGCAGGAACGGCTGCAATGCTGCGGGGCAGGAACGGCTGCAATGCTGCGGGGCAGGAACGGCTGCAATGCTGCGGGGCAGGAACGGCTGCAGTGCTGCGGGGCAGGAACGGCTGCAGTGCTGCGGGGCAGGAACGGCTGCAGTGCTGCAGGGCAGGAACAGCTGCAATGCTGCGGGGCAGGAACGGCTGCAATGCTGCGGGGCAGGAACGGCTGCAGTGCTGCGGGGCAGGAACGGCTGCAATGCTGCGGGGCAGGAACGGCTGCAATGCTGCGGGGCAGGAACGGCTGCAGTGCTGCGGGGCAGGAATGGCTGCAATGCTGCGGGGCAGGAATGGCTGCAATGCTGCGGGGCAGGAACGGCTGCAATGCTGCGGGGCAGGAATGAGCTGCTTTGGCAGATTTGTCCTGGGGGAGCAGCTTGGATCATCCTCGGGTCAAAAATGCACAGGCATCTGATTTCAGGAGTGTTTGGCTGGTTCTGGGTGCAAAGCTTTGGGCAGGGATTCCCTGGTGATTTCTCTGTGCAGCTTTCCTGCATTCCCTCCTTTCCTGCATTCCCTCCTTCCCTGCATTCAC
>JAHLSL010000052.1:1068923-1097524 GCA_025920805.1 Petroica traversi
GCATTCACCCATTCCCTGCATTCCCTCCTTCCCTGCATTCCCTCCTTTCCTGCATTCCCTCCTTCCCTGCATTCCCTCCTTCCCTGCATTCTCTCCTTTCCTGCATTCCCTCCTTTCCTGCATTCCCTCCTTCCCTGCAGCTTGCCCAGGTGCAGGGCTGAGCTGGGTTTATTCTCTCCCTGGGGCAGGTCTGGTCTCCTGCTCAGGCTCCCCAAAAACAGATGCCCTTCCAAACTGGGGCAGTAAATGCCAACCTGGCCTGGCCCTGGCCCTAAGCTGCAGATTTTGCTCCAGGTGTGTTCACTGCACAGCTTGGCACGAGGTAAAGTGGGGTTATTGTCACACAGCCTTTGGAACATCAGTGCTGGAGTTTTGGCTGCTGCCCCCCCCTCCTCAGGCACAAAACAGGATGCAATCAAAGAGTTAAAAATGTTATAGTGGCAATGAAGTTTTTGTACCTTCCAGTCCAATTGTTGCAGCTGACTGTGATCAGGGATTTGAAGGTGAGATGCATCAGCATAAAGAACCATCCTGGTGGGCTCATCAGAGTGGTGGCCCAAAGGTTTTTATCAGAGAACCTGGAGGAGCCAAATGACCTGGAATCTGCTGAACTTGGAGCTGGCCCAGCCCAGTTGGTGGCAGGCTGGCTGCTTTCCCCGTGGGAAAGGAGAAAATGCAGTGAGTCACAAGTTTTGGCATTGTTATTTTAACCTACCTGTAGTTCCTCCATGTGGGGATGGGTGTTTTCATTGCCAGGGCTCCACGGGGAACCTGCAAGTCTTTAATTTCATTTTAGTCTCTTTAATAGCTGTGTGAGTGGTGGGTGAGTACATTCCACACTGATGCCCAGTTTTTCCTCATTTCTCACATTCCTGCTGCACTTTTTTGTCTTTTAAGGGTCACAGCTCTCAGAGGGGCCTCTGTGGAGTGAGCCTGGAATGAATTTGATAAATGATTCCTACACAGGCCTGACAGAACACACTCATTGCTACAAGTGTTTCCTTAACCACTGCTCCCTTATCAGCACCAAAAACAAGTATGTGGAGTTTCTTGGGCAAATAAACTCCTGCAGATGCTGGGAGAGCTACAATCCTTATCAGCAAACAGGTTCAAGGGTAACATTTGCAATTCAATCCACTTGGAATTGCTGTCAGTAGAATGCTCATCTCTCCTGAAAGCCTCAGGCCATCCCTGATGACTCCAGACCTCTCTGAGACCTCAGCAAAATCTGCTGCTGTTTCAGTGTCCACGGAGAGTTCCCACTCCTGCTGCCCTCTAATTTGTGTCCCACTGAAGTTCTGGGAACAGAAAAAGCAGGACAAAGCAGGTGCTGCCCAGCTAAACAAATCTCTCCTTCCTACTCTTGCAGAAGTGATATTAATTAGGAAAAGTGAGCTAATGATTAATAGCTGTACAACAATTCATTGATGTAAAGAAAAAGCCTGACAGGAGGAGTGGACTCAGAGCAATAATCACAGGGGTGAGCTGGAAAACCATGAGAATTAAAGGCCACTTCAATCCCAGAGAGCAGGACAGCCCATCCCAGCAGCAGGGAAGTGCAGGGGAAGTTGGCTGTGGGAACTCTGCTGGAGGATCTCCCTTGGGCTGTCCAGCAGCTGCCCCAGAATGCTGTGGCTCCCAAGGAATCAGCCCTTCATTGTGGAAGAGGTGACAACATTTGTGCCTGGAGCCTCCACATTTGTATTTCTGAAGATTCTTCACCATGGAACCAATGCTCCCATGGCAAATTCTCACCCCAACAAAAAAGTGCTGGGACTGTGAGTAAAGAACCTCCTGTTTCTGTGACCTGTTCTGGTAATAGGGAACATCCCCTGTTTGGAGCTGGGGGCTTTCCCCATCAGGGATTTGCGGTAGATGTTGCTGCCTCAGCTTTGGACAGACCCTGGGTAACACATGGAAAGCTGATGCTTTAAGTGGAAGATTTCTGCCAGACTGGAAGTTAAGGATCTTTCTGGAAAGGAGGGCAGTAAATTGTCACAAATTGCAGTTCCAGGACCTTGACTGGCATTTACTGATTTTGACCTCGGGATAAAAAGCATGGATGCAAATTTGGGAGCTCTCTTCAAACATGTGAGGACCAGAGTATCTTGGAAAACCAACTGGATGGGCTGGAATAAAAAAACGGGGTCCAGATGGGGGGAAAGGAAGGAAAGAAAGTACTGAAAAGTACAGAGAGCTGGAGCACAACTACACAGTATAATAATCCTTATTTTGGATGTAGTAATTAAGGTTCTCTGTGCAGAAATGTGTGAGGGAACCCCACCTGGCCTGTCAGACAGACAGACAGACAGCAGGTCAGAAAGGCTGGTCCATGCGCAAACCCCACCAGAGCCACGGGAGCAGCACCCACTTTGCATCTCCTTTGCAGGGATGGAAGTTTGTTACACATATCAGGGGTTTTAATTTCTCCCATGTGCTCTGTCAACAGAAATCCTGGGAGAATTAACTCTGGGCTGGATGCTTGGGTCACTGGGAACAGGGCTAAAACAGACTCAGCTTTTGTGCCATCTCAGGCCACGTTTTGGAGGGTGCTAATTGCACATTTCAGTGTTCCAAGAGGGCAGGAACCTCTGAGGATTGGCCTTTGTGGCTCCATCCAAAATGTGTTCAGGGCAGGCAGGACAGCCCCAGCCCTGAATGAAGGGAATTTATCTGCATGTGAGGATTTTAATACCACGTTCCCAGCAGAGGCTTTGTGGGGCTTGCCTTGGCTCCGTGCTGAGCTCCAACACCACCACTCCCACATGGAATTTGGTGGATTTGCTCCCCCATCAGGCACCCAGGCTTGCCAGGAGCAGAAAATCGACAGAGGAAACAAACCCTGGGATTGTATGGATTGTATGGATTGTATGGATTTTAAGCTGTGAATTGTGGAGGCAGGAAATCAGGTGAGAAATGTCCCTTGCCCGTGTTTGCTGCAGCCAGAGGAGCTCCCTGCAGAGCTGCAGCCGACAGGAGCAGTGCTGACAAATCCCCCGAGCTCAGCTCTGGCTGCAGCATCAGTGCTTTAAAGCCCAAATTCATCAGAGTCATCAGAGTGTGCAGATTTGGGGGATGACGTGAGCAAATCCAGAGGGAAACTGGGCTGTCCCTGCTCTGTCCCTGGCACACAGAGCTGTCAGGAGCAAAATCCCTTCTGTTTGGTTCAGTGGAT
This sequence comes from Petroica traversi, assembly GCA_025920805.1. Classification (NCBI taxonomy): domain Eukaryota; kingdom Metazoa; phylum Chordata; class Aves; order Passeriformes; family Petroicidae; genus Petroica; species Petroica traversi. The sequence goes on from JAHLSL010000052.1 coordinate 1,072,099, forward strand.
TGTTGGAGAAGCTCTAATGTTCTCTCTGAAACACTAAATGCTTTAGCCAACCCATTGCTTCTGGTTTGTGGTGGTGGTGCCTTAGGATTTTATTTTTATTTATTTATATATTTTTATATATTTGTAATTCTGCAATTCTTCATTGTATATCTCTAAACTCCATACACAGTGCCAGCTGCTGCCCTCCCATTTTGGTCAGACACAATTCCTCTCCAGGCCTGGGAATCCTGACTGTCTCAGGCCCCAGGGACTGTTAACAAAAGTGAGTAGGGGAGAGCAAATTTGGGGTAAATTATTTCATTACCTGAAGCTGTAATTGGAGGATTAACCCCAAATATGCAAATGGCCCAAACTTATAAAAATGTGAAATCCTGTGACCCATTGTCCATTTTTGAGTGTAGCCCTTGTGGGGGGGCTTCATCTGCCCTAAATGTACCTGAAGGCCCTTCCATAAACAGAACTGTTTTTATTCTCTTTATCTTGTCCAGCCTCTGTTTTTAGGTAGCCCCAAAAGGCATCAGTGGCAGAAACCCAGTCCAGGACACAACACAAATGGTGCAAACCAGGGCCCTAAATCCCTGCACACCCCCTAAAACTTATCCCAGGGAGAAAAAATTGGAAGGCCAAGAACTTGGGAATTGCTGCCATTCAGAACTTGCTGGGTATCATTTCTCCTGTGCCTGCTGATGCTGGAATCTTCCACATGCATTGCTTCTGCAAATCCCACCCCAAAAGGCCTGGCCCCTTCCATGGCACTCCTATTTGCATTCCCTGGAACACGAGCTCTGGCAATTACATCTTTGATATTTGCATACACCTTCTGAAAGCTTTTGAGCTGATGGTAAAGGTCAGGCTGAGTGGTGAAACGCAGGAATTTAAATAATTGGTCTATCCCAGATGCCTGAAGAGGAAACCACTCTGGGCTGGACTCTGTCCTGATCCACATCTAAGTGTCCTGGCTCTGAACAGTGCAGTGGTCCAGTAATAATAATAATAATAATAATAAAAAGCTGATTTTCAGTCCTGTCTTGTCCTCCCCAGGCTGTGATTTCAGAAGACACAGCACAGTCTCAGTCACTGTGGTTTGCAGACAGCAGGTGATGCAGGCAGGAATAAGGATCATGTAGCCACACCAGATTTTGGATGCTTTGTCTCTTCCTTAACTCATGGATCTGCAAAACAGGGCTGGAAATCTTGCAAAGACTGAAATACCTGCTCCTTTTATCTCTGATCTCAAGGTGTAATGTAGATGTAGAACTGCTCAGAGTAAATCTACCTCAATTCTTTTTTTTTTTTCTGCTGCTAAAATGGTTTAAGCAACACAAGATTTTAGCAGGGACAGCATTGGTTTCCTGCTCCCCGGTTCAACTTTATGCTTCAGAGCATCTGTTTGCAGAAATTCCTGCTCTTGCAATGTCACCATCACCTCTGCTGGCATGTGGAAAGTGTCAGTGGCAGCACTTCCATCCCCTGGAGCTGCACTCTGCCTGCTGCCCTGCATCCCATTATCCTGTGCAGACATTCCTGGTGTTTACCTGCCACGTTCCTGCCCTGCAGCCACCTCTGCAGCAACCCTGCCCAGCAGTGCAGCCTTCAGGGGCAATCTCAGGGCCTGTGGTAATTCTGTTTGAAGGTTAATGTTTCATAAAAATATCAAAGCGTTCCTGCCCCTCAGCTCAGGAGTTTGGTAGAAGCCAGAGATTTTTTATTTTTTTTTCTCTCATTTGTTGTGGTCTAACAGTTACATGCTTGGCAGCTGGATGCTTGTTTCTATCCAGGGTTTAACCCACCTGCCAGATCTTTATTAAAATGTGAACTGTGGGTGTGCTAATCTTTTGGAAGGTGAGGGGCCCTGAAATGGCTTTTTCTCCCTGAAAATTCCCCTGAGTGCTAAGGCAATATTTGGAACCGTGTCGTCGGGCTGTATTTGGCCAAAGATTTAATGAAAGGCCAGAAACAAGGTGCTTGTGCTAGAGACTAAATGGCAAACCCCAAAATATTTATCTTCTGGCTCTGCTGTGTGGCAGAGCAAAGGCAAGACTGAAATAATAACTGTTCTGGCTGTAAAGTGAAACCCTTTTTCCTAGAAATTTGATTTTCGTGTCTCTTGCAGGTTTTGTTTGCTCTACACAAACTGGGAGGGGGACAAGGGGGGACACGCTTTCCAATAAAATAAAATTCCTGCACTATAAAAATATTTTCAGTTGACAAGAATCTCCTAAACCACCAGCAGCACCATCCAAAAAGGCAGGGAGGTGGGCACAGATGGAGGGAGGGGAATTTCAAAGCAGAGGGTTCCCAAACTCCCTTGGCACTGCATTTGTGCTAACCAGGGCTCAGGTTTTGAGGGGCTGGATGATGAAATGCCTGCTGGGTTCATATGGAGGCAGTTCTGCCTCTGGCAGCAGAAGAAATCAATTTTTCTTCACCTCCCACTCCCCAGAGTGGCTGTGCTGGAGCCTCCATGCATTGGCCACTTCCCTTTCTGCTGCAAGGGAAACCACAGCAGTGCTTTCCTCAATGCAAATTCTACAAGTTGTTGCTTCATGTAAAACTTGTTTGATCTGGGATGAGCTGAAAAATTAAAGAGCTGCTATAAAATGCCGTGGAGTTCTGGTTTTACAAGTTAGATTTTGCGTGGGAGGAGGAAAGATGGCTGCATTTCTTTTTTTCTGTTGTTTGTGTATCATTTTTAAGCCTTAATTGATGAATGTGATATAGTTTGATAGCTGAACATATCAAACCAGTTTTGTGGTGAAAATATTATTAAAGTGAAAATAAATATGGGCCTCTCTACGTAGGTGAGAGAGAACACACAAGGGAATGCTTGAAGTGAATACGTTTGGAAGCCTTTTGGGAAAAACCCACAGCTTTGCTTACATGCAGCACACATTGGTTAAAATACATTTCAGCTTTTGCATATGTTTTTTGAGCATTTAGCTAAAAATGAGGCACTGCATCTAATTAGAACCTCAAAACTCACAGACAAATGCTACAGGCTCAGGGCTTTGAAATGTAAATAGAACCACGGGGAAGATACTGATATGGGGGTAATGAAGAGGTAAAAATGAGACACCTTCTGAAAAGTTGAGAAAGAGCACCTGGGGCAGGAAGGAAGGAGCAGAGCAGTGATGAGAGGCAGAATAAGGGCTCTGACATTTTACACAGGACTTGAGTCTGTCTAATCCAGAACCTGCTCCCCAGAGTCACAAAGAGGCATTTCAGTGCCACCCCAAAGTATCCTGCAGGACTGAGGGGCTTTTGTGGCGGGTGTTTGCCTGAACCTCACCCCTCACAAATTTGTGCCTTAGAGCCTGGGAGCTGCTGATGTGTATTTGAGCATTAATTAGGTCAGACATGAACTATTTAATTACTGGCCAACCAAAAGAGCTGGGGCTGGCTTTGAATTTCTCGAGGTTCCTGCCATTAAAATTCCAACTCTGTTTAGAGAGCCGTTCCCCTCTTGAAAAGTTGGGCAAGAAAAACCTTCCTTAAAAGCATCCCCAGTTCTAAAAGTAATTTGCAAGGATTGTATCAGCGAGCAGTGCCTCATCAGAGAAACATGAAAAGGCAGGAACAGGAGTGAGAAAAGAGAAGTTTTACATCCTAATCCTCCCAAAATCACTGCAGAGAGAGATGAGGTCGTGGTGCTGAGCCCAGCCAGCCGATTGTTTGGAGGATGGGGAGTGAAATGTTCAAAACTGGCAAATCCCAGAGAGGATGGTGATGGCTGGTGTGTAATAATCTCAGAGTAACAATTAGTCCCCCGTTTATGAAGGCACAGTGTGAGACAGCAGCGCCCATGCAGAGCTCTCCAGTGCTTCGGCTTCAAAATCCAGGGTGGATTTTTTTCCCCCAGATCCAAAGGGGCAGGTCCAAAACGCAGACCCCGGTCCCAGTGCAGGGGGCAGAGGAAAGGTTTGGGAAGCTCCTCACCACCACAGGGTGGAGCTGGAACCCTTTGAGTTGGGATCTGTCCTTCGGTGTCTCGGCGCTGGTGCCGAGCAGCCGCTCGGGCTGCGCAGCCCCTTTGGAGCGCTCATTATCCCGCTGACCTCGTTCCGCTGCTCGGGGAGGTCAGGGAGGGCATTTCGGGGGCTGGGGGGCTCCAACAGCGTGCCCTTGTTTGGGTCTCCGTGTCAGACACAGCCAAGCTTGTGATGGGTTTGTAGCGCAGTCGGTCGTGTGAAATCATCGTTGTCTCCGAGCGCCCGCAATAAAGGCTCTGACCTGGATAAGAGAGGGGGAAACACAGCTGAGAGGAACTTGTCGGGGTGAAGAATGTGTATGTTAAACAATAAGTTTTCTTTGTTTCTCAGTTCGGCTTTTCTGCTCGAAATGATTTTGAGCGGCGGCACGGAATCCATAAAGGACAAGATGGGAGCTTGGATCGGGGCAGGCGTAGGGAAAACAGGACTTGTTTTGAAAACAAATTCCAAGCAGATGGGCAGGGCAGCGGGAGGGCGAGCGCGGCTGTTCAGATCACTTGGTGCTCAGTATTTGTTCTTTGTCCCGTCCTGCTCTCTCGGGCTCCAGTTCTCTGTTTTCCACCTGCAACCAGACTCCCCTTATCTCGCGGGTTCCTCTCTCCGCTGCCCTTTTCCCGCAGCTGGCTCGGAGCTCAGCCCGGTCTCCTGACGGTGGCCGCGTGTTGGGGACTATTTGAGAGGCTTGCCCGGTGCTGGAGGGTGCCCTGTGCCCAGCCGAGGTGGCACTGTGGCTGTTTCAGGCACCTCCTCGAGGAGCAGCTTCCCGAGGTGTATCCTGGTGGGCAGCAGCTCCGTTTCATGAATCCATGATGAATTTAGTGATGCTGGCAGAACAGCTCCATCCTACGGCCTTGAGAGCATCCCCTGAGCAGAGCAGAATCCAGCTGGGACTGGGGCTCCAAGCTCGAGTCCTCGAGCTGTGCCAGGAAAAGCTCCAGGTGTAAATGTACTGATGCCTTGGAATGGCTGCCTGGAACAGAGACCAGACAGAGTCAGGAGGATAAAGTGGGTTTTTATTAAAGGCTTCAACAGAGACACCTTGGGCAGCCAAAAGCCACCCAGAGGCTGCACCCAAGATGAACAATGGCCACAGGTTTTTCAGTCAGATAAAAGTTTGGTCTGTTTGCATATCAGGGGTTAATTCTCCAATTACAGCTTCAGGTAATGAAGTCACATTCCCCCAGTTTGCTCCTCCCCAGTTCATTGTTTGTACTTTTTGAGGCCTGAGGCTGTGGGGTGTCCTTGGATCACAGGCCCAGAGGGATTGTTGTGTCTGACCAAAATGTGAAGGCAGTAACTACACTTTATATGGGGTTTAGAGCTATGCACTAATGCAGTGTAGGATTCGAAAATACAAAAGCTAAAATCTGAAGGCATCAGTACCACTGGTGACCAGCTGGGCTTTTGCTACATCCATTTTGTTCAGGCCATGAAAAGTCACATTGCCAACAGCTGTGGCCATGGAAGATCTTATTCTCCTCTTGTACTTGTTACTGCTCTGCTGGAGGCTGTGGCCCCTTTTGTGCCAGCAGCAGGGACTGTGCCCTGCCCCTGCCCAGGTGAGGTTAAAGTGCTGCAGAAAGTGGTTACTGCCCACTCATCCAGCTTTGTCCAAAGTAGGAGAGTGCTCCCAGGTTTCTGGGGTAGCTCCCAGCTGGCAGGTGCTGATGGACACCTGTGAAGCAGAACATCTCCAGTCAGCTCAGCCACAAGTGCTGGCTGAGGATGTCTGTCACTGGCCTCGGGAGACTGCACAGGTAATCCAGCAGAAAAGCCCTTCCTGTTGGCCACGTTCTGATAGGAGCTGACACAGCTCTGCTGGCACAGGTACAGCTGTGGAACAATCCCTTCTTTTCACTTTTGAAATCCTTCTGGGCATTTTCAAGATGCCTGAAGTTTTCCTGTCCCTGTCAGGCCCCATGAGCAGTCCCACCTCCCCTCTCCTCCTCACCTCCTCTGTGTAAAGCCATCCCCTGAAGGCTTCTGCCTCTTAAACACATTAAAGGACCCAGTTTTGGTCCCTATTTCCCCTGTATTTTTGTGCTCTACCCCGTGTTACTGCTGATATAATCAGAGTAGACCAACATAATGTATCATTAGGCCATGGTATCAGATACAAGTGTAATACAGCTGATGGATCCAAACTGCTGGAGGGATCTTCTAATACTGTAAAAATGCTGGGATGTGAGGGTGGTGATGTGATTGTAATCTTTGCATTTATCCCCTGACCCAGGTGATGATGAAAAGGGATAATTATTGCACTCATTAATAATTTAGAAAGCCAAGCAGCAGCACCTGGAAATTAGGTGTCGATTTTGCAGGATTTCCACAGAATGAATAAGGACGAAAAATAGGTCAGGCACAGCTACACTTTTGTCATTTTGGAGAGGGGAAGGAAGTATTTTTAGCAAGAAGGAAATGCTTTCTCTCCTGGCTCTGCAGAACAAGCAGGTAACTGATGAGGTTTCTCACACAGGGTTGCTCCAGGCCTGACAGGTTGCTGATGATCTCCCCAAGCACTTGCAGGAGTTGGTTTGTGTGTTCCTGTGCTGGCAGTCTCTCTGGGGACATTTCAAGGGCCATCTTCATTTTCTCTTTTTGGCTCAGAGGGTTTGTAGTTCACAAACTACATGGCTGTGTTCTGCCAGGTGTGATTCCTGAGTCATTTTCCCAAGCCAGCATCTTAAAACTCTATTTCTTAAAATTTATTTATTTGAAATGGAAAATATGTGAGCAATACTCACATACTCCTCTCTGAGACAACAAGGGTGTGGCAGTGCTATGGAGAGCTTGGTTTGACACACAGTTGTGTGGGCTGGGACAGAGACAGCTCTGAAAAGGGTTGGAGTGCTGTGCTCTGTGCTGTCCACTCTGCTGTAGCTTTTATCACTTCTGAAATAGTTAAATAGTTCTTTCTTTCAGTTTTTAATTCCCCCATCTCCCTCCAGGCTGGCAGTGTGCATCGTGGGTATTTAAAATTGCTTTCAACAGAGCAAAAGTCATTTCAACAGACCATTTATGCTGTGCATATCTAAGAGTAATATTTTTAAATGCAAAGCTGAGTTGTGACATAGAGTGTGCATGTTTGGCATCTCTCAAGAGTGATCATGTTTAAAAGGAAGACTTCAATTTGTAAAAATATATCATTACAATTCTAGCTAAGGAAAGGCTGCTTCTCAAATTAAACCTGCTTAATTCACACCACTCAGTTATTTTCCAGTACACAGCGGTACAATATGAACATAGCAGCCAATTAATTGCTCTGTGCTGTTATTTTCCTGGGTAGCTTGAGGATCTTTGCAACTGTTCCTTTAGTGCTTTGTGGCCAGTGGGGCTGTTGTGGTCAAACCCTGGATTACCAAACCACTTATTACCCAAACAGAAGCCACAAAAGCCTTCCCCACTCTGCATTCATCTCTGCACATCCATCTCTGGAAAAGCAGCTGGGAGCACCTCACAGGGCACAGCAGGCTCATCTCCTGGCTTTCTTTTTATGCCCCTCACGTGTTGAAAAGTCACATTTCTTTCTTCAATCCCACAACACCTCAGCAATGTGAAGCTTGTACATATTTGGGTGAATATTTCTCCCAATACAGCTGGGGTTGAGAGTGGTGTTGGTGTAGTAAGTTTTTGTGTAAAAAAGGATGGCACAGTGACTGTAACTGGAGAGCTCCAATGCAAATGAAGTGTGGAGACAGAGCAGGCTCAGAAGGTAGGCCAAGTCCTATCATCTTTCCTTTCTAGGCCAGGGGACAGTTTTCTTGGAAAAAATAAAAAAATAAAATAAATAAAAGAGCACATCACAGAGGGGTTTGCTCTCTATCCCATCACCTAAACCAATGCAATCCATATCTGCATCAGGAGTAACTTTCCCCAGCACTGACAAGCTTGAGTCACTTTATTTGTTATGTTTATTGTATCACCTTGCATTTTAGAAAGATATAATAGCATTGAGTCATATTTCTAAAGACCCCCGTTTTTTTCCCTGCAGCTTGGGGATTTTCATGGGGAATTATAAGGTGTTAGGAGCTGCTGTATTTCCACAGCTGAAATGTTCTTTTCCCGCCTCGGTTCTGAGCAGCAGGAAGTGTTCTACATTATAGAAACCTCAGTTTTACATAAAGCTGGTGGGCAGGATTCCTGCTGGATTTGTCCCAGCACATGTGTGTTTACAATGATAGAGATCTTAGGGTTGCTTTCTTCTTTTTTTAAAACAATTTTCAACAGTTATTTCAGTGCTTTTGTATAAAATTTATGATTATGAGGTGCCTTTTTTTTGAGTTTCTAGAAAGTGCATTGTGAGTGCAACTTTTACAGCTTCTCTGTCGAGAAGGATGTACTGGAATTGCTCTTTATCCAGAAATATCAGTATTCTCATGTGGCCGGGTGAGGTAACACCCAGTATTGGCTGCTTTTATTGCAGTGGAACTATGAACATTATTTATATGTTTTATTACAGGAACCAAACCATTAATTCATCTAGAAAATAGGGATATTTTTATAATAAAATCTCGTTTTAGCATTTGGTCAGCCTTACTCCTTCGGGTGACTTTCATTGCCAGCAGTGTTTACATAATACATAAACACACTGGTACCTGTAATAATGTGGTGTTTTACTTCCTGAATTCATTACAGGCTCTTAAGCACTTAATCAAATTCCTTCGGATTATCTTGTGCATCCTCTTCTGCAGGCAGGTTTGTATTACCAATTTGATCATCTTTATCTGGGGAGTGCTTTTAACCTGAGCACATATGGGACTGTTTGTTCTGCTCGTACAAATCCTGGGGAGTTTCATCTGCTCTTGGGAGCGTGGCTTGCCACGTGCTCACATTTCAAAGAGTATTAGGGTTCCTTTTGTTTTAAAGTAGACCCCCAGGAATATTTTTATACTCTTGATGCAGTTGCATTGCAGTAGCTGTGGTTCAGATTTCAGTTCATTCCTGTTTATTTCTTGACATAGTTATAAAGCTTTCTTTTTTTTACTCTTTCAATTTGTAAACATTTTAGGATTCCCAGGAAAAAAAAAAAAAAGCTTTTTATCATAACTAGAGCTCATTCTGAATGTATTTGTTTTGGTCTTAAATTCCTTTCCAATTTGTAGTGAGTGCAGTGCATTACTGCACATTGCTGGCTGTTGGCAGGCCTGACACTGAACCCCTTGTACTGCTCCTTTTTGTGACTTCCATTGCAAAGAAAACCTTTCCCCTCTCTTTAGCTACCCTTACATTCTGCCTCCATGCATTGGTGTGTGTTTTTAGCCAGATTCACTGTGTTTTTCTTGGTTCTCATTAGATATTTTTGATTGTCCAGCCTGTCAGTGCAGCAGTTTCTCCTGATGTCTGTCCATGGCAGGATCAGAGCCAACAGGAAATGTGACATTGTACATGGTATTTTGAAGATTCCTGGCAACTTTAACCTGCATGTTAAGAAAGGTGAAAAAGTGAATAGTTTCAAGATATGAATGTGTAAGGAACATGAATGTCTGTGTTTAAATTTGCACAAGAACATCTGTAAATGTGAAAATTATCCATTTTAAAGTCTCATTACTTTCAGCTAACCCATTTTATCAAATTCTCTGCCCTGTGATATTTTTGAGGTGTCAGACTTCTCTCTGTCACATAAAGGGCATGCAGCTGGCAGTTCAGACATCTTGTATTGAGGTGGTGACTGCTGGCAGTACCTCAGGTCAGATAAACAAATGTGCTCTGTTCACATGTTTTAAAATGTAAAAAAGTCAGCAAATAAGTAAGACAAATTGTTGACTTCCCATTAGTGAGCTGATAATTTCTCTGTAGAAACAGAGACTTTTTTGGGTTATGCAGCTTTTATCTGTAATTATTTTTATCTTCTCTAAGCAACGGGTCCAGATTAGAGTTCATGGCAAATACAGAACGAGCTAAGCAAATATCCTTTTTTGCAACCCAAAAATCCTGTTTTTTCCTTGAGCATCAGCATATCCTCTAAGGCTATTTGTAATTGCAGCTGCATAGCAGAGTTAGAAAGGGCTAATACCATACAGCTGGGTCAAAGCCTTTGCATTACCATGCAGGTTTAAGGTCATTCTGAAGGCCTATTCTTACTGTGTTGTGAATCTGTGTTTCCTTTTGTGTTGCTTTGTTTTATCTGTCTTTTATTTAAAACAGTTATATTTTTAAAAATGCAATTAAGAAATCCTTGTGCTTCTTGGAGAGATTGCTGCTGTCAGAAGCCACAAGACCCACCCCCCCATCCCCCCCCCATCGTGATTTTGGGCCAAGTTTTCATGGACAAAACTCCAGGGAACACCATTTTTGGATGAGGTTTAGAAGTGCTTTGATGTTTTTCTGTTTTTATAGGTTCCACCTATGTGAATCAGAACTTTCTGAAGCTTTATTTGGATTTAAAAATAAAAGAGAAATGAGATAAAGGAACTTCTTACTATTATTCATGATTGTACTTTTCTCTATAATAAGCATTGAAATCTGGATTAAACCAAGCTGGAAAGCTCACAGGAGTGACCTACATAATATAAAATCTATTCTGCCTTTCCCTCTGAGTTAAACATGGTGTAGTCCCAGTTGTGTGGGTTCTTCAAGAACTGAGTGGATCCTTGCAATCCTTAGGAGTCAGTTATCTCTGAAAGCTGAGCCAGAGGAAGCACAGTAACCCACAGGAGGGCTCAGAGTCTGGGAGAGAAAACCAGCAGCAAATTCCTTCCAAATGTGAACTGCTGTGTGTGTGTTAGCAATCAGAGCAGGCAAGGGCAAAGACATTGGTAGTGAGATTCTGTGGCAAAGCTGCAAGGAGTATGGATCTTTACTGATGCGTGACTTGAGAATTCATATTTCTCTTTCCTGACCATTTCATGAAAATGTTGGAAAATTTTATAACTTTATGAAACAAAAAGTCATCAAAGTCATCTATTACTTCCTTTCTTTTTGGCAACATGAGAACAAGAAGCCAGGGGTTGCCAGGCCAGGTGTTTTTGCCAGGTTTTGGCAGTGGAATGCCACATCCATCCTGTAATGGGTGCACGCTCAGCCCAGGGCAGGTCAGGGCCTGCTTGGGAGTCTGGCTGCACCTCCAGAGCTCAGGAATAAAGCTGTGCCAGAGCTCCTGCACACCAGCACAGCATTTCAGTGCAGGCCTGGGCTGTTCCTCTGCCAGCCCTAAGCACAGTCCCACTGCTGCCCCAGACATCCCAGCCACGATTCCTCCACAGCCCCTGGTGGTGTTTTCACTCCCACTGCAAAAGAGCCATGTGGGAAGTGGAATTTGGCAGCAGTGATCCTGCCCCCAGACCCTCCAGTAACCCAGGATAAAGCCAAGCAGTTGTAAAGCTGTTTGGCTGCAGGATTTTCCAGGTGTCAGGGGAGCTCTGGAAAGGGAACAGCTGTGCAGGCAGCTGGGAATTACCCTCATTTCTCCAACTCAGGAAAGGGCATGGCTGGAGCACTGCTGCATTCTGCAGATGCCCCGGGGACCCTGCAGCTAAAACAACTTTAATTTGCTCCTTGGGTCCCATCTGCTGTCTGGGACACGAGGAATCAAGGAATCATTGAGACAGACCTGTCTGTTGTGTGGGGATAGAGGGGACAACATGGCAGGGCTGGGGGATGGGTGTCTAGACAAGCACAGGGAGCTGCCACTGGGCTTGGTGTGCTCAGATGTTGCTCAGCAGCAAAGTTCTGCAATGCCAAAGGGTTCTGAGATGGAAAATTCTGCCCACCCAGCTCCTCTGAGCAGAGAGGAGAGTGACACTGAAGGGACAGCTTGGTGGGCTGCCCAGGGAAATGCAGTTGCATCAGATTGGAGACACTCTAAACCTGATGGTTAAAAACTATCAACATCTATGGAATTGGAAAATAAATTAGCACAATGATGCATGATCTGTGAGACAGTTTTGTTGTTTGGAGTCCAAGTGCTGTTTGCATTTATTTTCTGGCAAACATTATACATTGTCATGGATAAGTCTTCCACTTGAATGTTTCAAATGGGTCTGCCTCCCTTATTTGTTCCACTAAATCCCTAGCTGAAAATGAAAATGATAAAAAATACCCTGTTGGTGGTGGCTTAGAGACTGACCTGCAAATGGAGCTGGGTATGTCCACATGTCTGCCAGGAGTGCCACAATACAGATCATCAGCTGCTACTCATGTGAAGGTCCATATAATGTGTAGCTAGCCAAGTGCCTTGTTCCGAACTGAAATGAAATGGATTAGATTAAACCACCTTCACTATCTTATTTTAATGTATTGAATAATACAAAAGTTACAATTATCGCTAGCAATTTTCATATGGGAAATCCTTTTGTGCAAAGGGTTTTCATCAGAATAATTGTATTAAAGACAACTTATTGAGAAAATTACTTGGGTAACTCGGGTAATTTCCAGAAGAGTTAATGGAAGGAAGATTCCTTCAAATTAAGATTCCAAAGATTTTAACTTCCTAAAAATTATGTCATTTTCCCTGTCCCAGTTGGAGGAACTTATTTAAGACAGTCTTCTGCTCTAATGTGCAGATTTTGTCCTTTGGTTAGAGATGCTTCATGTCCTGATCACTCCTGATACTGTTTCCAACTTATGTTTGAAAGGTTCTGTATTTTTCTTTCCCATAGGGTTGTATAGAAATGTGTGGCCAATTAAAAACGTGCATGCACTGAATTGCATGTATGCATAAAATGCAGAAGCTTAGAGTATATTTATTTCATGTTCAGTGAAAGAGGCAGTCACACACCTCTGTTTTGCTTAGAATGCTCTTTACTGAAGTCATCTCTCTCTTCAGTATTGTATTAAAGCCCATGTTTCCAAACTCTTGACTAAGTAGAAAAGCATTAGCTGTTTGTCACAGTTAGCAATCTCACTGAGATGCTGGAGATCTGGGAATAAAAGGTCCAAACACAGCTGTGTTGAAAGCAGCACAGTGGCTTTTTCAAAGAGCTTCACCTGCAAAATGGGTGTTCTCATGACCTCTGAGGTCAGGCTGCTATTTAGTGAGTTCAACTCAAGGTTTCTTATGTGTTCTTAAAGGGCTTTAGTCACACAGGGTTGAGATCCTCAGTTTTGTTCCTCCTATTGCACTCTATTACAAGAGAGGCTCTGGAGAGCAGGATGCCCTGGGAGGGGGAGGCCATGACCTGCAAGATGACAATCGATGGCACTTGGCAGCCAGATGAGGCCCCAAACCCCTTGGGTGATTTGCTGTCACTGCTGAGGCTCCAACCTCAGATCTACCCAGGACCTCTTGAGTCAAAATGTTCCTCACCTCATTTAATCACCAAATCACAGTACCATGCTGCTAATGTGGGTAAAGCAAAAGGAGTTTATTTATGTGCTTGGAGGTTGTTTTTTCCTAGTTTGAAGACTGTGGCTTTCTTTCACAGGAATCACGAAGTGGTTTGGAGAAATAAGTTTTTAAATGCCAGCTGACATTTCAAGGATGCTTGCACTACTCTGATGCTGCATTTCTGCTTAACATAAAACTGTGTTAATACCTTGTGACTTCTGCAGCGTGGTGAATCTGCCACCTAGAGAAACCACTCTATTGCTGCTCCTATTGGTGTCATTAGGTGAGGTCACGGGGGCGGTGACACCGAGTGGCGCTCGGTGTTTCCCAAGCGAGCACCTGATGGAGCACACGGAGCACACAGACCACGCTCTCAGCCAGGAGCTGGTGTCAGGGCCAGCATTAGGCAATGAGATGTGACAGTGGCCGTAATGCCAGGATATCCCTGGGCAGGCACAGGGAGTCGCTGGGCACTGGGCTGACAGCCCGGCCTGACAAATGGTCTGGTTCCTGACAGTCTTTCTCTGCATCCGTTAGAAAAGCTTCAAAGTAACAAGCAGGAGCAGAGCTTTTGCAAAAGCTCTCACAAATCTCAGTGTCAGTGATTTTTTTTCCCATCTTCTCTCGCTCTTCAGTAAGTTCCAGTGTTGGTTTTTCTTTTGATCAATCAGAAGAGACAAGGGAGCAAAATTAATAATCAAAAAAAACCTGTAGAAAGTACCTTGACACTGTAAGTGGAGGGGAAAGATGATTGCAAGCTGTCTCCCAATTCCAAGACTCCCCTTAGAAAAAAAAAAAAAAAAAAGGTCTTTATTTGCAAATTCAGGATACCTGGAAGCTGTGCAGATGTTGCAAAGAACGGTGAAGAAAACAGCAGGATTCTTTTGCACCTTTTAATTGCCTGGCATGATGTGGATAGCAGACACTGCTGCTCTGGGAAGCATCTCTTCCACATCCATAGCTTCTTCCCTCTTTGCATGGCTGTGTGTGGGAGGGGGGATTAGTGCATGGCCATATGGGAGGGAGCTCAGCAGAACAGTTTCTTACTGAGCCCTGCTGTAGGAGCCATGGAGAGCCAAGGGAGCAGGAAATGATGGAGGAGGGGACAGGGCTCCAATGACACTTAATGGAAGGGATGCAGAAATCCCCTGAGGGGCTGAGGAGATGCAGGCTGTGACCCTTCCATATGCCTCACAGACCCCAACTGGAGAGGCATCTTAAGTAATTTATCATTATGAACTCCAGAATGGGTTTTTTTCTACTTCATGGGATTTTCCACTGGACATGAAGGAGAAGTATGGGTATTGCTTAATAGGAAACTGAAATGAAGGTTGGCTGGTTGATAGTTCTTGTGTAAATCAGTAGGCTGGATCATAGCTTTATGTGTATAATATATTAAAGCAGGGAATCAGCTACTTTTAACAACATCAATCCTCCTTCCTGGGTACCAAGAGCCTGGAAACTCCAAATATGAAGGGTAGGGGAGAGGGTGGGTTGTGTGGGAGCAAGCCAGGACTTTACACTTGCCTTGTTTCATTTATCCAGGATGAAATCATCTTCTGTATTTCTGAGGCAGCTGCAGACTTACTGACCTTGCATTCAATCAGTGACCCATCAGTACTGCTTGGTTAAAGAGAACTGTCCTAAAATCAGCATTCATCCTCCTGGCCAAAACTTCCCTTGTTCCACATGGAAAAACCGCAATGCTCGAATGAGCCCCAGCTTTTCATCTATAGAAGGAAATCTCAGTGACAGAATTCTTCATTGTCTCAGATCAACAAGAGAGAGAGGGCCTGCTGAAATATCCTCTGGGATCTGTGGGAGTCAAGGACAGTTTTCCCCAGGCAGGCAGCTTTTCCAGCCAGCTCCCTGGCTGCATGGTCTTTCTCTGAGACACTACCTGGGAACTATGCAGAAGAGATAATATGGTCCTCTGCCAATTAATTTTTCCTGGCGTGTTTCCATGGGCTGGAAGAGCAGAAAACATGTGAAGAAGTAGGAGGGAAGATCTGGCCCTGTGTATTTTCCTGAAAAGCTAGCTCTGTTCCACATAGCTGCTAGTGGTTCTCTCCCTTGATATTTTTCCTAATAAAAAAGAAGCATAAAGTTAATTATTTTCCTAAGGATGTTTTTGGAGCTGTTATGCATATTCTGTTATTGCTTTGCCAGTGTTGCCTGTTTTATCTCACAGTAGCATTTTTATTCTCTTTATTCTCGCAGGTCAGGAGACCTGCTAGGAAGTCAAATTGCCCTCATTTCTGTTTTGCTTATGAAAGATAAGAGCTGGGAACTGGGTAATATCTTCTCAGTGTACTTCTGTAAGCATCCATCCATTCTGCTGCCTTTCCTCATGGCTCATCATGCAGCAATTGGTTTAAATATCTGTCTCCAGTTACTTAATAGAAAGAAACCAGCAGCAATTTAATAAATTGTAAGTGAAAAGTCTTGAATGATGTCTCCTACCTGTAGGAATCCAAACATAAGCACTTAAATGGGATTAGAGGATACAAGGGAGAAACAGAAGACCTTTTTCCTAAGATCCTATCTCAATGTTCCTTTTCCAAATACACAGTGACATATATTTCACTCCTGCACATGCTTATTCCCTCTGCCTCCAAACAAAATTGAGGCAGTCTGACTCTTTAATAATCTATTATAAATAACTGCCCCAAATAGAGCCATGGCATAATGAACCTGAACTTTTTTATAAAATAGATGAAGGAGAGAAATTTCTCTAGTGGGTCATCAGTTTATGTTGTGAAGCATCACCAGCACTAAGGCTTGCACTGTCAGCATGTCATTATTATTATTATTATACATGTACGTATAATAATGTCTAACCATTAAAAACCCTTCCAAGCTCTTTGTTTCCTTTGCTGAGCTATTTGTTCTCTGGCACAGAGTCCCAGAGCCAACATAAGTTGCATTAATGTGCATCTGAAGAGAGTAGAAACTCTGAGTACCTAGAGATGTGTCCTACAGGTGGATTGGCCTCCTCATGTCACTGCATGATGATGATGACAACAGAGAGAAGAAATTTGTCTCTCATTCTCAGTAACATCAATAGAACAAAACTTACACACACTATTTCTGGTTTCTCTTGTTTTACAGATTTCTCTTGTAGTTCTTTTAGATTCTCTTCATAATCCTCTTTTTTTATATATATGGATTTTAAGCCAGAAGGCAAAATGCAAGATAGTGGTTGAGCTATGGATCTATTGCTAAAAATATTAGCATATTTTCATGTTTTCCATATGCTCTGTTTAGTTATATAGTACTTGTATCCTATTCAATTTTTATTGTTGTATGCCCACAATCAAGCAAACTGCTTGATTTTAAGTCCATCTTCTAAAATCTGCTCCTAACACCCAATCTGCATTAAATCATATCTCTTTATCTCCATGAACCCCACCTGAGGTGCTGTTGATCGAGACAGAGGTTCCTAAATTCAGTTTGTTTGAGCAGAAATCCAGAAGAATGGCCCTTGTGAAATTGAAAAATTCTAATTTCTGACTCTAGTTCAGTTTGTGCTTCTTCAATTTTATCTTCTCTGCTGAAAACTAAGAGTATGTTGAGATACATCTAAAACACAAAGCATTACAAAACAATGTAGTTTATTTACACTTCTCCTCCAGGGAGAGAACAAGATAATAAATTGGTCCAATTTTAGTTGCAGTTCATAATGTGCTGAAAAGTGTTTAGATTGTGTGTTGGCAAAAGCAATGTTATAAACTGTGGTATAGAATAAACTACTCCAGTCCTACATTATGTCAGAATAATTGGTGGGAAAGAATTTTCTCCTGCAGCTCTCAAAGGATAATTTATAATGAATGTCTAGGTTTTCAGGGTGTAATAATGCTCCTTTGAGTCTCAGGTATGTGGTTTTTTCAGATGTTACATGACATACTGAAGTAGCTGGAGAGGACATTTTAAAGTGATGAACTTAGATTTTAGCAGTTTTGAATGTTTACTTCTAATGTATTTGCAGGAAGTATTTACCACAAACTGTCAGAAACTCTCTTTACAAATCAGTATCATGTATCAGGTTCCTTGTCCTCATGATGGATGGGTCCTTTATTGAAAAGAAAAAGAAAACTCTGGAAACAAAGATTTCATCCTCTCACAGAGTCATCAAGTGTCTTGTTTAGGTTTGTGAGACTCAGATTTCAATATTTAAATAATCTTTTAATCTTCCCAAGGATCTCAGTGGGAAAGGATGATAGGCAAATGAAAATTAGCTTACAGATGTCAGGTTTGGCCACAGACTCAATCAGACTGCAGTAAAACTTTAGGTGAACACCAATTAAAGCACACCCATTGTATTTTTGAAATTTGCTTGCTGAGTGTACTTTGAAGCCTTTCCAGAGTATACAGGAAAAATCTCTTCAAAATTTCAGAAGTTCAGAAACCATCTCCAGCTGAGTTACATTTATAAACACTGGACTGTTTAGTCCAAGTGCTCCAGGTCAAATGATTTTTTCTCAAGAAAGAGGCCTTGCTTCCGTACAAACTGACTTCTTATTTATTTTAAAAATATATTTATTGGTGTGGGTTTTTCATCTATCAAAAGGTATTCTGATGAATGTTAAAGTGACTTTTCAGCAAGGGTATTATTAGGATGTAAAGATGTCATGATTATCCTTTCTATTTAGAATGAAATTTTGAAAACTCTCTACTTTCCCCACTGTATTTGTATTGATAAGAAAACTCTTTCACACCTTAAGGCAGAATTTGGATCTAGAAACCTGGATTAATTTTATACATGGATTTCTCAGTTTAGATAGAGAATACTGAAACCATTTGCAGGTGTTTTCCTAAATATGGTCTTTTCCTTTTAGTGGAAGTTTTCTAGAACAGTGCTAGGTCCAAACATTCAGCATCTTCTGACTCTGTAACTGAATCCCATCATCCTGATAGTATCCAAGATACACAGGAAAAAACACAGTACTTGGAGTAGCTGAGGCATTACCTTTTTTGTTCATTTGAAAATGAGTGAGTATACTATAACTTGGCTTTCTAACTTCCATGGAGCAAAACATCATCCATCCACCTAAAAAACAGCAACATCCAGCTAATTCCAGCTCCCAGCAAAGCCCTGGGGCACACAGCAGCAAGGTACCAAAGGGATTTCCTGCAGCTCAGACTTACAGACAGGATGCATAGACTGCAGCAGATGATGGCTTGCTGCTCTGCTGATCCCAAAAGTATTCCCAAGACAATTGCATAAGTTGTCCTGAAAATGCTGGCTGTAAAACAGTGCAGTTTGTCTCTCTTGGTAATTTAAGCAATGGTATTTGTTAAATCTAAAGCTGAACTCTCTGATTCTCACATCTTCATAGCAAAGCTCTCCAGTAGTTTATGGCAGCCTTTAATTGGGCTGCACTGTCTATACCAGTAGAAATTACAGGCCTAGATTTTCAGGCAAGGATCATTACCCGTGGATTAAAAAAAAAACCCAAATTTGCCTGGCTATGCATTATTTTTTAAAATACACACAATGTTTTACAAACAGTACAAAAAATGCTGGTTTCCCACCTTTGCAAGCAGTAAAAATTATTATGGTAGGGGATAGAAGCAGCAGAGTAAATCAGCTAAAGGAGCAAAGACTGAAAAGCAGAGGTACTGAGCCCAGTTACTTCCTGTGAAGCTCAGGGGAATTACTGGGTGATATCAATAATTTCTTCTATATAGCAGAAAACAGTCCAAGAAAATAAAATTAAGTTTGACAGAACTCTTAGAGAAGGGATGAGGCAATTTTTTAGTATGACAGTGTTGTCATTGCATCAAGACTTTTCTGTAACAAGATGCTCAGTGCATCTCTAATACCTTTGAAGGATTTCAAGGCTCCAAATAAACACTGAGAGATGGATTATGACTGACCATGGCTCCAGAGGGTGATGGATGCAGAGGAAAGTGCTCCCCTAATTAATGTGGGCCACATGAGGACTAGCAGGCTGCAGTCTTGCCCAGAAGGCAGCAGCACAGGATCTGTGAAATTGCTCTCCTTTGGTTCTCCTCACACAGAAAAGTGAGTGAGCTGTGGCTCTCTCCTTTCCTGCTCCTCCATGCTTGGACAAGGAGAGGTAAGTACAAAGCACATCTTAAAGGAATACAACTCTCAAGTGTATTCCTTTCTCAAGTGTAAACTCTCAAGGCTTCCCACAGTGCAAATAAAGAATTCTAGGAAGTTTTCTTCTTTTTAAAGCAAAATGCTTCCTGATTTCCCCATATAACACTGACAACTTGACTGATTAACTAAATGGTAGTTTAATCTGCTCCAAATTTAGGACACTCCATAACAAAATTATTTGAGTCTATGGGTGCAGTGTTTCCTGTTGTACAGTGAGATGTAAAGATTCCTGGAAGCTTCAGATAAGCGTCTCTCTAGTAAAATTTCCAACCACAGAAAACAATTGAGAGCCAAAGGGGTTGTGGGTTTGGTTTTTCAGGTTTTTTTCCAGTTGTTAAAACATTTTGCTCAAAAATTGAAAAATACTTTTCTTTCTTTTCCAGATAGTAGTTTAATCACTGCTTGAGGGTGAAAAG
Organism: Petroica traversi; assembly: GCA_025920805.1. Classification (NCBI taxonomy): domain Eukaryota; kingdom Metazoa; phylum Chordata; class Aves; order Passeriformes; family Petroicidae; genus Petroica; species Petroica traversi. The sequence goes on from JAHLSL010000052.1 coordinate 1,091,899, forward strand.
AAGTGCATAGGAGCAGATGGCAAGAACATAGGATTTAAGCAGGAGACAGATGCAACCATATTAGGGAGCCTGGAAGATAAATCTCTTGAAATCTTGTGGCAGACATGATCATTACTTTGTTTACATAGATGAAATATGACTTGTTTCAATTAACAGTTGCTGTTGACCATATTTGGTATCTTTCCCCTTCAGACAGTCATTAAAACCTGTTGTAAATCATTGTGTTTGTGCTACTTCCATTCTGTGCATAAATCATGTAGGCATCCCAGCATCTCCATCCTTTATGGAAAATGTGTAGATAGATATCTACACAACTTTAAAAACGGTGCTTGAGTCCTTTTAAGCAGTTTAGCCGTAGTGATGTGCTGCCTGGTGATGCACCAGGGAAGCAGAAAAAGGACATCTGCATTCAGCCTCTGTGCTGCCAATCCGGGCTTTACCTCCGGCTCCCTCCCCGCTGCTGCCGGCAGCGTCCCTGTCGCAAACGGCTCAAACAGAGAGCACGGCTGCTCCCGAGTTCCCTACATCTGCATGGGAAGGCAGCAGAGTAAAGAACAGCATTCTCCTTCTGTGGAAAAATCCATAGGTTGGTGTGAGAGACAGCGAGGAAATAACGTGATATCCGTGCGCAGCTTCCTCCCGCTGAGACGTGTGGAAGAGCCTTTCCTGACCTTGGGAAAACAATGTTTTGCAGATGTAAAGAGGCTCTGGGTGTACATACTCACTTTGCATGTAAATATAGATACATTTACATGTATGCCTGGGCGAATTCAGAAGCTGCTGCTTGGATACGCTCTTTTTAAAGTTGTGATTTTTAAAACATTAAGGAAACCCTCAAGCTGGTGCAGACCCCTCTTGTGTCGCTCTGATTCCAGCTCCTCACTTCATCATTGCCGGAAATGAGAAACGAGCAGAGGTGGAAGCCTAAGGAGGTGTTCTAGCGTTAATCACAACACCTTTGGGAGCAAATATTAGCACATCAGTTGAACACAGCGAGTGAGAGGAGCTGAGAAAGATCCATCTACTCTTCAACATAGCATTCTTCGTAACGTTTTTCTCCTCCAGCTCTAAACTCTAAACGTGTAGGGTGTCTAGAGTCTATTTGAAGCAGATTTCTCTAGTATAGACTTTTTATCAAAAGAATTTTTATGCTTGGTTTCAAGTTTAACTGAATGGGCTGAAAATTTCATTTTGTCATTACTGAAGCAGGAAGCTCATCCTCCTAATTAAGGGGTAGAAGCTAATTCATGTATGTTATGCATGAAGCATAAACATCCTCTAAAAGGAAAGAGGAAGATGGTGATAGTTACAGCAATGTTCTGTTTATCCAACCCTGACTCCTGTTTTCCCCTGTAACAAAGGCAAGGACTCACAGAAGATCACAGATCAAAAAGTAGGAGTATGTAGGTGTAAATGCCACAAACTGTGCACCGTTCTACAACCTGGATATTAATTGCACAATTAATATTAATGGTACTGCATTTATAAAAGGTCTGTATAGGTAAGCACTCTAAAATCAGGAAATAACAGAGTTAATGTGACAGAAACCACAACTGTGCTGCAATTATGAGAAATGATTACACAGTTTCAACAAAAAATTATACAATTTTCCTCTTGTAAGCTGACAAGTAAACTTAGCAATATTTTACATTTCTTTAGTGTTTCTCACCCTGAGGTATTTGTGTGAATTAAGTGCAGTCAGACTAATGGAATAATTTAGTCAAAGAATAAGAATAGAAAACAGCATTTACAGGTTATGTAAATCAAATATTTTCTACTATATTTTAATTCCTTAGGAAACTAGATACTTTAGCAGACATCCAGTTGGGTATCAAACTGATTTTAACTGATGACTTTTTATGATAATAACTGCTTCTAGATTCAGGCAATGATAGAAGAACTTTACTTAGTGCCAAGCAATTAGCAATTAATGAAGTACTAACTAGGTGCCAAAATGTAAGATATACTCTTTCAAATCACTTGTTACAAGATTTCACTTTTCTACAGTACTCAGGATGCTTGGCTGAAAGGCAGCAAAATTGTTTTTATTTTATATTAATATATAGGTTTAATCCCAGGGCAATGTATGTCCACTCATAATAAAGAACTATTTCTCTTTTTTTTTCTTAAAGTGTGTAAAACAATTTGAGTTATAATCTACACAAGTAAAGCAAATTACATCAAAGTAACTTACATTTTAATGTTTTATTCTAAATTTCTTATGTTAATAAAAAAGTATAATAAACTGTACTTTGCTGGCATTTTTATAGACTTTACATTTACAACAACAAGTGCCCTGGATTGCAATGTCAACATTTATTACAGCTACTCCTGCAAACATATTGCAGTTTGTGTGCAGAAGCACACGTTTGGTGTTGCCTAATGCAAAAATGGTTTTCATGTGGGAAATTAAAATAGATAAATTTCCTCCTCTCAATTGGGAAATTATGTTGAAGACGCAAAACATTTCAAAAGGAAATGTTTTATCCTCTATAATTTGTGAGGGTTGGGTACAGTGAAGCTGGTTACAGTCTTGCAGAGAGATGCAGCTTGATAAAAATAATCATTGCTAATAAAATCTGGGATATGTATATCCAAAAAAGAACCTCTGAGATCCATAGTAAATAATTATTCAGAAGAATAGTGCAAGCTGGCTGGGCAAACACCATTCCTAAATTTGCTCTCAGGTGACAGCTGCTGATGGCCAGAGTGCTGTGAGATTTTCAGCTGGGTTCATTCAGGGCAGTTCCCATGACTGTGTTGGCTCAGGTTTGATCCTCTGCACCCCTTCCCTCACAAGCTGCCAGTCACAAGGGACAGAGGTTTCCCATGACTTTTGACAGCAGCTTTCTTCATGATAACTGAATATTTTGCCACATATTTTCATCTAGTTATTTCCTCTTTTCACTGCTTCCTGTGATTTGAATACCTAACAGCACAGCTGCAGTGTTCAGCTAATAATGTATTTTAAATGGAATATTTGGTAAACTGGGTAAGATTTGTACCTATAAAATAATAAGCAACAACACCTATGTGTATAGAGTTGGCAAGTGAGTATTGGAAGGTGATTTCTTGGAAAAGATTTCAAAATCATAGGTGAAAAGCAGCTAAACATGGGGCTCTGGTGTAAAATTTGAGTGGAATTGGGCTTTTCAGTTTCACAGTCTAATGTCCATTCTCCTCCCTGCTCATTCTGTAAAACGTTTTATGTGAAATGATGGCAAGATGGACAACATTTTCTTGTTTTCTCATTTTATCTCTCAATGTGTTGTGTGCATGACTGTTCATAAACTGAGGAGAGATTTCTACTGAAGCACTGCCTGAGCATTCCTTAAACTATTTCCTTTGGTTTGACCCTTCTATGATGCCTACTCAGAATTCTTTCCTCCAGTATCCACTGGATTGCACTGATGATTATTTATCAATATTGAATGTCACTATATTGTCTTCCTACACAGCTGGGTCACTGCAAGTATCTTCACAATCTGCCCCAAAATTGGGAGTAATGTTGTGTCCCCTACAAATGTTGTCTCCTTCTGTACCACCTTTTTTTTTTCTAGATTATTTTAAGGGTATTTACAACAAAATTAAAACCACCATACTCTTTTGGATTTTCACCATGATTATGAATGAGTACAGGTTCTCCTGTTCAATCTCTTGTTAGTTTTTGGTCCATGACATTGCTTTTTTAAATTTTTTTTCCCCACAACCCATTAGGCAGTTTTTCTGGAAGCATTTAGTGAGAGGATTGTAAAACGCCTTTGAAAATTTGTCACCTAACCTATATCTACACCCCTAATGCTGAGAAGCTTGTTTTACAAGATAGTTTGTCTCCTGTTCTAGTGAAGGAGAATAGCTTACAAAAAAAAAAAAATAAATCCCATTGCTTCCCCCTTCTGAGGTGTTTTTACTCCTTTATCTTTTCTCTTATTCCTCAATGATTTTAGAGCTCTTTTCCAAGCTTAACGGTTCTATGATTCTGTAATATTTTCTTATTTCTATGTTACAAATTGTTAGGTTTCCAAATCTGGTGAAACTTTCTTTCCATCTACTCACCTGTTGAAAACCTTGCAGCAGGAGGGCATTTGGCATTTTATTTTCCTTTCATTTATTCCAATTCAGAATGAATTTGATACTGTGCCAGATTACCTTGGTAAAATAAAATTTAATAAAAAACAAACAAGAGGAAACAGTGTTCTCTTTCTAGGCACAATGCCTTATTAAAATTGGGGAAATGGCACTGTACCTAAAAGTAATACTTTGCTTTTTATCAACCTTGTGCCTGTAGTTTCACAAATCCTTCCTGCCTTATTTCCCTGACACTGATTTAAAAGCTGGTACCCTCTTTCCAGCCTGCTGGACTTGTTTAATCTGGATCATGGTACCTGTAGTCTCATCAGTCTGCAAGTCTATTAAAAAACAGACCCTCTGCATAGCAGGTGGCTCTGTATTTCATTAAAACCCTTAGCAGGTGGCCTTAGATCCAATGGCAGCAGTTCCAGTATAGGGACAAATTACCAACTCCATCTCCCATGGACGTGGAGGAAGCATTGACTGTGTTAACTCCACGACAGGATGAAAATAAGTAAATTCACAATTTAATGAGATTAGGCATTGCTTTCAAAGCGTTCAGAATGTGTATAAGTGGCAGCTATTAATTATTGCAATAACTCACTGTGGCCGGAGCCTGCCTGGCTGGGGCTGTGGATGAGAAGGTGGCAGTGGCCAATTCCTGTCCCCACGACAGCAGCACTGCCAGCTCTGGCGACTGCAGAGCAACTCTTGCAAAACCTTGTGGTTTTCTGAGGGCTTTCACTCCCAAAATGGTGCAAACACCTTGAAGGCCTTGCTTTCCCCTCATAAACTGATTATTCCCTCACGACTGCGGGAGCAGAGAAGAAAATCATAGGAGTAATTGCTCTGCGTCCCTTCAGAACGGCGTTCTTAGCAATGTAATAGTTTTTATTTGGGGGCCAGATCCTTTTCCTGCCGCCGTTGTTTTTTCGCTGTTTAGGGAGCGGCGCCTCACGGAGACTCAGCCCGGATTAGAGGAGTTTCAGAGGGACCTTCTCGCTCTCAATGCTCTGACAGGAGATGGAGCCAGGCGGGGCTCGGGCTCTGCTCCCAGGGAGCAAGGGACAGGACAAGAGGGAACGGTCCTAAGCTGCGCCGGGGGAGGTTTAGGTTGGACAGCAGGAGGAATTCCTGCACAGAAAGAGTGAAGACGTCAATGAACTTTGCAGCGGCGGTGGCAGAGCACTGGAACAGCTGCCCAGGCAGGGCGTGGACTCTCCCTCTTTGGAGACCTTCCAAACCCGCCTGGACGCGTTCCTGTGTCACCTGCTCCAGGTGACACTGCCTGGGCAGGAGGGTTGGACTGGATGCTGTCCAGAGCTCCCTTCCAACCCTAACAATTCTGGCATTCTATAATCAGACACTGGGACGGGCTGCCCAGGAGGCGGCAGAGCCACCATCCCTGCAGGTATTTATGCGGCACCGAGTACCCTGCTCCGGCTTACACCGTGTCGCAGCCCATCCCGGCGGTGCTTCCCAAGCTCCCCGACCCCGTGAGGGACCCGGCGGCAGAACCGCCCGCCCTCAGGCTGAGGGAGGGAAGGGCGGGCGG
>JAHLSL010000052.1:1097924-1121716 GCA_025920805.1 Petroica traversi
GTGGGGCTCGGCGGGGGCCGGAGGGCGGCCGGGGCGGAGGGGAGGCTGTGGCGGCGAGATACCGCTATCCATCGGTCCTGCCCCAGGGATGGGCCCGGGGAGCGGGGCAGCGCACAGGGATGGGGACACGAGGGACAGGGCAGTGCCCAGGGGCGGGACCCGAAGAGATGGGGACGCGAGGGACAGGGCAGTGCCCAGGGGCAGGACCCGAAGAGATGGGGACGCGAGTGACAGGGCAGTGCCCAGGGATGAGGACACAGCATGGGCAGTGGGTGTAAGCAGGGGATGAAACCACGTCGCACCACTTTCACGTAAACCAGGGTAATTTCTGAGCATGTTGCTTTCCAGTAGCTGGAAATCTGCTTTAGAAGCTGGACAAATACTAGACGTGAGGCATGTTTAGCATTATTTCTTTCCTGGCAGCAGATGCTGGAAACGCAATTCTGTAGATATATTTCAGACCACGTTGAGTGCTGATGACAGGTAATAGTTTGGGGTGACTTGCCCTATGGGTTTAATAGAAGTTAGAGGCCTGGTGAAATTCCGTGGATGTGTGTATCTATTTGCAGGTTTCCTGTACTCACACTGTTTGAGAGATGCCTGTACCAAAAAAAGGTGCCTTTGCACAGGTCTTATTCCTGCACCCCTCCTTCTGTGCCTCTGCTGAATTAAGGAGCTTTGCAATCATGGATAACTAGAAGAGGTGGAGACTATTTCTTTTCAAATGGGATCAGTAGATAACCAGGCAATCAAATGCTTGACAGGCCTGCAGTTTTTTAGGTTTTCTCAAGATTGGAAACTATGGGATGCACAATGACTATTTTCTCTTTTTCTCTTATCACTGCTTGCTTCTGCAGCTGACTTCAGTTTAGTTGCACTGTGATGGTGTTTATTCCTAAACAAAATGGATATAACATTCTGTTCATGCCAGCTGGTGGTATGAGACCCTTTTTGGTTTGTAGACCTATTGCAGGTTTTACTGGTTGTGCATAATTTTATTTGATGAACTTCAGCTTACCAGGTGTTTGTTTTAAATCGATATGGACTCTCAGCAGGGCATTAGAAAAATAGCACATGGACCAGAGCTTGAAAATTACCTATGTATTTTTTTCATGTACTATTGTAAGGTGTAGTGTCTGATAATGGAGTGAGAGGACTTCCACAGGCACCTCTGCATGAGCTGTACTGCCTTGGACCCTGCTTTTGGGAGTTAACATGATCCACGTGGGTGCCAAACCAGCTGGACTGAGTTGGCACCATCAAGTGCCACAGCATAATGTCCTACCAACACTGATAATTTTTTTTCTAGCAATGTCTCTGATTACTCTGGAAAATATTTTGAGTTTCTGGGCTATATAAGCAAATTCCGTTTTTTTTTTTTTGTTGTTGTTGTTGTTTTAAATTTAATTTCTTTGGTGGGCTTTTTTGTTGTTTTTAAGGAAATTCGTGCAGAAGCAGAACTATTCCTGCTTTCCACAGCTCTGCACATCCTTGCTCGTGGGTTGTCTGCAGTCCTGCTCAGAAGTTGGCTAAAGCTGGGTCACTGGAATTGAGAGGGTGCCCTCTGGTGACATCTGTATTTAGAGTTTGGGCTGCGTGTAAAGGAGCACTCGGGTCAGTCTGGAATTAAATATTCCTCCCAGCACAGCTGGGGGTGTGTTGTGCTCTGAGAAGCTGGTGTGGCACAAGTACTTGTGAATTCATGTGGAGGATGTACAGCAGTCCCTTGGTGTCTGTGAGCCCCCTTGTGAATATTCTACCTTGTCATTTATTTTGCTCTGCTTTGATAAGAATGTTTAACTTGGTCTAATAGAGACAATTCCCCCACCTCCCTTCCCCCCCCAAGAACACGCCTTTCATGGGGTTATCTTGTTTACTCACCAGTGAGTTTTGTTGGTTTGTTTGTTTTTTTCCTGTAGAAATGTGAGGGTTTTCCTGCAGAATTTTGGAGCGGTCATTTCCTTTCCCCACTTTTATTTTGCCTCGTGACTGTAGATTAAAAATGCCAATGTTTCGATGTTTTATTGATCTTTATGCTGCTCAGCAGTAATGAACAAGAATGAAGATACAGGGCTAACTTTAACTTCCACTACTTGAGTAAACTGATTTTTGAAATTGACTGCATTTGTGCAGAAAAGTAATGCAGTCATAGTGTGCTAATATTCTGCTTGGTGTGTCTGAATATTGAAAGGGTTGAATTGACAAGCCACACCTCCATCTTAATCAGTTTGTTCCACTTTTTTTTTTTCCTCATTGCGATTAGGGATTAATATTTTCCTTTATATTTGCTTGAAGCTGAGTCATTTGAGCTCCTCCTTCCATTCAATAACTAAAGACGAGTTGAAAATATCCTTTAGGGGTGGGGAGTGTAATTGATTGCATTATGCCAAAGTATAAGCCACCAAAGGCATGATATATTTATCTTCTAAGTGTTGGTTTACAGCTCTTGTTAGAAAACACACTTAGAAATGTATTTTCAAAATAATGAGGAAGCATCTCTGTTAAAAAAAAACCTTTGCATTTAAATACCTGGAACTGCTGCAGTAGGAATCATCTTTTAATATAAGTGAGTGTGTCATAGTTACTGCATGAGCAGAAGCTTTGTGGGCTTCATGTTTTGTCTGTTTATGAATTAATCACCTTAAAAGACTGCTGAAAAAAGTGTGTCTTAATGTTGCAGTTGGGCATTTTAAGCAGATTCTCTGTATGCTCAGTCCCCTGAATGTGTGGAGGTGTGACTGCAACTCTGTCTTTTAAAAAGATCCAGCAAAGCTTTGTAGGATTCTCAGGAAAATGGCACTGGAGTCCTGGCTGTGGGCAAGCTGGTCCCACCTGGGCTTCTGCCCAGCAGGGAAGGGCCATCTGAAACGGGGGCTGGAGCAAGGCAGGGTGAAGTGTGGAAGCTCTGTGCAGTCAGGAGAGCTGGGGAGAGTGGAGAAGGTGGGGGACAGGCAGAGGTGGCCCCAAGTCCCAAACAGGGAGGGTTTATTGTGCTGCCTGGTGTGTTGTGAGCGCTGGAGCTGCTGTGACTCAGAACTTACAAAGGCATAAATGATGGGCACTGAACCGGCTTGTGGCCAAGGGAGGCTGTTCCCAGACTGCGTTTCAGTTTACAGGAGAGTTTGTCTAGTAAAAGGGACCTGTTTGCAGTACAGCAAATAAAACATTGAGAAGTCTAGTGAGTCATCACAAAGTATTTTAAAACATTGTTCCTGACCTGCATATGAGGTTGATCTTTACTCTCTGGGACTCGCTGCTCTGAGGTGTGCTGCTCTGGTACACTCTCAGCTGGTGTGTCAGCTGTCATATGGCACAAATTTGTCTTCCTTGAACCCACGAGGATCCCCTGAATCTGCTCACAGAGTCCTTCCTACCCCAACCTTATCGTCACTGTAACTTTTTACGTGTCAGGAACTTCAGCACAGACAAACAACAGCTCGATGCATAAGGTGTACTTTTCCATAAGAATAGGAAAAGTGCACCTTACTTTCTCTTCTCCTGTCTTTGTTGTCCTGCAGTTCTGACTGCAAGAATGACAGTTAAGCTGGGAAAAGAAGCAGCTTCGGACCCTGCAGGGCGTGGAGGCTTTGCCCTTATTTCTATAGATCTGTATTGTTTAGGTGTGTTTTGGCTCTTTCTCTCAACTGCATCAACAAGTGAAGGTTTCCTGCCCCAGGAGCTCCCTGGCTGTGCTGCAGTGGGAACCTTTGCATGGCACTGAGAAGCTCTAGAGCTGCTTGGTCAGAATAGCAAGAAACACTTTCATCAGCCCCTCCTGAGCATCGTATTTGTGGTTTAAAAGCCTGCCTATTTCTCAGTGGTAAAGAGCAGCCTCCTTTGTTAAAGATTAAGGCTGTAACATGGCAGTTGATTTGATGCTGGCCTTGAGAGAACAACACATCCATTGCTGCTTGATGGTCAAGGGGAAGCCTTTCCCTTTTCTCTTTTGCAGGTTGATGTTGCTTGCAGCCTCCTGTGATAGGACAGATCTTGATTAAAACTCTTAGGAATAGTTATTTTTTCTGTTTCTTTGAAATGTAGCACCTGTGGCCTGTTCTCCACGAAATAGAAGTTTCATTTCTATTTAGACATAAACATACATTCAGTAGGCAAGGGAAGCTTGAGACTGCATGTGAACGTGTGCCTGCTCTGTTTTCCCTGGTTTGTTGGAGGAGTCTGTGAGTCTCTCCCATGTATTTCAAGTGTGACCACAACAGTTAATGTAGCTCAGTGCCTCATCAGTATGTAGTTGAGATTTGAACATGGATTAGAGCAAGCTGGCTGACGTTCAATCCAGATAAAATATACATGATGATGTGGATGTAATTATCAGCCTCCCTAATTGAAGGGCTGCATTTGCCATTTGGTAGAAGTGTTAGTGCCCTCTGGTGACTCACGTTTATGACTTGTTCTTAGCAATCATATTGAAGCAGTAAAATCAATTTTTTTAAGTCTTTGACTGGAAGACTGAGACCCCCTTCAGCTGATTAGACCTGGAAAATTTGACTGGAAGTTGTCTTTGCCCTTCCATCCCATGAGTTTTAGGTATTATTGTAGTTTCTAGTGCAAGTAATGAAGTGTAACAAGCCTGGGTCAGTTAAGGAGTTGAAACCAGCATGCCCAGGCATAAGCAGAACTGCCAGCAAGGGAATTTGATTGTCAAGCTTGCTGTGAGCTCCTCTGCCAAAAAGTGGTTGGCCCAATTTATTAATTTCTTGGAGCTTGTGAATCCCTTGACTAACACTGCTTCTCCTGTGTGCCTCTCAGCTGTCCAAGGGCTGAAGTGCCCAGAGAAGAAATGGGTAACAGGCTTTGCAGAGGAGAAGCTTCAGATAACCTGGCTCTCGTGCTGTAATTCCATTTGAAAGTGATTTGGACGCAAAATGTGGTGCAGAAGGTTTTGCTGGCTTTGGAGCTGCCTCAGTGGCATTTCTGCTTTGGGATATGTGTGTGTCACCTCTTTTTCTCTTTAATGGAGCTGTGCTATTGGCAGCAATCAATTAAATCTGAAGTGACCTAGGTCTGGCTGTCCATTCTCTGGCCATTGCTGTGGTAGTGTGGCATTAAAAGCTGTTTGATTTGTGCCTCCCTCATTATTCATTAAGGGACAGCTTGGAGACTGTGGAATCTGCTCTCATTGAAATGGGCCCAGATTGATTGTGCTGGGGAAGAAGGATATTGATCTTTTTCAGATGTTGAAGGTGTATTTCTTAGATAATAGTGGCTAGATAAAACTGGCAGAGATCCTGAAAAAAGTGATCTTAACACAGTTTGTAAATGGGATTGCTTTTATCACATTATTAATGTGCCCAGGGTTTGGGGTAATTGTCTAGACTATAGTATTATATTTTCATTTAGATTTAGAATTAGTGGTATAATGTCACAGAGTGACTGGACTTGGACCAATAAGTGAATAAACAGGACTAGTACAAAGCCCATTTTCTGCTTTGATACATCCTTTTCAGATTAATGTGTAGGCAGGCAGAAGCCTCCAGTGAAAAGCTGAAGGTCTCAAATTAACTATTTTTCTTTGTAAGCTTCATGTACGAATTTCTCTGAGGAGGTGTGTAAGCACAGGTGGACTTGTGAGTGCTGTGTAAAACTCAAATTTATAAACTCTGTAAATGGTTGCTTCTAGTCCACTTGTTTGACTGCCAGGTTGTTTCATCTTCTAATTGCTCTGCATTTTTGTGGCTTGCTTGGTAACTTTGGGGTCCTCCACAGTTATAACTAATCTAGGTTGGTTTGTAATTGAATTAGGTTGTGACCCCATGTGCAGTGAGGCAGCTTATTTATTGACTGCTCACATCTCACCCTATATTGGCAGAAATAGACAATACAGTAGAGAGAACTGCACCAGGGAATTTACCCAGCTAAGAAATAATTTTTTTCCCCCTTCCTTGCCTTGTTTTTCAGTTTGATTGCTCCCCCAAACTATTCACTTCAGCCATACAAAATCTTGGGCTAATGTCATGGCAGAGAAAGAAACAGGAAAAAGTGTTAGTGGTGGAGATGACTGGCAGGTATAAAATCAAGTTTCCATAAACCAGCTGAAATCAGGAGTGGGTCAGATGACACTTGTTTATAGCTGAGCTTGTGGAGTGCTGATTTCTGGTTATCTTGAATCCTTAGCTATGTGTGCAAGTCTGGAATCTTAGAATAAACTTTGTTTCAGATTTTATGCGTAAAAATTTGAGGCATTTTGGGATCCTTGTGGTACTTCTGAAAATTTGTTTTGCACAGAGCTAAACTTTACCATTGTTGCATCTTTTACAGCAGGCTGTGAAGTGAGTTGAGAATGATGATGGTGTTGCTGGAAACTTGGTAATATATTTGGTAAACTTGATATGATCATGTCCAGAAGTCTGTAAAGTATTTTAGGGATCCCAAAGGTGTCTGCAATTAGTAGATGTGAGGTGTTAGAATGCTGGTGTAGCATTGCATAGTTTCCTACATGTTCACTGTGGATTTCAAAATGCACATAAACCCTAAGTGCCAGATGAGTAAAAGGTAAAAAGGTCCAAAGATTCAAGCTACTCGCTCTCCCATTACTGCATCCCTGTTTTCTGCTGTCACTAATTAGTAACTTTAATATTATGAAGTGTATTGATAAAGGACATGGTTTCGTGGATGACTCATAATTGTTGCGTTTCCTCTCCCACTGTGATGTAATTAACTTTCCCTGTGTGGTTAAAGGGCACCTGAGCAGTGCTGCTGTTGCTGGCAGGTCCAGCCCACTCTGCCAACAGCCACTTTTCCCATGTGCTTTATTGGTAAGTCTACCTGAGTGGTGGCAGCTCTCTCGTTTATTTTTAGAATGTTAGTCATGTACTTTCAGACTGACCAGTTTGTTTAGGCATTAGTCATCAGGCTTGTCTGGTAAGTGCCTCTAAATAATTTTGATATTATTATTGATCAGACTTTTACAGAAATATGCCAACAGGCATTTTGGAAAAGAATAATGGATAAGAGCAGAATCTATTGAGTTCAGTCCTTCCATGCAGCTGGAGTGATTTGCAGCTATTTTCTGGAGCTCAGAGTGCAAAATTATTGACGTATTAGCAAGATATCTGCTTAGCTACACATGAACCCTGTGCTTCTGAGAGACACAAGTGTGGTGGGCAGTGAGCAGCCAGAAACTTGAGGTGTTTGTTAGGGTAGCCCTTGCAGGTCTGCCTGAGATAAGATGAGGTTAAACATTACCTACCTATAAGTCTTTATTATTATTATTACCTTTTAATATGTCCTTCACTGAGGGTGTCAGGTGTGTGGTTTCTTATGAAACTATTTTCTGTGTTAATTATTTAATAGCAAATGTCCCTTTGTGGTAGAAATGGTAGAAATGGTTTTGCTACTTAATGCTTTAAGAGTGCTTTGCTCACTACCCATTCCTCTGTTTGCTCTGTTGATGATACATAATTTCTTATAATCCTCATTTGGGTTTTTTTTCCCTCCCAGGCTGTGCCTGTTTTGGATTTATTTTGAACAGATTTTGCCAGATAGCTCTTTGATAATAGATTTTGGTATTCTTAATGATCTGCCTTGCTAAGTTTTTTATGATGCTTTAAACAAGTACATGTTGTGTTACTTATTATTGGACAAAGGAAGGTAGCAGTACCAAATCTAATCGTGGTATGAAACTGTGATTCTTTGATTTTTTTATACCCTTGTGGAGCTGTAGGTGTGCTGGCAAAAGGTTGTTTTATTTGTGTAGATTGTTCAGCTCTACTGCCAGTATTTATTAAAGCGGTCAAGTGTCCACCTGGAATAATTTTAAAGCAATTTGGAGGGGAAAATGATGTTAACCAAACGGTAGTCAGGAGATGAAAGAAAAAGGCAAGCTTGGTAAGTTTTCACTGGAGATGAGTGCCAGAGGTACAGTGTTTTATAAAGCTGAAGGCACATTAAAGCAATATTAAGGAAAAAAAGCTACTTTTGAGATAGGGGCTCTCTTCACCTTTGAGGAATGGAAGGTAAGCAGATGGAGTGCTTTAGGACCTGCTTGTGAGCAGCTTCCGCAGTGTCTGCATGTAATGACTTGCCCTTGTTCTTAATTAACTCGCTGGCTTATTTTTTTAATGTGGATAGGGTCTATGTGAACTGTATTTCATGCTGTGACTTGGCTTTAATACTTCTGAAGAGTCAATCTCGACTCTTTTCTGAAGCTGCCTTAGTGGTGGGAAGGCTTCTTCAATTAGGAGCTAGTTCATGTTTCAGATAAGGCAATTTCATTTATCTTCAAAGAGGTATTTCTGTAGCTGTGTATTAAGCTGGTATTCAGGGACATGGGTTTGTTAAAAAGAGAAGTCTAAAACTGTTTTAATTTCTGGTTTTGGTCATGAAAGCCATATGACTGGGAGGGAGAGGGGAAAGAATATCCACGTATTTGTTGTTGCACGTTGCTAGATTATTTTTTTGTATGTACAGTGGAAAGTTTTGAAGTATTTAAGGTGACATGATGTCAGGGCTTATAGAAAAACTTAGCAAGAATGCAAAATGGGTATGAGTTCTTAGGCGTGTTTAGACTAAGAGGAGTGAACAATAAGCACTGTTGATTTGAGGCAGATGTGGTTTTGTTGAAGAATAATTCTTGATCTGAATTGTATCACTTATAATTCAGTAAAGACATTAATTGAAAGGGCATTGTTGAGGCCAGAAAGTGTTGCATAAAAGGTTGGTTTGGAGAATGTGGAATCTGCTGTGCAGATCTGTATGTTGATACAATTCAGAGGTGTGTTGTGTTTGTGTTGCACTCTTAGACAGACATAGAAATCCAGTTGGCATCTGTTAAATGATACTGCTAAAAAGGGAAGATAGCTCCTTGCATTATTTATCAGACAAACACAAGAGATGTCTTGCTAAGCTATTGCACCCACAGAACTTTTGTTAAATATGTCATTTGTAAACAAACATATAATGTAGAAGAGTTTAGAGCTTTATTTCAGCTGTACCTATTTTTTTTTTTAAACTAACTCTTGTTTTCCTGACTTAGGAAATTATTTTACACACTTTTTCTTCATCTCTTATTAGGAGGTAGTAGCATTAAGTGCAAAACAGAACCAGGCAGTAGTGGAGTTAAAGGACATGGACAGAGGTGAGATCTCTCCAGGGACCATGAAAAGACTGGCTTCCCTTGGGATTTGCCAGAGTTCTGTGTTGCTTTCAGGTTTCAGATTTCTAAGTCTAGTACTGAATGTCGTGGATATCTTCTTGATTTTACTTCAGGTGAGGGAGGGAAGATGAGGAGAAGTGATGGACTCCAGCAACTGAAGTTTTTGTTTCTAGTCTCTTTTTCTGGTGTCATCTTTCCCTATTCCATTCCAGCCCGTTAATGGAATTGGATATCTTTTTTCCCCCAGGGCAGTAGGGTGTGTTTCTGTGATCTTATCATTAGACTTGCTGATCACTGTTTCTTTGTGGCTTTTTCTGTATTTATGATTCTCCTAAAGTTGGTAGAAGTGCTTTGTTTACAGGAAGAAAATTGCTGTCTTCTGGAATTTATTATTAACATCTTCTCTGATGCTGAGGAGGCTGATGTTTTTTTAATGTAACAATCCTTAAAATCAGAGAACATACTGTGGAAGAGATGAAGGAGTCTTGCCTAGGTTGGAGATGCCACTTGTGAATTGTGTTCTCTTTTGGGTATGGGGCTGGCTTTTGGGTATGAGCACGTTCCTGGGTCCCAGGGTGAGCTGATGTTGAATTGGCTTCTGTTGTCAGTGAGGGAGCAGGTTTTTGCAGCAGTCTCTGGTACAGCAACCCTGCTGTCTGATGTTTGCCAGCTCTGTCAGATTAATGGTGTTTATTAGCCACACACAACTCTACTGGAGAACCCTGCTCTGTTGTTTGTGAACACATTAGATTCTTCTGTCAGAAAGACCCTGTAAATCCCTGTATGAGTATTGCATTTATATTGGGAGTTGTGTTGCCTGTTTTTACTTAGGCAGTTTTTCTTTGCTGTCTTGGAGGTAGTGAAAGATAAATTTGTATAGGGCATTAAAATATCTTTGCTTTTCGGTGATAAAGCTGTTTCAAAAGTATTGCCTGCCAAAATACACAAACCATGTTGTGGCTGGTGACTTCAGGGTATTTCAGCATTAAGGTACTAATACCCTATTTATGATGTGGCTGGTTCCCATTTATGTTTAAAGAACAACAGGACCAGCATGAGCCTCCCCTCCTTGGCAAGCTGAACATGAAACTAAAAGATTAAAGTGTTTTCAAAGTGCAGCCAAGGAATTGACTTTTTCAGCCATTTTTTCAGCAGGTAAGGGGGAGCTTGCTTCCTTCAGGTATAGAATGGGGAAATGTATTGCTCATTTGTGTTTTGCTTTGATTTTTTAGTTTGATGATAGGGATGATCTTGACTTTGAGACAATACTGAAAGCTCTTAATTAGTGCAGTTTACATATATATACACACACACACATATATATTTAATTTGGCTCCTCTCCCAGCTGAGCTTGTTTCCCAGCACAGCTTTCTCCTCACTGGGGTTTTTTGTTGCTCAGGCAGGGCTGTTCCTTCTTTGGTGTGCAGTGTCCACTCATCCTTCTAATGTTGACAGATTTCCTTGGACCTCCAGAGCAAGGACAGTTTAATGACAATAATGACAAAGCAGTACCAAATCCTTGTCCAAACTGTAACTTAGGCTACTCATTCCAAATACTTAGAAACAATTGCTCAGACCCTCTCAGTTCTGTGTTAGTCACGGCCATTTTTTCAGGTCTTTTCCTCCTATTCAAGTTGAATCTTGCATGAGAGCAAAAATGCATGTCTTGGCTAAGCTATATGTTTATGTGACTGAATTTTTGTTTTAAGGCAGCAATACAGGACATGGCAGGGTTCAAAGTGGTGTTGCATTTTCATTGAGATGAGGTGAAGAATTCACTTTCATTGATTTGTCTGTTGCTTGAGAAAAAGTCATTGCTGTTGGTTTTTCTGGGCCAGATGATGTCCTCTCTGCAGAAGGGGGAAAAAAAGATGTTTGTGCAAAATATAGGATAGAATTCCTGCAGGATTTCTTACCAGAAGTTGCCAGGGAACAGGAATCCTTACCTGGTAGATGCCTTAGGGTCTGAGGATCTTCACTTTAGTTCTTCTGATTGTGGTTTCCCTGAGCTTTCTCTACTTTATCACTGTGTTGCTTTTGGTGAACCTGGGAAAGAAAGCAAAGCATTTTCCAATCATTTTGCTAAGATTAGAGATTTTGGCTGTTTGTATTACTGAAGTAGCAGCTCATAAGAGATTCTTCTGGAATGTTCTAATCTGTGAGCTTTTTAAAGATAGAGTTAACAGCATCTCTTGGTCACATGACAATGGGTTTTATATCCCTACTTGTGATAGCCTGCCTTGTCATGCCATGCACTTTCTTGCATTATAGCATTCTAGATTTACCTTTTATCAGTTAAAAGATTAACAGAAAGGTGAATATAATTCTCTTTTTAGTTAAATAAAATGTTAAATGGCATGATTCCCTTAAAAGGAAAGTGCTGCCTGCTGTAAACCAGTAGTTTACACTCAAAACACAATTCTCCTTCAAATCCCTCTGACAACTGCATTGTGTACAGGGCGCCTCTGTCATTACTCTTGGACCCAAGTTTTCAGGTTGCACATATCTGCACTTAAATCAGTCTTTAATGTCTGCTTTCGTTGATTTGGCAGAAACGGATGCAGCTGAGTTTCATAAGCTTAAGGATATGTTTGAGTGATAATTATCTAGTCATCCACTGAATAGCTCAAATATCCAAGGAGTTGGGTAGGGTATCACTTCTGAACATATTGTGCTGAATTCATAGTTCTGGAACAATCTTTAAAATCCTTCTTGACAGTCTGTATCGAAGGCATATCATTAATCTTACCCCTGCAGTGTCTTTCTCTTGGTTTTGTAACAAGAATTTAAGGCTTGCCTTACTGCCCTTAGAGGTGTACAAATGATTTTGTATAGCTGGTTCTTACTCTTTGCCAGCTGTGCTCTTCAAATTAATGCTTGTGCTGCTACATCTCAGTGTCTTTTTGATGTCTTCTGGAAAGCATTGTATTCTACATCAGTTACACAAGTTCTGGAGATATTTATTATGTCATTCCCTCTTTAGGGCAGATCTTTCATCAATAATGTAGATAGATGGCTTATAAATGGCTCCAGCAGGGCTCTCATTTATATTGCCCATTTACCTGAAATCACATTGAAATTTTTCTGGTGACTAGACTGTTGTTGTTAGTGCACAAGCAGTAAATGGATTTACCAGAATTTCAGGCCTTCACATGAATTATTGTCTACCTTGAGTGTCTAAAGAGACACCATTGCCCTGTGGTCTACTATAAGTTTCTATTTTGATAACAGGAAAAAAGTCTGGTACCGTCTTAAAAATACACTGTCCTCTTTCATGAAGATGTTCACTCTGAATTATTTCAGGTGAAGCGACATATTCTTGGTCAACATTTACATGCACTTTGAGCAGGTCACTGGTAAAGGGTTGGGCCATCTGACTGTTGGAGTCCTATATTTGAATTAACTTGGTTTCTGTGTTTCTTTGTAACTCGTTTTTTATGTCATGTTTTATTAGATGTTTGGGTGGTCACCAGTTGCTGACTGATGTTGAGTGGGGAAAGGTATTTAACATTAAACTATGGGTTTATCTGTTCTCTCATGAGTTGGCTGATTAATTGGAAGGGCCTCCCCTTCCAAAGGGAATTAGAAATATGGAAAAGAGATGAATGAGATGATCAGATTGATAAGTAACTGGTTTGTTTGTTGTTTCCTAGTTAAAGTTGTCTACCCTGGGGATAGTGACACAGGCAGAAGATCCAGCTCCCTTCCCCAAATGCCTTTTGTAGTTTCCCATAAGTCATGATACCAAACAGGCAATTCATAGGCTGATGGATTTTTCCTGTTAGCTCCATTTCTATAGCAACGGTGGATATTGATGCATGATGTTCAGAAAAGAATAATTATAGAGAACATTGTTGAATGTTGCTATCCCAGGTGTTATTGATAAAGACTGTACTCATCTCTCTGAAAGGTGAATGACAAACCAGACTAAGATACTGTGTCTCTTCTTTGAGAAGTCCTTATTGGCATTAGTGGCTTCACAAAAAATACAGTAAAATGTTATCTCAACAGTATTTTCTTCTGAAAGTCAGGCATTCGGTGGGGGAAGAGTTTTGACTTCCTTTTCTTAAATGTCAGTCTTTCTTGCCTTACTGTAAAAAGCAAGGGTGCAGTTGAAGCCAGTGGATGTACCAAGTCCTTAATTCTGTGTTTTTGGAGGCTGTTACTCAGCAACAGTTGGGACTTTCTCATTTCTCTCTCCTTAAAAACCTGTCCTAGAATGATTTGATCATCTTGGTTTTGGTTAGACTGTTTGCAGTTTCGACTCTAACATTTCATGCCTTCAGGAGTTTAGTTGACGAGTTGCATGGAAATTTGAGTTTTCTTTACATCCCTATGTGATGTGAAAGTTTACACAGCAAATTCAGAGTGGATCTTCAGGCTGAGTTTCTGTCAGGTTTTTTCACAGATGTGCTTTTGGCCTGCAAGCTGTGGCGTTTGTTGGTGTCAGAGTTCCTGTGGCCTGTTTGCACTAACAAAGCTCAGGCTGTCATTTGTCATCCCTGTCTCAGAACTTACAAATGGGGGGTTGTACATAAAATTATATTAAAGTATTTTTCCCAAATCGTTCTCCTGTGAGACACTTTCTATTTTGAGAGAAGGCATGCCACCTGCATGGGTCCATTTGCAGATCATTACAATTTTCTTCAAGTCTGCCTTCTGAAATATTTTGTGTTGCCTTATTGAAAATAATAATAAAAATAAGCTAGGAATATAGAAGGCAGTTCTAGCAACTTTTCACAGTGAGATGTGATATTTTTGCTGATGCACAGTCCTAATAATTCTTCCCTCTTTGTGTGCTGATTGTACTATCCTCTAACAAAGCAAAACTGGATCTGAGTACCTCTGAAAAGAAGTTTTGTATCCTGAAGTCCATGTTAGCAGCATTCAGTGCTGCACTGTTCAATGCTCTTAGGTATAGTTTCCCTATTCAGAATAGTGTCTACAGAAGTGTTCCTCCCTTATTAATTCCACTGATACCATGCCTGGACTTTGTTGCCATAATAAGTCTTTGCAAACTGAGCATCAGTTATTTAAGAGGACATTAATCATTTACTGCTTCTCTTGTTTGCAGACAAAACTGACAACTCTATGGCCATGTGGTGGAGATCTTGGAAAATCCAATGGGGAAAGATTATCATCTTATTCAGCTGCCTAACTAATTAAAAATATTTGCTTCTAGTTTAAATCCCTTTTATTTTCTTTACCATCTTTTTCTTTCTTATTCTTGGAAATAAATATCAGTAGCTCCTATCCTTCAGAAATGTCTCTAGGTTATGTTTCCTCCTGTTGTGTGTCTATGGGACAAGGAGGGATTTTCCTCTAGTTCCTCACTGAGCAGACCTGGATTTCTTCTTCAGGATGAGAAGAAATTTTGCTCAGAGAGGTTAAACTTGGGGTTGGCTTTAGCTGTGGGAGGGAGATGAGGAAGGTGTAGAACCTTACACGTTTTGTGTAGTTCTAAAAAAATTCTCACCTGCTCTTTTGGCATATGGGAAGGACACCAAACTGTCTCGTAAATTCAGAGGTTCATTCTTCTGACTGCAATTGCAAAGTAATAGCCAAATCTAAAGGAATAAAGATTTCTTCTGTGCACTTTTCTCAAGAACTCCAAACAAGTCCATCTTGGTGATCTCTGAAGGAAGAAGTGCCAGGGACCTGATGATTTTTAAGCAGTTTGTGAGCAGAAAGTTCTTCAGATTTTGAACAGTTATTTTCTTAGTGTGCCTACATTTTGTCTTTTAACACTCAGACTCTGCTGGAAAGGCCTTTTGTTAGCAGAAAGCCTCCCACGACCTCAGGCTAAACCTAAATAGCATGTACACATGTTCACATTTTTGGCTTACTCCATTTGTTGCCTGCAATGATCCTTTTCCTTCTGCTTGATTCGTGCCTTTGTGAGGGCCAGGATCTGCCACTGCTTGCAGCTGTGTACCAGTTCTCATACCAAAATGTGTTGCCTTGTGCTAGAATATCTCCCAGTTCAGTCTTGGCCCTGTATCAGTCCACTGAGGAAAGCTCCTTTTGAGTGCTGGAAGTCAGAGTGGTAAGGATCTGCTTCGTATTTGTGTGCAACTAACCTGGAAAAATTTCCATTTTGGGCTGAGCCTCTTGATTGTTGCTGCAAGTTGATGGCAGACTGAGCTAATGGTTTGAATTTTGTAATAGGATTTGGTAAACGAGTAAGTTGTGCCCTGGAGAAGGATATTTTGACTTTCAGTTTTAGGTTTTCTTTCTTTATCTCATCCAAGGAAATGGGAGCTGCAAGTTGTAGCCGTTCTTGAGATTAAAAAGGGGAGCACTGGGTACTGGAGAACCATGGAGGAGAGGCCTGGATAGCTGGAAACCAAGATACGAATGAGACAGAGCCTTGCTGTTACTTTAATGTTATCTCTCTCTTTCTTTTTTCTCTCCCCCAGCCTCCTTCCGTTCCAAATGTTGGGGAAAGAGCTGCATAAAAGCAGCAATAAGATTTATTCAGAACAAATTATAGTGAAAGTGCTCTGTGAATAGTGTCTTCTTAAAGAATAATAATTTTACCTAATTGACAGGTAAAGCCTTTTCTAAGGGGAAAAAAAAAAGATAATCTAAATTTAAATGAACATATTTAAATGAAGCTTCTTCTTTTATTTAAAACTTCACTGTCAAACGTAATGAAAGAATTTTTTGTTCGCTTTCATGCTGTTCCATGGATTCTAATTTCATCTGTCTTGGAGCTTAACCAGCTGATACTGCTGTGACTGTTGTGCAACAGATGCTTAGGGAAAGAATGTGTGTGTGTCATAAGTGAGCTGGGTGAGCACAGAAGTGCTCTGAGTTTGCAGCAGGAGTCTGTGGCACTGGGTCAGCTGTGTGACACAGTTTCTGTCAGGAAGGAGTCCAGCTTGAACTTAAGCACTGAGGGGTATTGCTGTTACTGGTGGTACCTGAAAACTCTCTAAGAGCCCCGTGCTGTTATTCAGGTTTTGAGCATAAATTTGAATTTTATTGCTACTTCTGGGTTATATTCCTGATAGTTTAACAAGGCAATTGTGTCCTCATGCAGATCTCAGCTTCATACCATGAGCAAGCTGAGGTCTCGTGAGTTCCACTTAGGAAAGAAGTTTCACTGTCTGCAGAACTCCTGCAAGCCCTTCTGTGCATGCTTTTCATGGAAAAAATAAATTTTGGAAGCAAGATGACCAGAACTGCACAGAGAACAGCATCAGTGTCTCTTTGGCCATGTTTTGCAGGCAGTATTGGTCCATAACTAAAGCAAATATCTGGGTCTCATGTGGCTACTTCATGTTTACACCTTTAGTGGCATCATTTCCAACTGAAATTCACTGCAGCAATTTCACAGGAATCAGCTGCAAGAGTCCTTTAATGATTGACTTATTTTTTTAATATTATTATTCTGTCCATCAGATAGTTTCATTCGTCTTATATTATATTGCTGTCCTGTATTTCTAAATGCTTTTTGTTCTAATATTTGTATCCACATTGCATATTTAATAACTCTTAGTAATCTGGCTTTGTAATATTGTGTTCTCCTGTTTTTGTTATGTCTCTACCCAATGTGTGTTTTCTTGTGTCTCTTATCTCAGTCTTCACTAGTGGTAAATTAGGCAGTACTTTGCCAAGATTGATGCATCTGGAGATTTCATAGTGTGTGAGATTTTAGGTCTGGGATTTTATTATTTTCAGTGATGAATTTCCTGCAAGAGAATGAAGTATTATTAAGTTACTTGAGCTTTTATTTTATGGTTTTTGTGGAAGTTTCTATTTTTATCAGTTTTGTTTTCTTAATATTATATGCTTACAGAAAACTGAATTAAAGCACGGCTTTAGGTGACTTCCATTTCTCTTCTTTAAGGATATGTGCATACTGTCTTTATTCTTACAGTGCAGTAACCTGGGTGGGTTTCTGCTTTGGTGGCTGGAATGTGAAATTCAAGGATACAGTTTGGAAGGTGCAGTTCATTTTTTTTTGTGTTCTTTGTCTATTCCTTGGACTCTCTGCTTCATTGTGGGGCTTTTATGTTTGTTGGGTCTTCTTGTTTTAGTGTGGAGGGTGTGTTCTGCTTTTTTCTTTTAGTATGTTTGGTTTCTTAGTTTTTTTGATTGTGGGTTGTGTTGGTTCTTAGCAGTTGTCTCATCTTTTGCCTTTTCGAGGATACATTTTCCTCTGCTCTCGAGTTTTCACAAGATCAGGAGCTCAGGTTCATTGTGTCTGGAATACATTTTTTTGGTTCTTGCTGTCTCTTGGTCTCTAAAGTCTTTGATAGTGGCTCTGCATTTATAGTTAATGTTGATCCATGCAAGGCACTTTCGTTTTCTTAACAGGGATCTGTGATCAAAACAAATGACACTTTGTACTGACATTATGAATACGAACAAAGAGGATATTGGTCATCTTGACCTATTGAGCTATTCCTAAAACTTCACTGTGTTTGTTTCCTCAAAGCTTTTGTACTGTTCTGGACAGGAAGTTTCAAATGTAATTTTAGAGTCCTCTTTTAAAATGCTGTTTGTACTGTATTTTTGGGATGGTGTTTGATCCAGACTGATGAAGAACATCTGCTGTGGAAGGGAGTCAGGCGTAAGTGTTCTGTTGGACATCTGTGAGAGTCCAGTACTCTCTGCCCAAGTCCTTTCAGATATACCACACACGGAGGGTGAAATGCTTCATGTTAAATGAACAACTTGAATTTAGTTGATGTTACAGAGGATTTCTGATTTAGCAGTGTGATACCAAATACACTGAAATCGCCATACAAATGGAAGCCCAACTCCAGCAGTTGCAATGTACAGTTGAAATAAAGCAGTGAGATCCCCATTACTGATCTCTGGAGTGTGCTCACTGTCACGATGCTGGTGTCCCCAGTCACCAGGAAGGAAGACGTGGGTTGAAGGCAGCTCAAGCTCTCTGAAATTCCTTGGTTCTGTGGTTTTGTCGAGCCACGTCTGAGCTCCCCCGCGCTGCTGGAGCTCACCCCGGGAGAGTCACTTTTCACAATGAACTCGGGGAGAAGCCTTTCCAGCACCAGTTGATTCACTCAGCTGGGATGCAGTCAGTTGATCTGCTCCACTGCCAGAGCTGTTTATCTGAAACACAGGGAATTCTCTGCTCCCCTTTCTGCTGACATCGGGTCAGCTCTGCAGCAGCTGTGCTCGGGCACACCCTGCTCTGCTCCCTTTGCCCGGGGATCTGCGGGTCAGTCCCTGGAAGGAAATGATCAGCAGCACAGCCTGGGGTGAATTCACAGAAAAACTCACTGAAAGCACAAGACTTAGTTGAGCTGGCTTTGGCTGGGATAAAGTTCATTTTCTCCACAGTATCTAGAGTGGGGCTGTGTTTTGGATTTGGGCTGAGAACAGTGTTGATACCACAGGAATATTTTTGTTACTGCTGAGCAGGGCTTGCACAGAGTCAAGGCCTTTTCTGCTCCTCATCCCACCAGCAAGGGAGACTGGGGTGCACAACAGATTGGGAGGGGGTATAGCTGGGATACCTGTCCCCAACAGGGTTATTCTAGGCCATATAGATAATTATAGAAATCTGGAGCAAGAGGGTGGAAGGGGTGGCATTTGGAGTGGCTTTTGCCTTTCCAAGTCACAGTTACACAGGATGTAGCCCTGCTTTCCTGGGGATGGTTGAACAGCTGCCTGCCCAAGGGTAGCAGAATGAATTCCCTGCTTTGCTGGAGCACACGACCTTTGCTTTCCCTACTGAGCTGTCTCCTTATCAGCCCGTGGGACTTTTCACTTTCATTCTGCTCATTCTCTCCCCCATCCACCATGGGGGAGTGAGTGAGTGAGTGGCTGCATGGAGCTGAGATGCTGGCTGGGGCTAAATCACAACAATAGTCCAGATATTTTCATTGTTTGGGTGTGCTCAAAATTTGTATCAGTATTTTTAGTTTGTCTTCTTCTGTACAGTATGTGTGGCATGAAAACGGAGGAAGATACCACACAGTGTGTTAAAGCTTCAGGTTGGCATCATATAAAACACTCTCAATTCCACATGTAATGCATTTCTGAGCACAAAGGCATTTATTAAATTGAAGAGGAGAAACAGACTGGAAGTTCAAATTACTCAGTGTAATTCAGTTTTGGTAATTGGATATACAAGGTAGGCAGTGAACGCTGTGACTCACTATTGTGATGTGGTGACAGACATTGCACACACCCAGCTGTGCTGCTGTGAAATTCTCTGCTCTGGGTCAGCAATATCTTTTCTGATATTGCTTTTCACAGGTTATTTTGGTGTTGAAGGATGGTATAGGAAGCAAATGATTCAATTTTTCCAATGTGAGGATTTTTTCAATATTTGTCTGAAGTGGCACACTGACCAAAACTATTGCTGTGTCTTTTCCTTGTTATGGAAGGGGTGATGTACTTTTGAAAGCTGTTGGACATGAGAGCATTGTAAAGGTTACCAATTCAGGAACTTTAAGGTTGATAAATTATTATGATAAATTATTGCAGTTCAGTACTAATTCAGCTTCTTACTGTATCTCCACAAAGTGTGAAAAAGTATAAATGTATTCAGACATACCCTTGTAATATAGGAATGAGCACAAAATTATCGTGGTGTGGACAGCTTTGTTAGGATACAGCTTGATGGCAGATGTTATATTTTGTAAACTCCCTTTCCTTTGCATGGAGGGTTTTATTTTTTTCTGAGTGATTCTCTACTTACTAAAAATAAAATCAGAAAAAACAAGGTTTGTGTGCCTCATAGAAGTCACTTGTCAGCAAGGTGGCCCCTCACCTCACTAAGAACCAGAGTTATCTCAACTCCTGTCACAGTAACTGGGTAGAAAAGGAGCACCTGGATCAGCATGCAGCACTGCTGTAGCCTCCAGGCAGATCCTCTGAGGAGGAAAGTGTCAGGAAATATGGGGAGGAAGTTCCTGTGGTGGCTGTGTGTTGTGTGAGGCTCATCATTGAGGAAACTGGGTTTTAATACTGCTGATAGAGGAATTAGTTTGCTCTTGATGTGAGGCTGAGCTGCCAACTCCATAAACTGCTATATGTGTAATTTCTTTTAATTAGCACCATCCAAATACCTCCACACATGAAGCCCCCAGAGGTCAGATTGTGTTTTTCCTTGCTCAGAAGGTCGTCCCTAATTCTTTCCCTTTTTGCTTCCCATTAATCTGGGGAGGAGGAACAGTTGAAGCCTTTGTTAGCCAAGGGTCAAATATATAACCTAAATTTAAGATTTCCTCATACTATCCATAACTGTATCATACAAAGCTAACGTGTCAACTTCCCTTCATAATACAGTGGTTAAAAAAAACCCCAAAATTGTGAAAGGTAGGTTTTTTTAACAGAGGAGGTTACTTTGGGATAAATGTACCACTTTGAGCCTGTGGGGACCTGAAAGTGGTTTTGAAGATGTGATGCCTCTGTCCTCTGCTGTCACTACTTAAATGAAACCTGTGATGCATCAGAGTTTTATTTCTGTGTTTATCTCTTCAGTAAATGAAAAAGCTGTAGGAGAGGCATTGGGGAGCTGTGCATTTGGCAATGTTCCACAAGACAGTCTGAAGGTAATGGAGAAGGGGAAGGACAGCAGTGACACTCAGAAGCCAGAGATGAGATTTTTGCTCTTCGTAGGGTCTGTTACTTAAAGCTTAGATGCAGTTGAGTGCATTTTTAGTGGAGGAATCAGTGTTAATTAAAGCACATGGGCTGGGAGCGTGACAGTAAAGTGAAATGTAGCATCCTCTGAGGTGTGAAGGAGACAGTTCTGTCAGATTTTCCAAAACAACAAAGGATACAATGTGGATGGCTGTCCTGAGCTGCAGAAGTTCAGCTCAGATGGGACTGTACTCAAAAATACCTGGGAGCTGTAGTGTTTGACTGACGTTTGCCACACTGCTCTCTTTCATTGCCTTCCTTTCTGTATTGCATTCCTAAGGTGACACTTTAAAATTTGAGGCTATTTTATTGCTTAAACAGTGCTCTTTTAGGATATTTTCCTATTTAAAAATTGCAGCTTCTTGCCTCCCAGGCTTATCTATGTGACATACTTGGTTTGGGTCACTTGGAGATAGTGCCTCTAAGGATGAAATAAAATTATCTGAAAAGCTCTAAGTATGAGCTGCTGTAATACAGTTTGTCATGTGGAATTACCCAGTTACCTGTCACTTCCCTTCTCCATTTATTTCCAGACTGTACAATAGCTCTGAGTTAAACTACAAACCAAAAGTAAATTTTGTAAACAACAGCAACTTTGGAAGCAGTCGCATGTGCTGTAGCCATGGATCCATGCAAGCTGATTTATAATAGTTTTCACACTAGAGGGCACTAACAGCTCATTAATTTAAGCACAAACCAGGTTTTACTCTCTGTAACACTTTGGGGTTGGGTAGTCTTACAGTTTTTATAGTGAATGCCAAAGGTTTCCATTTCTTTGCAGCTGTTTCTCTGCAGAAATGAAAAGTCACAATATTCTTGCAAAGATGCATTAAAAGCCAGTGTGTGGAGTTTTCTTTTGTGTGTTTTTCTGTTTGAGTTTTTTTTTACTAAGCAATAATTTAGATCATTTGTGGAGAAAAGTATCAATTCCACTTGTACTTTTAATTGCTTTCAATGTAGTAATTTTCACTTGAAGCTGTCTTATATGATAGGAAGTGATTGGATAATACCTTATTAAAGTTTTCTAAAAGAGTTAACCTCTGGAATGTACTTTTTAAATTTGGTAATAAAAGGAAAAAAACATTGTATGTGAGCTGGTGTTGCAGACCTCACTTTTTTAGGGCTACTGCATATATTTACATATTGATTCCTGGCATAGAGAAAATAATAGGGGAAAAGAATATGGTAAGTCAATACTACCAGTGACTGATGGGTCTTGATGGAACCTTCTGTTGTTTATGTTGGTTTTAAGTAGGTAATTTTAAAATATGTGTTAATTTAAGATCTGGACCTCAGAGTGGTGTAGCCATTTTGGGAGTCCTTTAATTTTAGGCACTGAATCTTAATTAAAACCCCTGCAGAAAGTGGTTTCTGATCCCTTTTTTCTCTTTGTAGGAATGGTTATTCGGTTGCCTTGGAGATGATCCTGCTGCTGTAAATGTAGGGCTGAAGATTAATGGTGTGGGCAGCATGGACCTAATGAACGGACAGCCCAGCAGTGTCAATATTGCAGCTACTGCTTCAGAGGTGAGGCTTGAAACCTCTCTTACTGGGTAACTGAGCACTGCATTTTTATTTTAAGTGCACTGAAATGGAAGTTTTTCTTTTACCAGGTCTCGTCCAGCAGATGCTTGTTCTGTGTGTTGGTTTCACACTACTCAGTTCAGTGCGAATAAAATGTAAAGTCCTGAACTTGGCATACCAAAATAGAGCATGAACTTGCATATACCATAGCCAAAGCTGCCTTTTTCCATGTTCTCTTCCATCACATCCAGACAAGGAAGCTTTTCTTTTCAAGTTTTAACAAGAATAGATGCTCTTAACACGTTAAGCTGTGTTGGCAAGGCCGGTGGGAAATGTTCTTTTCTTTGACAGGTACTTGTGTGTGTGTGTACTGAGGGCAGTCTGACACAGCAGCAGTGCAGTAAAGTTGTTCCCTCTGTCTCTTGGACCATATTCTGGCATAGGTAGGGGTCCCTCCTGCCCATCAAAGCTTCTGCCCTCTAGAAATGAGCAGCTTGTGAGCAGAGTGTGTGCATCAGCCAAGCAGTGGAGATTGGCCTCGTCTGCTGATGCCTCTTATTTTGAAGTGAATGGAGTTTTCCATTTGTCATCTACTGGAAGAGGCTTGGGCTGAAATTAGAAAACTACGAAGTCAGTAGTGAAGAAAGCCACAAACTCCTGACTACAACTGCTTCCTTTCTTGAATCTCTGGACTGTCCCAAAGATGTTTTGTTTATTTATATATTTACAGATGAGTTTTGATAGTAGCTGTGTGTGGTATGCATATGGAAATGGGGAGTACCTCAAACAAGGTGAAAGAAAAGCTGGAGTCCTGTGTTACTACAGGAACCAAATAATCTCCGCCATAACTTCACAAATATTGTTAAGAAAGCTGGCATCAGTCTCCAAGACCATTGTTTATATTTATATAGGTTATTGTACTCCCCTTATAATTGCTGCATGAATCATTGACTATTTTTTGGCGTGCACCTTTAAAATTTTCTTGGAGGAAAGCAACCTTTTTACTCAGCAAAATAGTCTTGAATGTTTATGTGATGTCTGATAAAATTCAGTAGAATATATTTTGGCGAAATTACATGAATTTACTTTAAGCAAGTGGTGGGTTTTTTTCTTGATTAATTAGGAAAGAGGACTTGTAACTGAAATGCTTCTGTAAGCATGTTGGTTACTGAAAATGCATGTCTGGTTTGGAGTTTTTGGTGGTGTTTTCAAAGGCAGATTTTTCAGAGAGATTGTACTGTCAGAATCTGATTAAAAGTGGACATCATTATTAAATAAGCATTTTCTTTATAATGTGCCCTTGTAACAGAAGTGCTTGAAAATGGATACGAGTTTATTTCAACTGGCTGAATTCCCAAGGACCCATGTTCATGGTCTTGAAAACTCTGAACATCAGCAGGAAAATGACCCAGACTGTCAGAAAGGGCCTTGATTGTGTTGGGGCACTGGCCACCTCAACAGTCTCACCCTGAGCATCCCTGGGAATGTGGTCCAAACCCTCCTGGAGCTCTGGGAATGTGGTCCA
>JAHLSL010000052.1:1121726-1238367 GCA_025920805.1 Petroica traversi
CTGGGAATGTGGTCCAAACCCTCCTGGAGCTCTGGGAATGTGGTCCAAACCCTCCTGGAGCTCTGGCAGCCTTGGGGCTGTGCCCATTTCCTGGGGAGCCTGTTCAGTGCCCAACCACGCTCTGGGGGAAGAATCTTCTCCTAATTCCCAAGCCAAACCTCCCCTGACACAACTCCTGGCACAACTTCAGGCCATTCCCTCAGGAAGGAATGAACAGAACCTAGGTCTGCGTCTTTGTGATAGAGGAAGTGATTGCTCATAGCACAGATGTATTACTTTAATGTGAAAACCGTGTGTGAAACATATGAAACCAATAGGAAGTGTTAATTTTTTTAACCACATTTGTATGTGCAATTTGCAGGGAAGCAAAGTCTTTATTTTGTAGATAAATATTCACAGAATACTCTCCTAGGATCTGGTACTTTTTTGCAAATGTGAATTACTGTAATTTAGAAACAACAGTAATATTCCTTATGCTAAATGTCTTCAACAGGAACACATGTAACTCAGTGTAATTTTTGGAAGCTTCCATCTTTTTAAAAGGAAGAGAATTGATAACTATTCCCTTGGGGCAGACCTTGTCTTTTTCCTTACCACAGTGATATTTTTTCTGTTTGAAATTCAGTGTGAGTGTATTGTTGTTCATTCAGTTGCTGTTATTACCTTTCCTGTCAACACAATTGGAATTTAACTATGCATTGAAATATAACCATTATGTTTTGAGGAACTCCTTTGAAATCATGGAATTATTTGAATTGGAAGGGATGGTAAAGCTCATCTTGTTCCAAGCCCCTGCCTTGGGCAGGGACACCTTCCACTATCCCAGGTAGCTCCAAGCTCTGTCCAGCCTTGGACATTCCAGGAGTCCAGGGACAGCCACAGCTTCTCTGGTCACCCTGTGCCAGACTCTCACCAGGCTCACAGAAAAAGCTTCTTCACAATATCTAATCTAACCCTGCCCTCCTTCAGCTAGAAGGAAATCCATAGAAATCCAGAAGTCACTTTGAGGGTCTGATTCTTTGCAGTCCATGTTAGCAGAAAGTGTGTTCTGTGACTGACTTTGAATTGATAATTTACCTAATAGAAAAATTCTACAAGCAGTGGCGTTTGAACTTTGAACAGAAATTTTGCTTTTGGGAGTGTAAAAAAGAGGAGACAAAAAGAAGAGGACAGGTCCAAAATATCCTCAGTGTTTTTGTTTGTTTCTGCAGAAGAGTAGCAGCTCCGAGTCCTTGAGTGACAAGGGTTCAGCTGAACTGAAGAAGAGCTTTGATGCAGTGGTGTTTGATGTTCTAAAGGTTACACCAGAGGAGTATGCGGTGAGTCCAGGGATTCTGATCACTTTGTATGTGACTCTCTTTCCACCTTTTTCTCTGCTTTTCTATTTCTGTACTTTTTTAGCCTAGCTTTTGTCACCCATGGGTTTTAAAAACAGATCCTGTTCTCTAGTTCTTCATTGTCTCTGTTCTGTTTGAAATGAAATGATCTTTTAGGGCTCTGCTGTCCAGGTAATTTTCATACTCTTAAATGTAGCATAGACCAAAGATTTTTTTAGTCCATGTGATGCAGCTTAATTCTGACAGTTGCAAGGCTGTACTTGATCTGTACTTGTTTTTTTTCTGGAGGCCTTTTAATTCTTAACTCTGCTAATTCTTGCTCTAGGAAGCTTTTCTAGTTTTCTTCTTTAATGTGTAATGAGATGTTTAACCAAAACATTGGGTGATTGTTTTGTTTTTATCCCCTGTAGAGGTGAGGACAACAGATGGTCCCTCTAAGTGATTCGAGTATGTTACCAGGAAGATTGCTAAGCTCTTAATGTATTTCTAATTCAAGTGATGAGATTCATGAGGAGTTGTCCTGGGGAGATTATTGATATGGAGTAACACGTGTCACAAAATATTCCCATTTATTGTGTTCTGGTTTATAATTGTTAATAACTGTTTCAGTTAATTATTAATGGCTCAATTGATTTTAATGAGAACACTGAAAATTTAAAGCAGCTGGATTATGAAGTGGTACTTACACATTAAATTCTTCTTGGCTAGGGATCCTAATTAATTATGGGATTTATTCCTGACTGAGGCTCAAGTCATGTGGTTTGGGCCTCTTGCTTGCACTGTTGTCAGGAAAGCTGGGCAGTGAATCACCTACTTTCCATGGGAAGGTGCTTTTTTGGGGCTGGCTGTCCTTCCAGTTTTATCTTATGATTCCTGTCCATGAAGTAAATCTAAGTACTCAGGGAATTTAGGGCTAGGGACATGAACCCAAGTAGAATTCTGCATTCAGGCCAGAATGAGTTTGTTGAATGGCTCTACTATTTACTAGTGGTGGATGGTGTTGGGCAGCAGAATAGATCAGTCAGTCTCTGTGGAGCTGCTGTCACTCACTTGGACAGCAGAATATACAGAGGTGCCTTGTCTTGTGTCATATTTCATAATCCTTTTGCTCCACCATCTAATCCTTCTTCTCTCATGTGCAGCAACCTTTGATTCTGTGTGTGCTACATGTTACCCACTTAGGAAATCTTGGTTAGATAAAAATCTCTATTCAAATCCAGTATTTTTACTGTTTTCCTGTTATGCCTCAAAGTGGGTAGAGTTCTGCTCACTGACAGGAATCTTTCAATTAAGTATTTCACATTACAGTTATGAAGCTGTGCTGGATTTTTGGTTTCTATTACAAAGTATAATTTTGCTGCTTTCTCAGCCCCTCAGAAAAAATCCTTTAAGCTTTTTCCTTTTAAAGTATCTAGTTATTCATACCAAGTTTAATTTACTGTAAATTGATATGAAATATCGTGCATGTAAAATTCTGAACAGTTGAGCAAAATCACCAGTATTTGGTCCTTTGGCAAGGAAATAATTAATTTAATTTCTTTTTCAATGTTATTTTACACAGCTGCACTTTAGTGTTTGTTTCCCCAGGCACACTTACCTGCTTTTCCAGAAGCACCTTCTTGCTTTAAATGCTGTCTTTTTCTTATCACACTGGTTGAAGATTGTAGAAATAAGTAAATTTGCCAAAAAATGTAGGTGCCCTGGAGGAAAAGTATCTTTGACCCTTGAACTTGTTTTTATTTTCTTGGCCACTTCCTTATCCTTCCTGGGTATATACAGAGAGGTGTGAAATCTTCATCTGGGTTTCAGTGTCCATGTGAAGGCCACCAGAGTGATGCATTAGGGCCAAGCTCTTTGGGATGTAAAAGTGTGTGAGGTTTCCTGATGATGGGCAGTACTTCTTGGGTTGGACATGGATGTGCTGCCAGTTGCTTTTTCAAAGTGTGATAAAGCTTTTTGTTCAGTGATAGCTCTTTTAAAATAGATGCAGTGCAGGCTACAAATGTACCTCTGTGACAGCTGAATGAAGACTGTTAAAAAAAAAAATTTATTTTAAAGTGGTAAACTGATGAAATAATATATAGGCTGTCTTAAGTTCTTTATTGATTGAGAGGAAGGATAATGTGAAAAAGCCAGTAAAACAGCAATAAAAGCACGTTGCTGCACAAGAGGGAGTTAGGCAGCTGGCTAAATAATGGTCAGGAAACTTTGGCTCCAATGGAAGAGAATTCCTGGTCTTAGGTGGTGTCAAGGTGAGAGTTCACTGATGAAGTCACCATAAACATTGTGAGCTCCCATCCTGAACCTTGTGTGAGCTGTGGCATTTTGACCAGAATGGGTCCCTGTGCACAGATGGGAGATGTACAGATATGCCAGAGGAAGAGGAACAAAAATCTGAAAGGTAATTAAGTTTGAGATATGCTGGAAATAAGATCCGTGCTAGTGATTTCAGTACCAATGAGAGACACAGATGTATTTTCAGTTCCCACTGTCTCAGAGACATTATTATTTCAAAACTCCATCTGTTTAGTCATTTAGTGGGTAAGAGACAAGTTGGACAACAAAAGGTATCGCTTGTAATCCTGTATTTTCAAGAAGCTGCTACCAGGCCAAAGAGAAACCTGAGTGCAGATATTTTTGGTGATTTTATTTCCATATTCTCCCCTTTGGCAGCCTAACACTGTCCTGAGCACACAGGAGGAGTGCTGTTTCATGTAATGGTCTTTTGTCTCATGAGCAAAAGTCTTCCAGCCCTTCAAGGGGCCAGTTTGAACAGTAATGGAAATTCTTGTTGTAATAGAGGTGTAATAGTCAGGTCTAACCTTGCTAGCAACTGGGTGGTTTTAGTTCTTCCTGAGGTTGAAGGCTGCTTTAGAAAGGGCCAAGTTACAGAAACGGGTGAGATCTTCAGGCCCTGCTGCTGCTGCTGCAGATTTGAAGTTTGCTTTGTCACCTTGCTGCTTACAGAGAGCTTCCAGGGGATGGATTCAGAACCTGAGTGCTGCACAGATTTTGGGGAAGAAGAATCCCATTCAATGAGCACGAAGCAGGACACATTTAAGGGTTCAATGGACAGCTTTGTAGGTGTAACCAGTAAGGAGACCATCTCTGATTTAAAGCCCTGCTTTTAGGCTGGTCACTGCTCAGTTCTTTATTCCTGGGCTGGGAGCCACAGCCTGGCTGGTGCCAGGATTGCCCCGTGGTGTCTGGCCCTGCTGGGGGGGCTGAATGCTCCCCATTTTCATCCCAGGGAGAAGTGTGGTTTGGAGCACACAGGGCACAATTTGTGGGGGAGGGATCTGTTAGTGGGGCAGTGGCACTGGGAAGGGGAGGCTGGTGAGGCTGAAGGAAAGAAGGAGAATGCTTGGGGACATGAGCTCCAAATTAAGGTGCTGGCCAACCTCAGGTTGAGGAAATATTTATTTTTTGCTTTACGGTAAATTCTTATTCCTTAGACAGCTACTGTTTCATTATTAGACTGTTTATTACTTTTTGACTCACTTCTCCATTTTATACTTCAACTTAGCCACGGTGGTGTAAATATTTGAGGTAGAATTAAGGGAAGCGCAGCTGTATAAATCCATTGCTTTTTTTTCCACCTAGTTATCTAAGAAGGTTTCTTTATTCTTTGCCCTGGTCCCTGGAAGTGCTATGGAGTAAGCTAATACTAAGATGTATGTGTATTTCTTTTTGAGTCCTGTGAAGCTTTGTCAAATGGTTGTTGGAAGAAAATGCTGCTTATTTTGGAAACAATGTGCAAATAGAGTTTATTTAAAAACGGTTTCGATGAAACAAGGAGGAGTTCTCAGAGACCTTCTTATGACAGTGAAATATCAGATTATCTACATCCTGTTAGCTTTACTTCACAGAAGAATATTAAATAGGTTCCCAGTGAGAACAAGAAGAAGCAACTTAATTATTAATGATAAAAGTTTTGGAGTGGACTTTATGAGAAAACAAGTAGAGCTTCAACACAGGAGCTTGAATCCCCTGGTGTTCATTCTGGACAGCAGAATTATTCTCCTACTGATGCTGTGCTTTACAGAGGCTTAGCTATTTTTTTCAGTGAGGAAAAGTATCCTGGCAGCCCAGAGAGACAGTGCTAAGCCAAGTTGGAAAGCTTAAATATAATTCCTTCTAGAAATTCAGATTAGGGAACAATTTATGAAGTGCTGCTTGCACCAACATGGCTTCAAGGAAAATCAGGTGATGGCAGTATTCTTCAATGACCAGAATGCAGACATTTGACTTTTTTCATGTCAAACAGAAACTGAGTTTCTTTTGCCACTGAGGGTTTCTGTCTGGGAGGGAGCTTGTGGGAAGCACCCTGTCCTTAGGGGTAGGTACATGGCAGGAAAACTTGCAGTAAATACAGCAAGTGGCCTGATAGAGTTCATGATTGAGAAGGACTGGGGACTAGAAAAGTGGGGATATAACCTGGGTCCAGTGAGAACTTTCATACAGGGATGTGGAGAGGAGCTTCATGCACTGGTCTGAATTGGAACTAGAAGTTCTTAAGCTACAGGCTTTTATGGAAGGAGGGTAATCTGTGTGTCCTCATAGCAAAAAGAAAGAATCAGGCAGTATTTCAAGGTTTTATTTCATTAAGCTTCTTCATATTCCTCAAAGAAGGCAGCACACAGAAATGTAGCTCTGAGTTGTTTGAATGTAAAATTTCTGACCTGGCAGACCTCCCCGAGAGAGGGGTAAAACCTCTTTATATGAAGCTGTGTGGTAATAATTTTAGTATTTCGAAGTACTTAATTGTTAACAAGTCCAAATTCTCAATACCCACGAGAGCTAAAATATTTTTACACTTGGCTGCTGGAGACTCCCCAGGCAAGGTTTTCTATACATGCAGAACTCCTATGGCTGTGTGGGGATGGGGAAGTGTCTTCCAGCTGCTGGTCCAGCCTGTTAATTGGAAGATGATCTTGCACTGCTTTTAAAAGAAGCTTTTCTCTTGCACAGCTCTTCAAGTGGTTGAGAATTGGGAAATATAGTCGTGATTTATTAAAAACATACCTTTTCTACTCATATTCTAGAATTGTTATCTAGGATCTAGGGGGAACAGAAATAAGACCTTTGTTCAGCTGGCCCTGTGCAATGATGAAATACTTTATTATCTAAAAGAAATTGGTAGACATATCACTTCTGGAAAGAGAGAAAACACCACGTTTCCCTATCTTTGCATAATCAGATTGCTTATTTAAATTTAAAGTTAGGACAGGTTCACAGTTTTATATTGCACATGCAATTATTTTTATTTTTTTTAAAATCTGTGCAGCTGGCAGCTCCAAAACCAGAGAAGTTATGGTTGGCGTGCTTCATGTAACAAGTTGATTTGAACACTTATAATTTTTGGTTTGAATATTAAAGCATTAAACCACATTTGGGAGAGGGAAGCTCTCCAAGAATTTGTATTGGCTGGGTTAAGGAGCTGGAGTGAGAAAAGTCAGTGCATTGTATCTCTCTCACTTGCACAAACCAAGCTAGGGGCTTTGTTTATTGGGGTTTAAATTCCTCTTGAGATGGTCAAGGCAGAAGTTTTTTGTTGCTGTTAGAGTTGAGCAACAGTACAGAACATAAAACTCATCAATTATTTTTGAAGCTTTGTCATTTCAAGTGCCATTAATTAGACTGCCAGCCTGCTTTATTTACTTACTCAGCAGTGAGTGAGCCCATTTTAAAGGAATGAAAATCCAGTCATTAGGCTTACAAATATGGACTTATAAATATGAGCAAGTTATTGATTCAAAAAATCTGTTTTGTTAAAGATAGTTTTGTACTCTCATGTGAGTGGTGCTGTCATATCCACAAACTCAGATGGCTTTTTAGCAATCAGCTGGGAGATTCAGCTCTCAGTGGCTTTGTGAGCAATTTGCTAAGCCCTTGGAACTCCTAATGGAAATTTCAAGCTCTGTAAGAAAGGAACTGCAATAAGGGGTGTTTCTTGAACAAGTGCTAATGTGATACAGTGTTACTTAAGGTTTTAATAAAAGCAAAAATGTGTCAACCAAGCAAGGAAAGAAACCCATCAGCCTAATATCAACATGGTACTAGAAGAAAGAGGTTTCTCTGTTAAAACTTCCAGATATTTTTTTAATTGTCAGACTTTTAAAAATATTGTCGTGTACTTAATAGTAATTTAAAATATTTTTAGTGATAAACATTTATCCTGAACCTTGACACTTGTGGTTTTTTTCCATGTTAAAATGTCCTTTTTAATATCCCCATTTAAAATGTATGCATTTATTTTGAGATATGAATTCTACTGTCAAGTTCTAATAATACTTTTTGTTTCATAAATATTTTGCATTGATCCTGTCTTAAGGTAGTAATTTAGCAAGTCAAATTTAGCTAAGGGAGTTCAGGCTGATGAAAAGATGGATTCTGGAG
Source organism: Petroica traversi (assembly GCA_025920805.1). Classification (NCBI taxonomy): domain Eukaryota; kingdom Metazoa; phylum Chordata; class Aves; order Passeriformes; family Petroicidae; genus Petroica; species Petroica traversi. The sequence goes on from JAHLSL010000052.1 coordinate 1,129,463, forward strand.
GGCTGGCAAGAAAGACAGCATTTATTTTTAAGTCTTCTCTCTTCAGTGTGAATAAAGAATCAGTTTCCTGGCTCATTCATATTGTGCTGTTATTGTAATCTTGTTTTAGCGAGGAGGATTTGCAGTGAAATGTTAATAACCATTGAAATGCCTGTGTCTTTTGTAAGGATCTTCTAATTGAATTTTATTGAAGTGCCCATCTTTTCATTTCACCTTCCCACACCCAACCAATTCTCCTATTAATTTGCTTTACTGAAAAGCTTCATGATGCACCCAGTCAGCCACAGATTCACCAAAAATAACATTTCTGAGAGAGCCTGATAGACTTAAGCACACAAATGAGAAACTGGAGATGCAATTGTGTGGCTGCTGCTCCAGGACTGGGTTCCTCCCTTTCCAGCCACTCTCCCCACAGGCTGCAGCTCTGCCTGGGGTTGTTGTGATCCAAGGACAGGACTCAGCCCTTCAGCATTCCAGCCCCACTTGGTGATGTTTGGGGGAAAGAGCCCAGGAAAGAGAGTGTTTGTAAAAATGAAACACATAAAGGGCTTGTTACTTCTCTGGTGTTGTACCTCAAAATACCAGATGATTGTGTTGGGGTGTTGGTTACAGACAAATGATATATAACATTTTATGTTTATCATTAAATGTTAGAATTCTTGTCTAAAAATGCATTTAGAGGTGAAGATGTGCTACCAAGAATAGAGTGGGTTGTCTTTGCAAAACACATCTTGTCTCATTAGTGCAGGTGCATCTCTGAACTTGCTGACTTTCAACTTGAGCATCCCAGTTACAATTTCCCTGCAAGGTTGGCTTTCTCTGAGGAGCTGTTGCACCATCCTCAGTGGCAGCTGCAATTTGTGAGAGTCACAAAGCTGTCAGTGGGTACCTGCGGTGTATATATGGGGCACTGCTGCTCTCAAGGAAATGGGAATAAAGCTGTGCAGCTGACAGCTGAGGGAACAGAACAAGGTCCCTGGATTCATTATTAAAAGAAAATTTGTGATCCCTAACTTGGATATTTCTGGGCTACCTTTTAAAGAAATAGTCCTTGTTTTTGAATGCATAGGCTGGCAGCAATCCTAAAATGAGCAGGATTAATAAACTCAAAATAAGGCCGTGTGAATGTATTTCAAAATGCAAAACCTGACTTTCCAAAGCTAAACAGACATCACAGAATGAAAGTGCACTTATTGACTCTGCCTTGCTGGAAGAGAGACATGACTGTGTTTAATTTTAACTGTTGCTCAGCAATTGGACAATGGCTTTGCTTAGTTACTCAAATATGGCTCAAGTATTGATTGAAAAGTTGTAGGGATGTTTCAGTAGAATTGTGTAGCTGGATTAACATTCAGAGTTTGGGGAGGACTTACCTTTGAGCAAATGCAGGCAGTTCCTTGTCTTCTTGGGAAGTGTTTCTGTCTTGTGTTGTGTTTCTGAGCTCAAGCTCTTACTTGCCTATGTAACTGCTCCTGAGAATCATTTCTCATAATTGTTTTCATTTTTGTGTATGTAAAGCTGGGAGCACATTTTTCTTTGGTTTTGCAGGATGGCCCTGTGGTAGAAGTTGAAACCTCTGAAATTAGGTACAAAATGAAAGCCAAATAAGAAAAGGAAACAGAACAGATGCAGTTGTTAAGCAGCACAGCACCTAAATGGAACACAAGGTTAATTTTGGTCTTAACTTATGGTTTTTTGCAATTTTTTATTCCAGGGTCAGATAACACTAATGGATGTGCCTGTATTTAAAGCAATTCAGCCAGAGGTAAGTATTTCATTGGTTTTGTTTCCAGTTTAAATGAAAAATGTGATGCCAGAGTATAAATTCTGGAATTGCAAAGTATATGCCTATAAATCTTAATTTTTATCAGTTCAGACAGCTCTCAAGCAGATGGTTTTTTAACAGAAAAATATCTGGAACTAATAGTTTGTTTGGGGACTAATACTGGTATTTGATTCAGCTTGTGCTGGACATGAAGCATCTGGGATTTAGTGTTTCTGAATGGCAAACATCCTGATTTGATTATTCTGATCAGAATGTTTTAGGTTCCAGCTACTGATACCTGTTTTAATATTTCATCCTGTGTTTCCATAACTGCTTCACTTCTCCTTTGGCAAAATGAAAATGTTTGTCATGGCATTCAGGGTGTTTGTGATCTGAGGATACATCAGGATAATACATTGGTGATTTGTGTTCTCTTGTTTGTTTTTATGTAATTCCATATTCCTTTCAGGTTTGAGCTGGCTTGAGCTCATTTCAGCATCTTCACAGTGACTGTAGTAAATAATGAATTTGTTTCTCCTCTTTTCTGTACCATTAGCATTTTCCTGTGGGCGTTGTTTTGCACTCCTGAGGGTTTATTTTTCCAGTTTATTGTCCATTTTATCAGTACTGTAAAAGTCTTTCTCAGTTCATCAGTCACTTCAGTCCATCACAAACTATTTCACTGGCAGCAGGTTTGTTCATATCACTCTTGTGACACACTGAAGAATATTTTGCTTCAAGTGGAGAAACCTACTCAGTCTTGTGTCTGTGATTATTGATTTCATCATTTGTGTTACCTGGGAATTTTTTTGAAGGCTGTTCTTTGATCTGTACTTGGAAATGTCACAAGTCAGCTTTCATATGATTTCAACAAGGTATTTCCCAGCACCTGGGGATCTGTGTGGGATTTTTGGCTCATTTTTTTAGTTTGTTGCTTTGGGGTTTTGGGGTTTTTTGTTGGTTTAGTCCTTTGGAGAGCCTTTCATTTGATCTGATTTGAACCTACATCAGAGCAGTACTTAACACTAGCAAAAGTAGCACACAGACATACATATGAGGAAAACATTTTAAAGAGTGAGATAAAAGGGTAAAATGCTTTAAAGCTTTGGAGGAGAGCTTTTAAAAAAGAGAGATCCTATTAGAAGATCAGGATAAACATATTCTGCCAGTTAAAGGCACTCCAAGGCTATTCAGGAAAAATATGAGAGTGTAGGTGAATATATCTGGCAAGTAATTTTTATAAGAAATCTCTATAATAAGAAGAAAAATTTAATAAGAAAAATCTGTGTGATGCCTTCCCTGGAAAATAAACCCAAGGAAGGGTTTTTTAACTCTTGTGGAGTGTTTACTCACAAGCAGCTCTGACAAGGTGCAGGTATTGCCTGTCCATCAGAGCTCCTGCTCACTACACAGAGGGCTGCTGTCTGATGGGTCTCTAAACTGGGTTAATCCCCCGAGGAAAAAGGGCTGGAAAGATCAGCTCTCACGTCAGAAAAGGCTAAACACAATTAAATTGCTTTTCTCCTGGTTTGCAGAGGGAATATCAGACATGGAAGGCTTAGTTTACCTCAAGGTGTCCTGACAGCAGGTTAATGAAGCATTGTAGAGTTCTGAGCTTCCTTCAGGTTTCTACCAGACTCTGCCAAGTCCTTTTCTTGATTCAGCTTGTAAATCTTTATCCATCCCTTGGCATGTGCACTCAAGCATTGTGGAGTTTGTAATGAGAAAATAAAACACTATTGAGCTGATTTCACCTGTGTAAAAGGGCTCCTAAACTGAGTCTTCAGTGAGTGACTGAAAGGCATTGATAGACTTGGGGTTTTTCATTCTAAATACTAAATACCAAATTTCACATCTCTCATCTGTGTGCACAGTGGGAGATAATGAGCAACATTTTTCTCAGTGTGCTGTAATTTAAAAACAGAATGTTTACTGCAGTTTGTTAATTCACCAGCAAATCTTTGTTACAAGGATTGTGAATCTTGCTTTCCTTCCCAAACGGCAGAACTGTATCTAAATTAAATTTTTTCTCCTTTAATATGTGTTAATTTATTTTCTCAGATAAGGCTTCTGAAAGTTGTACTCAGAGATGCTTAATTTTTAAAATTGCTGAGGATGAATTTTCATCTTTAGGCTGTGTGGGCAGTATTCTTTAAATATCTTTTAAATTATTGTGTCGCACCTTCCTCATCATGTTAAAATATATCTTCAATTTTTATGGAGTTCCCCCAGTCAGTCATAAGATTTCCTTCTGTTCCCTGGGAATGGCCTGTGGTGTGTTGGTTTTTGTTCTCTCTCTTGTAGTGGTTGTGGCTTTCTAGAGAGCAGTGACTGTAAGGCAGAAGGGAGTTTTAGACTTGCTTGGCTGGTAGTTGTGTTAACATTAAATAACAGCCACATGACCCCTTGCAGAACACATCAGCTTGCTTTTTTTGGAAAATCTGATTACTTACTTTAGATGTTTTAGTACATCATCCAAAATTATTTGCCCATATGTATTCATATTGAAAATCTCTACTGGGTTATTGTCTTTAACCTCTTCATGCCCTCTGCTTCACCAGGCTAGGCAGTGGAAAAAAAAAGTAATTTTTTTTTCACTTACTGAGTATTCTTAATCTCTGCTTACTCTGAAGTTGTAGAATGGTTCCACTGTTAATCCTTGCTTCTTCTCCCCTCTTTTTGAAACCTTCCCTTTGACCTAGATAAAGGTTTTTGTGAGAAACACAATCTTATTCTCTGCTGTGTAGTACAGGTTATAATTTAAATGTTCCCACAGTATTTTGTTAAGGAAATAAAATGCTATGTGTTCAAAAGAGAATGAAAACCAAAATGAGTTACAGAGAAAGTTCAGTGCTTGTATTCTTGATCCTAAACCTTTTAGTTCTTCACATCAGTTTAAATGTACCACATTAAATAAGAAATTGGTGGTTGTAGGGATGTAGCTCCTGTTCCTGAGCTGACTGGCAAACTAAGGAAATAAACCTGGGGAATGCTTCAGGTTTGAAACTTGTGGTGGAAAAAAGTGGAATCCTAGAGGAGGATCAAGAAATAGAGTAATGGAACAGGCAGCACAGCCTGTTTAGCAGAGAGATGAGTGTTTTTATAGAGTGGTTTCTCAATTCCAGAGTGCTGTGTGTGTGTTTTATTGCCATTGTGAGTGCAGTCAGATCTGTCCTTGTTGGGACTGGGTGGGACTGCTCCAGACCAAATCCAGGAGGGCAGAAACCTTGGTGGCTGCTCTTCTGCTGATGATGCTGATGATCCTGGGGCATGGACTGGGCAGTGCCAAGGGCAGAGAGTTCACAAGAGCAAGTTCTAGAGAGGGCAAGAGGGTTCTGAGCAGGGCTCCCCTGAGGCAGAAGGGTCAGGGGATCATGCTGGGAACTGACAGGCAAAGGGAAACCACTTTTCTTTTCGTTTCTAGATAAGAGAAAAGAATGTTGGCTACAGAGGGTCTTGCAAATGAGATGTGGAAATGTTTCCTTCACTTCCTAAAGGGAGGGGAAATGCTTTTGGAACTCTGCAAGCTCTGTGCTTCTCCTGTGTCTGTCCCTGGACAGTGGCATGGATGTCACCCTGAGCTGTTGGAGAAATGCCCAGGTCCTGGGTGCCTCTGTGGCTGTGCCTCAGCTCCTCTGGAAAAGGATTTGGATGTGTCTTTCCAGGCAGGAGCAGGAGCTTTTGTTTTGCAATATTCTCACCTGTTGCCACTGATGTCTGTACCCTGTGGGCCCTTAGATATACAGGACCAGGGCAGTGGGAGCTTCTGTCCAGGATCATTTTGAGTTTTTCACTCAGTGATGAGAATTTCAATTGAAGGACATGACCTGAATTTTTAAGAAATTCCCATGTTTTCCCTAAACCTGAAGTGACAACTAATTTTTTCCTGCTGTTAAGGTAGGGTTATCAGATGCCAGTGGATGAATTCCCTTATGTTCCTCCAGTGCAGAGCTGTGATTCCAGTGGAAACTGGAGATGCTGAGGGATAGAGAATGTAACCAGGAGTCTCTTGGATGGCTCCCTTCTCCAGCAGCCTGCTCTCCCTTGGAACAGGAGTAATTCAGGGCTCTGTGTGCCTCATGAAGCTCTCACTGAAGCTGTAGGGACAGGGGCCTGTGCATTCCTGTGCTGAACGTGCCCAGGGTGGGCTTAGGTGGCACAACTTCCTAGTGGAATTTGAAGGAATGGCCCCAAATACAAAGCCAGAAATTCTGCATTTTTCCCAGTGCTGGCCAGGAATCTCTGAGTCTTCTCTAACAAATATCAGCACACCACAAACTTCAAGATGAAGAACTCAGGGTCCCTTTTAACTGGCATGAGATTCTTTAGTAGGTTTGGGACATTGGTTGGAAAGATGTTAAGAAGTTTCTGATTTTAAGAAGTCAAAAAAATTAGAGCTTAGACTATCCAGATACCAAATTCTCCTAAACTGTGTCTTAAATGGTGCAGTTATTAGTTCCATCTTGAGTCATGTTACCTGAGTTGTGTGGTAGCTGGATGTGTAGTGTGAGTCTGACTCAGTGAGGAGTTTTCAGCTTGGTGATACAACTGAGAGGGCACTTTAGGGTGGAAGGTCTGGAAGGCAGACATGAATAAGTGAAAAGGAAGGGCTGTACTTGGCTATTACACCACTTGAATGATTAAGCTGTGTCTATATTGGTTATTTTTCTTGGTAGCACTGTGGAGCAGGTTGTGTGCTGAATGCTGTCTTTGCATCCATTATGTGCTGTTGTATGCCAGTGCAAGAGCTCATTTTGGTACATTTAGTTAGTTGTTATTTTAATGAAAACTGCTTTGTTGAAATTAAGTGATAGTAAATAATAAGATGATGTACTTTCCCAAAAGAGGCTCCTTTGGAAGGGAAAACTGGAAACAGTGTTTCTTCTATTGTAACTGCAAATGATGATACTTTTTTGGTATTTCTTTAATGGAAAATGCCAAGTTAAAAATATATCTTAGATTGAGTTAAGAAGGTGTATCATCTCTTTAAATATCTTCAGAAAGTGGTTTAAAACAAAAGGACATTTGGCTCTCAAGCTCAGATCCATGTTTGAAGCAGGATTTTCGGTGGTAAACAAAATTAGGAAAGCTCTAAATCAGCAAAAGATGAATTGTAATAATCCATTAACTCAACAGGGTGCAGAAAGGACACTTGTGGAATCTCAATTTGCAGAAAGGATACAGTGTAACTGTATTACTTCAATGTTTTGTTGCTCTGATATTTTAAAACTTACAAGATTTGTCTCTCTATGTGCCTTTGGCTCTGAACATGCGTTGTGCACTAAATTAAAGAAGTGAATTTTCATCCCTGTTCTCCCAGGAGCTGGCAAGCTGTGGCTGGAATAAAAAAGAGAAATACAGTTCTGCACCAAATGCTGTTGCTTTCACCAGAAGATTCAATCATGTGAGTTATTTTTTTCCAGCATTATTACATGTACACATTTTAGAAAGTCTGTGGGATTAAGTGTTCTGGCACATCACTTTTATTTTGGATCACAGCTGATTACTTGACAACTTAAGGAACTCCTTTTAGCAGATACTTTATCTACAGGATATGCAGAAAGACCAAACCAGTGTTGAAGGAATATTCAGTTTTAAATAGCAACAATCGATGAAAAGTGCTTATTTTTCCCATAACTGCTGGCTGTCTTTATATAAAGACAGAATCATAATTACAGGTTAAAGGCTTCCATACAGGATTTCTGGGCTAGTAATTAGATGTAATTTCCTTCTGTGTTAGTTGACTGTCTCATGCTTCACATAGATGTTTTTGTCCCCAGAAATAGAAGCCTCTTGTCAGCATAGGTATCTTTTTAAGGTGATTCTAGGCAAGCTTTTAAAAATTCCAAACAGTTTTTCTGCACAAAATTTGTTCTGTAACTCTCTATTTGGCATAATTTTTAACTAGTATATTTGAGATTAATGGTTTTCTTACTTAACAATTTCTCTGTATAAAATAAGCTATTTAAAGAACAGCATTCTCCCTTTCTCCACAATTAAAGCTGGAGGAATCCAGCTGTGTAGTTACCCAATCATCTCTCAAAAAGCTCTTTTTAAGTAATGCCATATTTTCTCTTTCAGATGAAGTAATTCTATTACTCTCATCACTCCTCTTGTAAATGTTTAATAATGTCTCAAACTTACAAACTGTCTTCCAGACTTAACCTCTGTACCCATTCTCAGACTTACAGAGATCTTTGTTCATCATCTGAAACTCAGACCAAACATCTCAACTTTTCAGGGTTCTTTTTCTCACACTTCTTGTGTACTTTCTCACTTTTCTTGATGGCTTTCTCATTGAGGATATGATCAAATCCTAATACTTTTCACTGACAACATTTAGAATATTTCTTAACCTACTCACTGAAATGCTTGTCTGGGTTTGGATTTTGGACACTTGCCTGATGCTGCACTGGACTGAAGAGAAAATGTTACACTGCAAACTTTTTGTGACTGTAGCATCTATTGAGATCTGGGGCATTTGGTCAAGGGTTTGGGAATTTGGGGGGTTTTTTGGTGTTGTTGCTGTTCTGCATTTAGTTGAAATTTTCCTGATCCAGCTTTTGAAGTTGCCCCTGTTAGAATGTATAGGCTGGTATAAAAACACTCATGATTTTGACACAAATCTCACTGATGCACCAATGATTCCAACATTTGCTGCCTTGCTTATTCATGGAAGTGAACTCTTCAAATAAATGTTTAGTTCTGTTGAACAGTGTGTAATGTTTTGGTAGTAAAAGCCATTTTAGGCAGTAACTCATCAAGGACCTCAATTCTCAGTTATGTGCTGTACTGAAGAACTGCAGGAGCTGCCTGAAGTCAACTTCAGACATAAAAAAAATATGTGAAATGTGCTCAGTAGCCAGAAGAAAGGAGGGGAAACCTTATCATGGGAATAAGAACTTCCCTGAAGTTTATATCAGCCTTTGTTTTGGCATCAAGGAAAGCCATCAGTCTCACTTGTGCCTCACAGGAGTGGAGAGGGAAAAGGGCAGGTGTTGTTTTTGCTCCATTTCCCTTGGGGGTTCTAGTGCTAAATCCTCAAATAAGTACTCAGGAAAGTCATAGGGACTTTTGGCCTTCTCAGGCAGGAATACATGTCATCAAAATTTTGTTAACATTTGAAATTTCACTGGGTTTAAATGAAGCATTATTCATCTGTCTGTTTCCTTTTTGCCCCTGGCTTGCCAAAGGAAAACCATGAACAGCTCTCAGTTTTTAAGTAAAGAGAATATTAAATTACCAACAGCTGCTTCACAGCAGAATGATGGGCAGATAGCATTTGGAAAGCAGTGGTGATTCTGTGCAGTTGATTACATTCCACTGAGGATGGAGTTGGGCCATTCCAGCATTAGTTATGTGGTAATTGTGTGTGGTGCCTGGAAAAAGAGTTCAGGGAAGAGAAATCATTGAATCCTTCCATGCCAGGACTCTCCTGGTTTTGGAGAATTCATTGTTACATGGTACTCCATATAGATCTACATATCTAATATTAAAAAAATTTTAAAATATGTAACTTCTTCACTTTTTTTAGCTCTCATTTTTCAGCTTTCTTTTGAAAGTAAGTTCTATACTTGCTGTAACTGGTAAACCTGTCAGACTGCACAACTTCCAAATTCACTTACTAGATCATTGTCTTACCTTTTGAAAATAAACTTTTATTGTATGTTTCAAACAAATACAGGTTTTTTTAAGGTAACTGTTATGTTAAGGTCGTTATTGGTTCCTTGGTTATCAGATTCCCTCCACTGAAAACCTCTTTCCTGAGGTTCTTATTTAAATTGGAGTGGAATTGTGCTGCCACAGAGCTTAAAATGTTAGAGAAGCTTGTCAGCTAGATTCAGTACATTGGAATAATTTTAAAGGACAATATCTCACTTGCAAAAGGAAAATCTTATGTTTTACTGGCTCTATGTTTGTGGGTGTTTTTTGTTTGATTTTTGTTGCATCCCTTTTTAACCCAAGGGCAAACATTGTAGGTAGAACTTCGTCTTGTTTATTGTAGTGTTGCTGAACTGCACTGAATTTAACAGGGATTATTGGAAATTAGGGAATGGAGTGGTTAGCATGCATTGAAGATACCTGAAAGAAAAATCCAGAAACTATTGAATGGATATTCTTGAATTTCCCTATCTTTTGATTAGCACAGAAAGCACAGTTGGTTTTGGAAGCAGTGACCATGAACTTTAAAGCACCAGTCTAACAGAATTAGTATTTCAGATAAGGCAAGCATGGAATAATTTTAAAATCTTAAAATGTGATTCAAGACCAGGTATGTTCAAAGTTAAGCCTCTTATTATCAGTTGACCTGAATGGTGAAGAATATAAATATACAGTTACATGTCAAGGCTTTAAATGCTGCCTTGAACTGCTGTCAAAGGCATTGATACCCAAAGGCTGGGAGTCATGAAGCTGATTTCTCTTGGTATAATAACATTTAAATGCAGCAAGAGAGGAATATATGGAGCAAATACATATTATTTATGTAAAGAGTGAAACAAAAGTATTTATTTAAATTACTACTGTTTTCAGTATGTGAAATACATTAGGTTATGGTGCTGTCTAAAGATAATAATAGACAAGAGCAGCCAAAACCCAGTGTTTATGTCAGTAAAAGCACATCAGGGAGGACTGGGAGTGGTTGAAGTGATTAAATGTGTTTAGTTCTCCATCTCCTGCCTACTCTGTCACTGGAGGGACTGGAGGGCTCCAAGCTTCCAAGGAAGTTTTGTTCTGGTTTGTTTGGGGTTTTTTCCCTACAAGAGCTGGGAAGTGTTGATTTGAGGTCTGGCTGGGACTGGGACAGCAACCAGGCTTCCTTGGGTAAACAGGAGCATTTTGAGTCCCAGTGTTTGTGTCTCTGTGGTGCCAGTGAACTTCACAGAAGTCAGGACCAGCAGAGGAAATTGAGGCGTTTTTATCCTGCTGAATATCCTTGAGCTTTGCTCAGTGTTCTGAGCAAGTGTGTCACAGTCTGTCCCATCACAGGCATTCTCCTGTTACATTTGTTAACTTAAAATCAAAGAAATTTGGGATCTTAAAGCGTAGTGCTCTGTGTGTTGTCCCTACCTGATTCTTCATCACACAGAAATCTGTGTTAAAATTTTCAATTCCCTTGATCTTCAGTGGGAGAGCAAATCCTTAAAAACTCATTGATCAGTCAGGGGGATAAAAGTTCCTTTTCTCAAGGTGTGTAACTACAGCAGAGCATCAAACTGAGGTCAAGCTTTTTATGACAAAATTTTGAAGTTCTGTCAAAAATTTTAGATGTTCAGTACTTCTGTATTTGGTAGAATCATAGAATACCTCAAGTTGGAAGGGGCCCACAAGAATCATCAAGTGCAACTCCCTGCTCCTTGCAGGACTTAATGAGGACACCTTCAAAATATTTAATTAAGAAAAATAATGGAGAAGACCTGGCAACAATCTACATATTTTCCTTTTCTAAACAATAAGGAAAGTGCAAGAGTTTCAGTTCTCTTTTTCTCTCACTGCTCCTGAGATTGGCTCAGCACTTGGAGTCCCATTCTTGAAGGAAAATTATTTAATAACTAAACAAAGGGATTGGCAATCTCAGTAATTTAAATACAGGTACTGTCACTGTCATTTTCAGATTATTACCATTTGATGAGGTACCATTAAAAGTAAGACACTTTTCCGTATTTTTTGCTTTTAACTTTAAGCAGTGGTTTCAAAACATCTGCCATTTTTGAGCATGGCAACGTGCTGAGATTTTTTTAATCACATGGAACCATTTTTTGTTTGTGAGGATAACAGATCTGTCAGCAGATACTTTGCTTTGCAAAAATAAAAGGAGGCAAGAAAATGAAGAAAAATGAAAGGAAACAGAAACCTGAGCTCCATGGTTAATTCTTTCCTGGCTAATACAATCTTAGACAAACAGACCAAAGGAAAGTGGTTCTTATGCAAGATGTTTGTGGGGATTTTTTGTGGGTTTTCTTGTCATTCTTCCATTTCTCAGTTCCAAAGAGCTGTTGTGATTTAACATCCCAGTTTTCATCAGCTCTCTGTAGCTTCACTGCAGATGTAATCATTTTGGAGGTGTGGATCTTCTTGAGCTCTTCTGTGTAAGGAGCTGGGATACTGTACAAAGTGGAACAGGATATTTCATTTTTTTAATTGAGATTTTGGGCAGAACCTGAATCCACACACAATGTTAGATTACAAGTAGTTTAGCATCACTTAAAGATCAAAGCAACATTGACATATTGAAAGGTTTTTATGCATATGAATGTGCATTTCTCATACATCATTTTCAGTAATTTTGTAAATACCAGTCATGCTGTATCTGGATGATAATTAATTTTTTTCCTAACATGTGGTGAATGCATGAGTAAAAGCTGCAGTATTTGTTACCCTTTGTTAATTCTTTGCTACTGCTTTATTACATTTACAGAAGTGTTTATTGTTTATCATTCTTTGTGAGGGCAGAGGGTGAGAGGGAGCAGAGAAAACAGCAGAATTTAGACATATTAGCAAACACTTTTAAAGTATAACCTTGATGAGATGTTTATGTAAGTATGAAATGCAGCACCCATCCTTTATACTGAATATAGCAGGGATCTTACACAGCAGTGAAGTCCATCCTAGAAAGCTTCATTAAGGGTGTGATACTGAAATAAAAGTACAAACTGTAAGCTATGGCAGAGCTTCCTACCTTATGTTCTGATTTTGTTTAGGGTTAATTGTTTTTCAGGGTGTTGGAGTTGTCAGTGAACTGTAGTTGAAGCTGTTCAATTCATGTAAGAGTTGAGTTTTGCAGTTCTGATGATGTGGAAAAGCAAACCAATGGATATGATTCAGTGTTGGTGTTTATAGGCCTTCATTTTGTAGGCCTTTCATAACATTCCTTCATGATTTTATTTTCCTGGGAGATCATCATTTGAAGTGTGAGGGTTTTGCCATTTGCTTTGTGTTGTGATCTCATCCTCAAGCTTACCCTGAACTCATATCTGTTTCCATACATCATACCTTCATAGAAATACATAAAACTTTTAAATGGATAATGTTGAAATTCTGTATTTTTTAAAAGGCATTTTTTCTACTTTTAGGTAAGCTTCTGGGTTGTTAGAGAGATTCTGCATGCACAGACCTTAAAAATACGAGCTGAGGTTTTGAGCCACTACATTAAAACTGCAAAGGTAAGAATTTGTGTTGTGAAGGGGGTGTGGGATTGTCCATGATCAAAGGTTTTATACCTAATTTGGTCAGCTCAGAAAATCACATGGGGAAATATTTGTCTGATACCTGACTCAGATGTGGTTGTTTCTCTTGACTTCAGTAACTGTTGGCTCCTGCATGTCACAAACTGTGCTGTCAGTTTAAACAGCATCAGTCAGAACTGAAATGGTTTGTTTGCTTTTACCATTGGAAGGGAATGATCTTTTGTCTCTTGCTCAAATAATATCACCTTAATAAACATGGTTTGAGAAATAGACTTCAGTTCAGAAGAGGTTTTGGAGCTCTCAATCTTTCCTAAGGTCTTTTGGACTGACACTCATAAGAAAAGGGTCAGCAAATCTGGAGTGACATAAAGACCTTCAAATACAGTGAAGCTTCTTCACAGTAGTGAGAAGAAAAGGGTGTTTTTCAAGTTTTTGCTGTCAGATGATGGCAACCTTTTACTGCAGCTGACTGCTGTGACCACCTGGCTTACCTGCAAAAAAAAGATATTAAATATTTGTTAATTAATTAATTTTGTATTCAAATACATTCCCTGTCTTGACAAGCCCATTTTTAATGAAGCAATATTTTACTCCTATGGGATTTGACTCTCAACTTTGGGTACAGCAAGAGCTAATTTTGTAGGATTTCACAGGCTTTGCTCAGTAATCATGCTGTCATGACAAACTGTTAATGATCTCTCTTAGACATGCTTTGATACCTGCTGAGTTAATGTGTCTTCATCCTCATGTATTTTTAAAAATCAGTTCTTGATGTTTTGTTTGAAATACAAGCATACAAAAATTGGCTTCATGATCCATGTCCCTCCACAGGAGAGGGAGGTTCAGCTCTGTGTGGCCATGGTGCAGAGCAGATGTGGGAAGCCAGGAGGGCTCAGGACTGGTTCTTACTGGGCTGGGACTGGCCAGTGCTGGGTGTTGTAGGCTCAGCTTTGGGCACAGCACCCTGAACATGCCTGACCTCACCAGGGCACTGCAGGCTGCAGTGGCTCTGGAGTGCTGCTGGTTTGGAGGCAGCTCTGTGCTCTGACAATCAGATAATTGAGCTTTGCTTACCTGGCAGTTGTAAAAATCAGTTACAAAAAGCAAGCAGCTTTGTATGGGGTGGTTTTTATAGCATTTAATTTAGTTCTGTGCTTCTTACCTTGGCTTTGCTCACTTGTGGCTGCTGCCATGAAGTTACTGCAGTGGGGGCAGTGGGAAGGAGTTTGTGTTTCCACCAAAGCTTTTATCAAAGCAGCCTGGTGCCAGAGGCCACACTGATTGTCTTCTACTCAGAGAAGCTGTAAATCCTGGACAGTGAATTCCTTGGGCTGGCAACCTGTTGTCTGGCTCACAGTCCTTAAATGGTGTCTGTGAGGAAAATTAATCCACAAACACCAGAGGTTTCTGTCCAAAAAGGAGACAGAGGAGTCCTGGAACTTTATTGGAATAAAGGGAGAGGCCATGGGGCATTTCCCATGGGGTCTCTCAGATTTTGGAGGATGCAGCCTCCTTTTTATCCCAATTTCCTGCCTGTCCCTCTCTCTTTCCCCATGGGCTGAGGTATTCGAGAGGCTCAGACTTTCCAAAACACCCAATACCTGAGACCCCCTCTAAGGTATAACCCCCCCCTTTTGTCCTTCCCTTGCATCACTCAGTGGAATTCCTTATGGAATTTATGGATCTTCTCAATGTTCCTCTCATTTCTCCATATTCAATTTCATGTATCTGCAGACCTTTGGTTTGTCTGTAAATGCAAATTTCCCTCGTTCCATTCATCAATCAGTGGAATCCTCCCCATTGTTTCTTTTATCTTTCACTGCTGATTTTATCTACTGGCAAGACCCACAGTTTGTTTGTGAAGACAAATTCCTTATGCCTTTCAGTGTCTCATCTACACTACTAATGCTTGAAGTAATTAGACCTAACAGTTGCATTCTCCAGAAGCTCCCAGACTGTCCTGTTGGTGAGGAATTCTGTTTCACTGCTGCTCAGTAGCTGGGAAAGCCTTTCTTTTCAGTTCTAATCAGTCTCACTGTCCTTTGGGACAGGGAGCTTAATTACCTTGTTGGGGTGTGTGTGTGTGTGAGGAAAAAGGGTTTTATTGTGTGAACTTCAGCAGGGCTGCTTGGAAGGATAACAGGACTGTGGCATGTGACAAACATCCAACCCCATCCACCTCGCCCCACAAAATATTGATTACCCTTTACACTTGGTGACTAAAGAATGCTCCCAAAATAGGGTGAGGAGAGGGAAGCCCTTCATCAGGAGAGGGCAAACTTCACTGTCAGCAGGACATGCTGGAACCCTGAGCACCCAGACTGGAAATGCTCCTGGGGTGCCATTAAAAGTGACATTTCTGATTAAGTCCTGTGAGGACTTTGTTCCATAAAAGGCTGTATTTTCCTGGCAGTGTGTTAAGTGGGGACAGAATCATTTGCCCTATTCCAAAACAATTAGCCAGAAAAACATCCTTGGGTTTTGGCTTTCATCCTTCCAAACAGAGGCTCTCCTTTGACGTTCAGCATTTAGTCAGTATTCCTTTGGTCTAGTTTTTTTGTCCTTTTGCCTCATGAAAAGCAAGAAGTAAGCTGAGTTTCAAGTAGGAGAAAGGATTTCCATCATTTTTTGAATAGGAAGGGTTCCTTGTTTTTTCTTGCTGGAATCCTGACCTACCTTGGTGAATATTCCAAATGGATTAAACAAGATTTGCAATGCTGTGATTGAATATAATTTCTCTTTAACAAAATTTCTCTGTAAGGGTTAAAACCTCAATTTGTGTGCTCTGCACCAAAAATGAATGTAGTTTGGGTCTCTGTGAGTTCACAGCTATCAGAACAATTGATGTTGCCAAAGGGCTTTAGGAAGAGCATTTTCTTCCAGGCTATTTTTAAACTTTCATGACAATAGTACCAGCAGCTACTTGGCCAAGGCAATGGATAGTTTTGGAGACAGAGGGAAAGGAAAAAGAAAAGAGAGAGAAATTTCAAATGTGAGAGAAAATGCAGTTAAACAGTGTTTTGTGGAGAGTTTTTAAGAGAATTCTTTTACCATAACATTTTCAATACTCAATTTTGATTGGGTTGTTGATTTCCACTAGTTAGTTGTCATACCCCAAAACTGGGTTTTTGGTGAGAGGAGTACTCCAGGTATGTGGCTTTTGGAATTTACCTCCTTGATTTCATCCTGCTAGGCTATTTTTTGGGTGCTTTGGTGTAGCCTTGGTAGTTGCATAAACTTTAGGTACTGACATGATTACATCACCCAGCACTGGGTTATTCTTTCTGGCATGATTTTTTTAAATACTATTGAATGTTATGAAAGGAATTCGTTGGGTTTGAATGTCAGAAAATTTCTGGCACTTGTAATATATTCCCTGAGATGTGTGTCTATATAGATATTTTTAAGGTTCTCTATGGGCTATGAAACAGCTAGTTAGTCTAATTCAAAGCCATAGAAATGCAGTCATGAAAAATCAGGAGGTGCTGTAAAAGGGTCTGTGTGCACAGCAGTTCACTGTAACACTTCATTTTAAGCCATGCCAGATTTCTACATCTTTATATTGTTATTTATTCCCTATTCACTATTGCCAGCACTCAGAATGTTGTTTATTGTGATTATTTTTCCCTCTTTTTTGCCCACAGAAACTGTATGAGCTGAATAATCTCCATGCCCTCATGGCAGTGGTGTCAGGGCTCCAGAGTGCTCCCATCTTCAGGCTGACCAAGACGTGGGCGGTAAGTGAGCAGCAGGACAGGAGTGGGATTAATTTGATTTTAGGTAAATACAACATTCTGAAGCCTGTTTTCAAGGATTCAGCAGCTACTGCACAGAGCTTTAATTTTGTTCACTGCCTACATAACTCCTTCTAGTTCCTCTGAAGTCTATGGTTTCCTCTTGAATTTTTTTTTTCCGTTCTGCTGTAGAAATATTTTCCTCTGAAAAAATAGTTCCCTGCAGATTCTGCTAAATGCAGAGGCTTCTCATTTGGCCAGAAGCTATTTTGTATTTAGTTGCTGGAAAATTCTGAATGCCAAAGCAGGTCATACTTTAATCATTTAGGGGTTTATACTGTTGGAATTTTTTTTTTTTTTTGCTATGGAGAGCAGATGTTCTGAAATGCTTGATTCAGTTTCCATAAAGAGATTTGTTGTTTCTCTGACTGATAACTGGCTCTAGCACTTCTCATTATCATTTCATAGTTTCAACTCTGTTAGACAGTATATTTGTGGTTCTGTCTTTGTACAGTTGTGAAAGGACAGTATTCTTTGCAATAATTTTTGTCATCTGTTTTTTGACTGGCATTAATATTGTTTTAACATTGTATCCTCAATAGGAAGAATATTAGGAATTATTTTTGCTCATTGGCATCTCAGAGCTTAGAAAACAGTCCTTATTCAGCCATATATTGTGTATTTTTTTCTGCTGTTTCAGATTAATGTGACATTCAGTGTGACAGAAAAAATCAGGTGACTGAGATGCTCCTGTGCAAGGAATACGTATAAATAAATCACTAAAAAAGCTGAAAACTTTGACTGAACACACATCAGTACATCCTTGGATGTTGCAAAAAGTGTTTATTTGTGTTATGACTGTGAAAATGTCATTCAATTGATAAATATTACCAAGATTGGATATAATTCAGTCCTGCCAAGATACTCATTTAGAATTCTGGTCACATTTTGCAAATGCACAATTAAGTTAGGCATTGCTTCCAAATACCAAATATCTCTCTGGGGAAATCACAGTGCAATTAACACTTCAAAATGATCTTGAGAAGAACTTCTGGTTTTCAGATTTTATGTTGAGGAATTGATGCCTCAACAGTTTTATATAACTGAGAGGCCGAGTGCATTTTTAAATATCATTTTGTACACAACTCAAATTAAATATAACTATTTATAATGTACATATATTAATAATAACCACATTAATTACAACCATGTTAATGTCCTTCAGAACTGGGAGTCCCCAGTTTCTTTTGATGCACTAATTTGCACTTACAAGGTGTATTTGTGTGCTCTAGACAAATGTATCTGTCTTTAAAATTCACCCCTCTTCCAGCCTCTGAAATGCCAGGTAACTTCTCCCTCATTCCTGCAGATGTTTGATTCCTCACACAATCCCAAGTGAGTCTGTGCTTTTCATCATCTTACATCAGCCTTTGCAAATTCAAGTTGCAGGGTAGCTCCCAGCAATATGCACTGCAAACTGATTTACTTGTCCCTCTCCTGGAAGTTGAGCTTATAAATTCCTGAAGTTCATTCTAAGCCTTTGACTTTCTGTATATTAAAAGCAAGAAAAGGCACACCAAGTTTTTATTTGAGTCACAAAGGCATTTGGGGAAGTTATACAGTAACTCTTCAAAACCTTCAACGAGGAAGAATTTCTTCTCCTTTTCTGAGATGGTTTGTAGCAACCCTCAATCAACTTGATTTACAAAGTAAGGAAAATAGCTGCAAGTATATTCATTCACTAAAAAAGAGAAAAAGCCACCTTATATGGTTGGAATCCAGAGTTGAAAGGAGCCATTAAATACTTGCTTGGTAATCTAATGTTCCTAAAAAAGATGAAATTCATGTCTTCTGACGGGATGTCTGAATTTGTCTGAAATTTGTCTCGCTCGTTGCCTGCACACACTGGGAACTCTGGAGAATAATAAGTGCTGCTTTTAGTGTGTCATTTGCCCCATTCAGAACTTGAAAAGAATTATGAGCCTTTCCAAGGAAGTTCATAGAATAGAACATTCAGCTTCTCTCCATTTAATGTAAAGGAATTCTAGACAACCAGTGAGGGTTTGGGCAATGCAAGCAAATAATCATGAAATATCTGAGGTGGGATGGGCCAGCATCCTGAGACCTCATCTCTTCTTGCTGGCATTTCAGAAAGATTGTTCTCAGTGCTGGCACACTCCAGCTAGAAAGCTAAGAGCAATTTAGAAGGCTCCAAATCCTTCCCTGCTGCTATAAACTGTCAGCTTTAGTTTTTATTGTCTCTGCATATTTACAGCTCTTTACTGTTCTTTTCATCCAAGAGACAGAAGAAGCAGCATTATTTAAAAAAAGAGGCAGCTCCAAAACTGAAGGACTGAGAAATGGGTCCTTACTTTGCCTTCACAAAAACACTTTTAATGTGCTTGGCTTCTCTGGACTTTTCTGCTTTAATGCAGGAGGTGGAGGCATGGCATGAATTGGCCTTTGAGCACCAGGGAAAGTCATGCAGGGTCAACTTGGTACAAGATGATCCAAAGAGACTGAAAAGATACATCAGACTTGAATAAGAGTGTGCAAATCAGCATGTGTTGAGGAAAATAAAATTGATTTCATTCAAGTTTGAGGTCAGGCCATTATTGCATCTGTTAGTCTTGTCTTACCTTTCAGTCTGCAAAACTCCAAAAACCTTCCAGACATTAAATGATGGCAGAATATTTTAGGATATTATTAGAAGCAAGCTAGTCCAGGCTGATAAAACTAGAACCAGCATTGAGAAGATGAACTTCAAAAGATGAATGTCATGTTCAGGTAGTTGGAAAAGAATCATGCCAGTCTCCTGCTTTCTTCTCCTGGAAGAGGCTGCAGTTCTAATGAATGGAAATGCTGTTCATTTGAGTATTGGAACCAAACCTAAATTAAAGATGCAAATTAATTGCTGGAATGTCAGTGATCAGTATGTCCTGGGAAACAATTCACTTCCAACACATGTCTTTCTCCTGAAAGCCGGTGTTTAGTTTGTCTGTTCTCATGAAGAGTTGGATATAGGAGATGTAAGTAAAAATAAATTATTTCAACAGTGAATTTACAGGAGGGGGACTTCACTTCTGTCAGGTTCACCTAGGGTGATCTTTAACTGAGATGAAAAGGGAATATGTGTAGAAATTCAGTGATCTGATCCTTGTAGGGGAAAAATTGTGGCTGAGTCCTGGAACGCTGAATCTCCTGCCAAAATGTTTGGTGGGAACATCTTACACCCCTTGTTAAATTCTGACTCTGAGTTGAAGTGAAGACTTTGAGGCAGTTCTGCAGCAGCAGATGTTTTGAAAATATCTTAACTTCCTTTCCCAGTCTCACAAAGAGAGCCTGGTTGCTCTTAATTCTATCAGAGGAAGGGACTGGAGGCAGGAGGAATGGAAATGAAGGAGAACCATGACTTTTAAGTTTTTGGTTAAAAATGGACATTTCTGTAATATTAAGAGCCAGTAAAATTGTGAGTTGGCAGCAGAATACAAGTCAGTGAGTCTTCTGTACAAAACCATGGATAAAATCCTTACTCTTTTCCAGACCATCCAGTACATAGATGTGTGTATTTGAATTCATTATTTTGGAAATTGTCGTTCGGGTAAAGCTGTTTATCAGGTCTTGATGACGTTGGTTTATTCTTTGGAAAATTGTCAATTGAGATGGATCTCAATTCAAGAACAAGAGTACGGTATTTTGAAAATTGGTTTTTGTAAAGCTGGATTAATATAAAATTTCTCAGGGTATCTGACAAAGAAATGGCAGCAAATGCCATGGTGGTGTGGGGAGCACAAAGGGCCCTGATTGTGTGTAGGCACTGCCCAGTGAGGACAAAAACGTGTCTGTGGTAGCAGCACTGTTCCCAGCAAAATCCCACTGTACAGCCCACTGTGAAGAGAGCTGACTCCATCCCATCCCAAGGCAGCACACTTCTGGATAATCAAAGTGAAAAGGTTCTTGGCATGAGTATTGCTGATACTGGCAGCACATGAAGTTGTGGTGTGTGTTAGCTAGATGATTTTTTGATAACTTCCTTTGTTACAGATGGACCTTCTAGGACACCAGTTTTACTTGTTTAATTTTTAGACCTACTTTTAAATTTAACACTCAGAATTGTTGCTTTTCTTTATAAATTTTCCAAGTTAAAAAAAAAAAAAGAAAAGAAAAACCTCCACACCAATAACCACAACAGCAGTGGGAAAGTGGAAATCTGTGCTCATAAGGGTAAAAGAAAAATCATAATGGCCAAACTCAAACTCATCTGGTTTTGTCTGCTCTTTTCTTTGCCTAGTTACTGAGTCGGAAGGATAAAGCCACCTTTGACAAGCTGGAATATGTTATGAGTAAAGAGGATAATTACAAAAGGCTTAGAGACTATATCAGCAGCTTGAAGATGACTCCTTGCATTCCCTACTTAGGTAAGCTGAATAATTACACGAGCTAAACACACCTTCTAAGCATTCATGAAACTCTTTCAGCACTTCAGTGAGGAATCTACAACCTGAGGTGATTCTGGACACTCTGCATGTGACAGGACAAAACCTCAGAAAGAAAATACCTCTTAAAGCCCACAAGCACTGCAGGTTTTACATACAGTATCAGTTTTCTAGGAAATTATTTTGCCACCTGTTGTACAGATACAGTGACTTCTGCAGAAGTACTTCCATTGTTGTGCCTGCTACCCCTCCTAAATACTGAATACTTGACTGTTCTAGTAATGATGGCTTTTAATTTATGAGAAGCTATAAATCACCAGCCTCAGAGAGAAATAAATCTAGAATTTGGAGTTTGGAACATGGTAAAATCTGGAGTTATTGCTGCATTTAATATGCATCAATGTGACAAGAGAAACTGGGTTGTTATAACTGGCTCAGCTTTGTGGAATATTTATTAGTAAATTATATTCCTTTGTATCTAGAAGCTAGATAAATGCATTTAATATGTGTTGGTTTTGTTGTCAAGCTAATTTAGTGTTGCTTGAACTAAACAGTCATTAAAATGATAAGTTACTGTTTTTAATGTAGCTTTTGTTTCATGAGGTGTTGGTAATCACATAAAGGAAGGAACTGTGTATCCAATTCTTTGTATTTTTGCAGATAATAAGTTGCTCTTACACTTGAATTCAAGATGAGCACTTGAATAAGGCCCATTCAACTGTAATGTCTTTGTTCCTGAAGTTTGATACTTCCTTTACTCAGCTGGGCTGTTAACTTTTTCCTGATTAATTGAATTTTACAAGCTTGATGCAGAAATAGAAAAAATATACTTCACTGTGGGGGACCAGATTTTAATGCCCTGTAGCATTTATCATTCAGGGCCTGAATTGAAAGGTGCTAAAAGGAAACCAAGGATTTTGTAATGTGATGAACCATGGAGCTTTCCTATTTTGTGTACATGGACAATATAGAGACTTGTTATGTAGTTCTGAAATGTGCCTTATCCTGATGCTTTTTACCCACATATGCCATGATTTTTGAAATATGAAACAAGCATCAAATTGTGTACTTGCTGATTATAAAAACCCCAAGCCAAATATTGGGAAACATTTTTAAAATTAGAGATGTTTTCCCAAATAAGTAGCAGCTTTTTGTCTAACTTTTGCATTAGAATAACCTTTGGGCTTGACTTGATGGTTTGAAGTGAAATATATAACTTGTTTTTATATAGAAAGAAATGCTCTTTACTGTGACCTGCTGTGGTTAAAGCATGTGTTGTGACTGTGATATCAGTTCTTCTTAGTGACATGAGGAATGCCCTCAAGCCTTTTTTAATTCTCCAGAGAAATAGCAAATTCCCATTGGTGCACTCCCTCTACAATTAACTTAGTGTGGTTTTAAATAAGTGGCAAAAAGAAGAAAATAGCCTTGAACACACAGTCATGATAAATCTGGATCCACTTTGCAGGACTGAGAGTTGAGTCCAAGTTTTCTCATTTGGTGAAAGCTTTAATCTCTGCTGAGACGTGAGAAATTTGTTATTTCTTCAATTTCCTAATTCATTTTTACTAATGGGAGTGTCATGTGTAACAGAAATAACTTAAATTGCTTGTTTAACTTACTGTGTTAAGCTTATCAGTTACAGGTGACAATTCCTAAAAGCAATATTTCTGCTATAAGGGAGTGGTGCTGCTCCTGGTTTAAAACACAGAGAAGCCTCCCTGGAAGTCTGCAGGTGCAATTGGTGCTCATGGCACGTGCTGGGAAGGGGATTCCTCAGGGACAGCATCTTCTCAGGGTCAAAGGAGAATGGGGGCTTCTTCACTCTCAGTGGGGAGAGCCAGCAGCTGCCCTGCTCCCCCAAAATGCTCTTTGGAAGAGGGCAGAGCATCAGGCTTTCCACACAGCTAAATCTGCTCTTGCAAATCCCCTCTAGAGAAACACTGGCACTGGTGGTGGAGACCCCTGTTTGGAAGGTCCTAGGGAAAGTGAGCCTTTCAGCTGCAGTTTCAAGGGTGAATGTTTTGCCATTATGCAGCCAAATATCAGATGTGGGTGTAGATTTTATCTTGGTGTTTTAAGAGAAAGCTTAAATGCTTCCATGGTGTAGTTTTCGCAATAGGAGCAAAGCCACAGAAGGACAGATTGTTGTCTTTTTTCCTCAGCTCACCCGCTGTGGACAACATAATGATGTCCTTCCACATTTAACTGGGGGGGTGAGGGGAAATGAAAATGTTTCTCAGCTCCTTGCAGCAATGATTGTGATGTGATTCCAGAATTCTAGAAATGCAGGTGAAAGCAGCACACCATCAGTGTGGACTCACTTAAACATGAAAAGCTGTGCAAGAGCAATGAAGATGTTCAGCACCAGGCCCTTGATACACAGTGTGGGATATTCCATCAGTGTTGCATTACCCAGGCAACAAAACATCCAGAGCAAATGGGAGCTGTGTATGTGCTGTCATATCTCACCTTAGAATAAAACCCTGTGCTCCAAGGGAGTCCAGGGCTCTGATCCATTGGGGATTGCAGAAGGAAACAACAGAGCCATAGCTTGAGAAGTAAGATTTTTATTTAACTAAGCAGTACTACCTTGTGAAATATTTTTCTCATAGCTGTCTTTGAGGAGTTATATCCAGAAAGAGAAAAGCTGGAAACAGGTTATTAAGTATTCATCTGAGGAATATTCAGTTGCTTCAGTGATAGTGCTTGCAATAGATTTTGGAAATAGTTATGAAGGCCATGTTTCAAGTTTTGTACAAGCTGAACTTTCTTGAGGTCTGCCTGGTTAAATTTGGCCTGATGGTAGAGGAATGAAGGCTTTGTCCTTCCCAGCAGACTGCTTCCAAATGCCCAAGGCAAAAAGCCTGAGTGATGCTGCAGGCTCTTTTAAAATCATTCAGAAGAAATAATGTGAGAGAAAACATTGAACTTCTAAAGTCATTCACCCTGCTTAGAAAATTGAGCCCAAAAGCTACAAACTCATAGAGTTACAAGCATTTGAAAGTGAATGATTGTATGGACTATGAACCAACCTGAAAAAGACATGCTATGCTTTCCTTCCTCATAATCTTAAATTAGCAACTTAATCAAGTCTTTCCTTCCAGAGCACAGCATTGGTACAGTCCGAGGTTTCTGGGTGTATTTTTTAATGATGTTTAGTTAATGTCATCCCACAGCTTTAAATTGGGGAAGGCTCACTTTTTAGCTCTCTAGTATATAAGATTTAATTAAAAGGCTGAGTGCAAGCTAATTTTACTTGGGGGTTTCTGCAAAGTACACCTTTCACTGAGTGCACTGAATAAACAAACACTGTTTTTGTAGCAGGCAAGAGATTCTTGGGGTAAAATACACTCTCTGCCAAGGAGAGGAAATCTGCTGGTTGAATGAACTAAAAGCTGACAGAAGTGATCATTAAAGGAATGTTTTGGAGGATACTTTCCTTTTTTAAGGTTACCTGAACTGCTCTTCTATCCAGCTACCATAGAGAAAAAAGGACAGACTATAGAGAGTCTGAATTTAAAGCATTTGCAATTAAAAAACATTTGCATGACACTCAATCAATGAGGTCTGTGTGATATTTGTAACAAACAAATACTCCTTACGTGAAGAACAATTTCAGAATTGTTATAGTAAACATTTATCTCAGTTAAAATTCTTGGAATTTGGGAATGGAATATGCTGGGACTGATTCCCCACTGCTGCCAACCCCAATTAAATATTGGTGGAACTGGTTGGCTTTGATCTCTGACCAAAGATTTAACTACAAGCCTTGCAGCCATACATTATCAATGAAGCTTTATCTACTCCAGAGAGTGTTTTCTGAAAGCAGAATGCTGGTTTTAATTCTCTGAATTACATTCAAGGCTTTGCATAGTAGTTGATATTGACTAATTTAACAGAACAATAATGCTAGATTATTCTTTTAGCTATTACTTTTTCTTATTTTAAGTAGAGGCAGAGTTCCTTAAAATCCTGAAGGCACATAGTAGGTTTACACAAACACATTGGTTCAGTTCAGAACAGTATATTCAGTTTTACATAATATAAAATTAAATTAGGCAACTGTGAGACTGTAAGTACAGTTCTTAAATAATTTTCTATTACAGGAAGCTTGAGTTCGGAGATTCTGGTACCTAAATCAAATGTTTTGTTGTATCTGATTTTGGAAGTATCTTGTTTTGAATCAGTGTGTGGTTTAGCTTTTGTTGAAGGTTGGGAAAATATTTTCTAATTAATTTCTTAAATTACATATTAATTCCAGTGGAAATCTGATATCTGGAAGATAAAATTTAGTGTAGACAGTATCAGAAGTTGTGTAGGTGTGAGGGAAGTGTGTGTCATAAGAGCAGCCCAAGTTTGGGATGTCAGGGAGAACACAGCTGATTTCTAACCTTTGTTTTACTGTGGGAGCAGAAAGCTGTCTTGGAGGAAAACTTTGAATATTCAGAGACTTCTCTCATTTACTCTGTGTGAGTGCTTGGTCAGCCCTCGTTGCTCCTAATTGGAGCAGGGAAGTGTCAAGTCATGATTTAATATCAGGACTTTCAGTTTTGCCATTTAAGTTCAAAGTTTAATGGAAAACTTGAATATGGAGGTTGAACCAAGTAATCTTATTGTCTCAAGTTTATCAAGAACTTCATACAATGTATTTTCTTACGCAAGGAACATTTTGCTGAAGTTTTTACATTAGGTAGGACTTGCAGATCTTAGCAGTGTAGAGAATTCACTAAGAAATCCTGTATTATGTGTGAAATTTGCCTCTTCGTTTTGAAATAATTATTTGTTACAAAAATCCTTCTCTGCTGGCAAAGCTAAAATATCTCCAATTTTTATATAGGTTCTTGGAGTAAATATCAAACAGCAATGTGAAGTCAGATTTTTCATTGAAAGTAATACCAACATTTTTAAATAAATTGTTAAATAACTAATCAATTTTCACATTAAAGCAAGACAATGTCATTTCACATATTTACATTTAAGGGTTGAGCTAACCTGAAAAAGCATAAGCTTTTTTAACTGGAAAAGCTTACATCTTGTCAAAGATCTGGGATTTTTTACCAGCTTTGACTGTTTACGTAAAGCATGTTGATCTTGAACAAAAGATAAATATGCTTTGCAAGCACCAACATCTGCTTTTGTGAATGTGTGTTTAAAAAAAACACCGTCTGTCACAGTAGAGAAGGGTCCTAAAAAGGAGAGGGGAACACGACAAGGGAAAGAAGACAGGAAAACTGTAGACCTGCTTTTTGCAGGGGCAGATTGTGCAAAATAATGATTAGAAAGTAATATTTTATTTTTCCGCAGCTCAAACACTGAGGCTTTTATATGGGGAGCACTGTGGGATTTTTCCTCCTCAGTCTATAGGTCTGATCATCATCTGAACTGCTTTCAAGGAGTAGGAACCTCCCCTGTACTCAGCCCAAAATATCCCATCCTGGTACTTGCTCCTGTAGTGGCCTCCTCGGTACCAGACCCCGTTGAGGTTGGAGTGGGCACACGCGTTGTACCACCAGCCACCCTTGTGGAAGTGAGCACAGTTTCCTGTGGAACAGAAGGACAGGGGTGAACTTCAGCTTTAGGCAGTAGAAGTGGAGATTATTAAGTGTTTTTTCATGTTGTGGCTTGTTCTCAGAGGCAGTTTGGAAGTACTTCATAGCCTGTTGTGGTCACATCATGGTGTTCTTGCTAAATTATAAATTCTGTTGTAACAGCAGCCGTTGCTGGAGGGGGGAATTATTGACATGGTCGTTAATGTGACAGCTGAAAATGAAGGGAGAGAGCTCTCCTCAGCCTGCCAGCACTGCCTGTCCATGAGCTAACACCCAAGGAACTCGGGTTATGTGCTGTTTAGAAATACTTGAGCAGAAGCAATGTGAGTTGATACAGCCCCGAGCTGCACGTGGGGCCAGTGCTCCACAAAGAGTTGCTTGTAACTTGTGTTTTTACTGTTACTCTTGTCTAAGAGTGTGCAGGAATTGTCCAGCTTTATGGTTATTGACAGCTGAGGAAAAGCAGTTGAAGTGTGGCACTCCCCAGCCTTTCCATTACAAGGGAAAAACTGGAGGAAATGAGAAAAAGGGAGCTTTAAGGAGTAGAAAAACCAAGTGATGTGCCCCTTTCTTAGGGATTGGTACACAACTAAACCTCTGTAGACTTGCAGTTCCTTTCATGCTCTTCAGAGGCTTCCTGGTCATTCAGAGATCACCTGGACTGCAGTCACATGCAAGTGATGAGCTAAACAGAGAATTGCTGCAGTGTGTTGTCAGTGAGGGTAAGAGATTCTGGATTTCTGACAGGTGCAGGAGCTCTAAGGGGGCCCTCACCATTTGAATCAAAGCATCTCCCAATAGCGTTATTTTATCAGAATTTACATCCTTTTCTTCCCCTGTGTCATATTTTATGACTCCCTTTTCACAGCTTGCCTTACCTGAGTACATGTCCCTGTCCCTGTCCAGTGTTGTGAACTGCTTCCCGTTGTGCCAGATCATGGAGTCCCCGGCGTTGCCCTGGTAGGTGCCCAGGCGCAGGCGGTAGAACTCGCTCTCGGGCTCCAGGCGGAAGCTGCTGTACTCTGCATACACCTTCTTGTTGCTCCAGTCCTCCAGCTCAATCAGCAGCCTGTAATTGTCCTGGTTGCTGAGCATGTAGATGTTGTCCAGGCCCAGCCAGTACTCCCCGTCAATGTTGCCAAATCCTTTCTGTGCAAAAGAAGATGGGAAGGTGCTGTTAGCTGAGGTTTTTGTGGTTGTTCAACGCTGGTCAGCAGGAGGGTGATGAACCAGTGGAACTTGGGTGCTGAAAGCCTTTACACTTGTTAGTGGCTTCAACCCGTGTATTTAAGTGCTTTATTTTGCTGCACTGGGACTGCTGAGCTGCATGAGATGCTGCCAGCACAGGTAATGGTGGCAAAACATCTGTGTCCTTGCTGTTGATGCCTTTTCCTGGTGTTAGGAAAATGAAGCCAGACACGGTTAAAGGGGTTGGGGTCTTTACCTCAGTATTTTAATCAGGATCCTGTTTGATGCATCCACTTCACCCAGGTGACAGCGTGGCAAATGCACCCCCATCAATCACACACACCAGTTCTAGACTTTACACAGCACAGATCCAACAAGGGAGCCCAATAATGAGGTTGGGCTGGGCTCAGCTCGAGTTTCCAGAATCCTCCTGTCAGGAGACCTTGGGTTCCTGAGCCAGTGGGAATGTTTGGTGTCCCTGGCTCTGCAGCTCTGGGCTGTTCAGTCTCAGGCCTGCAGAACACTTACAAAACACTGAGCACTGAACTCAGTAAAAGGTTGCAAGTGTGCGTGCTGCTGATACTTGTGGATACAGAGAACTGTGTAAAAGGGATATAAAAGAAAAGACAAAAATCATTCCGGCATAACTGTCTTCCTCTTTTTGAGATAGTGGGAGGGATAATATGGAGACTGAAACAATGTATTTCTTGACAAAGCTAAGAGGATTTGTAATAATGGGTGAATAATGGAGTTTTGGGTTGTATTTCCCGGTTGAAAAAGGTATTTGTGGATCATCAGTCTCAATGTTCAAGGCAAATAACTTCCTGATGCTTCTATATTGCAGCTAGTGTTGTTTTTTACTGTGAATGTAATCACAATTCCTCTGTGTTCTTCACAGGATTTATTAGAAATGAAATATAAAGACATTTTTTCCTTTGAATCAAAGACTACCAGCACAGTGTTTTCTCCTTACTGTCTCCTTTCCCCAAGTAGACCACTGTTGTAAATGTTCGGTGTTGCATTACGTTTGGAATGTTTATGGTTGCTTTATAAGGCACTCCATAACTGCCTTAAAACATTTTATAACATTTAGCAACTCCAAAACCAACCATATACCTGAGAAGTAAAGATTTTCCATAATTACTTGTTTGTTTATTGAATAATTGTTTCAGTTATTATTGATTAAGGGATTAATATTTGAATCACTAAATCCCAAGAATGCAAGAAGCAAAAAGCCCCACATTTATCCTAATTTATGTTCTATATGTATTTATTAATATTACTCCAATGAAATGATCTTCAGATTTCCTGTTTAGCATGTAATTAGTCCAAAGCAGCATTCTCTTGTCATCCTAGGCATTCTGCCTGCTGGTGCATAATATCACAGTAACACACAGCAATGTGTTTCCTTTCACCAGCCTGACATCTTTAGATTTCTAACCTTAATTAACTGGTGGAAATTATTTCCTTTAATTCATTATTAGGACTATTTTTAAGTTGAGCCCCTGATACAGCAGATCTAGGAGTGTGTTTAAATGAATAAACACACTCATTTAAACACACTGGCTGAGTTTGCTTATTCATAAGGGAGACAATGAAGCTTTACAAGTACTCACTGTAGTTCTCAGTGTGTTGATAAAAATCATGTCTTCAGTTAGAACTTTGTAATGAATGACTTCCCAGCCACTGTCTAGAATCCCATCTCCCAGTTGTGTTGTGCCTTACAAACCCAGGCTGTTTCAGCCAGGTTGGCTCATACAAAATCAACTGTGCATGGAAGGAATTGGGACATTCCCACTGAAATAGGTTTGCCTCTGAGGGATGATCACTCTTTCCAATTATCTCTCTTTGCCCACCAATTCTCTGCATTCTAGAATTTACCTTGTAACTGTCCCAGTTCCTGAAAAAGTTGACAGATCCATCTGTCCTCTTCTGGATAACTGCCCATCCTCCAGGGTCCAGGCTGTTCTCACACCAGAGCTGCATTGGCTCGTTGCTGTTTTTGGGTTTGATCATGTAAATCCCACTGTTGGCATGCCCAGCTTCCCTGGCTTGTTGGCAGTCTTTGAATGGACCTTTTGGGAAAGAAATACTGTAAGCCTTCAAGCCTGACTCCGCAGTGCCCATTGTCCAGGAATATTTTGTCATGGAAAGTCAGAAATTCAATTAAGGTATAAACCTACCATGGAAAACAGTGCAAAAAGTTACTGTCTGAGATTAATTGTATGTGTAAATAAACGTGTAAGTATCCCCTCTCCGTATGTTTTTGAACAAAAATTTTGTTTTGCTAAACAAATAATAGGTTTTGGTAACCAACACCTGATTTTTTTGTCTGCTGTGGCAAAGATTTATACTCTGGCTTGATACTGAAGAGCATTGTGTTTTGGTGGTTTTTTTCCATTAATTATTTTCCAAAGAGCAGACATAAATTTTCTTCCTTTTCTAGCACGCCAATTTGAAACTGATGGAAGTAAAACCCTAAACAAACCCAGGATACCCAACCAACCCTCCCTTTTTTTGAATATATAAGTAGTTTGAGAGCTGCTGTAAGAAATATTTATTGCCAGAGTCTACAGACATGGAATTAAGTCAGGGAGGATTCTTACACTGCATAATTTTCTGCTGTTATGTACTGAGCCAGTTGGAGGATTAGGCTGGTAACTGGATAGGAATCTTTTTAATTGTCACATGTCCATCCTGGTGTGATGTGTATAGATGGATATTGATAAAGGAAATCAGCAAGCAATGGAAAAGGATTTCTGAGCAGCCAGAAGGACTCACATGTTCATTCTCAGGGCTGTGGTTGCACAAAATTGCTGCTGTGAGTGCTGCCTGAAAGCTCTATTTTAGTCCTTGTGAACAGTGGTTTTACAAATAACACTTGGAGAAGACCATCTGGTCATTCTGTGAGAAGGATGCAGCTTCCATGTCTCTGAAAACCTTGTCTAGTTTGCCTTTCAGTTTTTGGTAATGTTTTTATTTTCTGCTATTTAGAAAAAAAAATGTTTGTGTGTCATTGCTTCAGTTGGTTTAGAGAAACTGGTAATTTACTAATGAGAAGCAAAGTGTGTTCTAATGACTAGTTAGTGGTGGATGCCCTAAATGTATTTGAAAACTCAGCACATCTGAAAATAAATTAGCTACAGCTTTCCTCTCCTTCTAGAGGGTTTATTTTCTCAAATCTCATTGGAAGTTCAGAGAGAACCAGTCAGTCAGAGAAACAGCTCATGTACAAAGCAGCACAGAAAACATTTCTTGAGGTTATTCTTTAATCAGAAGTAGAGGCTGAGGGAAAGGGACCTTCACTGCAGATTAATCTTGTGTGACAAAAGCAAGCTGAAAATCACACTTTTCTTACATTTTCAGGTGGTAGCTTTGGTGTACAAGTGCTTTTTCCCCCTCTTGTTCACAATTGAAATTTCCGTGGATTGTGAATATTGCAGAGTTTTTCCAGGGGATAGATAATTTCCAGGGCTAAGCTTGGTGTCATTGCCATTCCTTGAACTGTCTGAAGTAAATTTGGGTGCTCTTTAACTGAACAGGGATGTTGTTCCAGAAATATTTTTGTAAGAAAAGTATTAACAAACAGGCCTTATATTTTGTGATGCTAATTGAACATTAAAAATGGCTTAATTAGAGCTGAATTAGACCTGCTGTTATTGGGTATTATCCCACATGGTTATTGCTGGAGGAGGAATTGAGCACTCCTTTTTCCATGAGAGACCCAAGCAGATGTTTGGGGTCATTTTAAGTAGTTTTTAAGGCAGACAGAATGCTACCAGTCTGTTTATGTAATATTTGGATCCCTTCTGGAGGTCAGCTGGCTTTAAATTCACAGGATGCAACTCATCTGCTTTGATGCTCAGCTTTGTCTGCATGTATTAACATAAGTTAATGTTGTGGTAGAGGTAAGAGACTTCTGCTCTGAATGTAAGGAAATCCAGCATATCCCATAATTTTTGGTGTGTAGCCTTGAATGTTTTTACTGAAGTAAATTCTTTGCTGTGTTAATTATTTCAAGTTCATGTTATGAGCACTGATCTTACTCAGTGGAGATTCTGAGGTTTGTGAAACTGAGAGATTCTCCACTGTGCAGGTGTGGGTGGAGGTCTGACTGACGAAAAAAGCATGATTTTCTGTTTAAAATGTTACAGCTTTTGTGATTTATGTAAGGAATTAGTATCTCATGCACATCTTTTGTAGCAGTCGGTGTACACTAAGTCACCAAGACAGTAATAAGTCAGAAATACTCTGAGAAAATGATCTGTTAAATATTTCATTTCTGAAATAGTGGCTTATATGTTTAGTGCAGATCATATTCTGTGCTAAATGAAATGAAGTAGAAAGGGAAAGGGATTAAATGGTTTAAGTTGAAAGCTTGATAATTTCATGGCTGAATTCCATTTTGAGATGCCAAATGTTATCTTTTACAATGTTATAGAAGTTGTTCTTGTCTAAGGCTCATAGAGGGGACTTTGGGGGGCATTAGTAGAGGAAAAGTCCAAAATAAAATTGGATGTATATTTAAAAAGCTCTATTGTTAACCAAGGGATACTAGAAACATGGGGCAGGGTGTGTCTAATTTTCAAGTACTTGATTAATTTGAAACTACTTTTTGCAAAAATAGTGGCAGTAATTTTGGGGGTCACTGGTTATTATTCCAAATATTAAGGTAATTGTGACAACTACAATCCACAGATCATTAACCTTCCTCAATTTTTAGAGCAATTTTTGTACAAATTAGCCACCATACTCAGAAAACAGAACTCCATCCTTGTGTTCCTTATATATTTTGCATTTTACTCTCCACCCACGATATTCAGATGCACATTTACCTTTCTGACCCTTCTGCTGCATTCAGCTCTTTGTTATGAGATCCAGGTATTTATTCTGATGTAAATCTTCAACAGGTCTGTTTCTAATTGGGACAGTCTGGTTTTCAGTGCTCTTTTTTGACATCTTCAGACATTATAAATAATCTTTTAACCATAAAGGTGTTTCTTCTGTGCCATAGTTTTGATTCTGTGCACCATTAAATCTGTTTACCTTCATTTTAAAAACCGGGGATAGTAACTTGGAATGCCCAAGTTTTGGTTGGGCTGACTGGTGCTCTACCACCTGCAGCAATTCTCAACCCTCCTTTGCCCAAGCACTGCAAGCAACAGTTAAACCTCCAGCTCAAGAATCAAGTATTAAAGGAAGGTGGATAATGTTGCAATAAGCTTCCCAAGATTTGTTTTTGTTTTCCCTTCCAGAAGTGGATTCAAACTCTGAACATTTAGGGTTAGAGGGGTTAGTGAACACCAGGGTGGGCAATTTAGAGGATAACGCCTCGTTTTTTATTCTTATTGAGAAAAAGATGCATTTAGAGCAGAACCTGGAAGTGAGGGTTTGCTGGGAAGCAGGAAGTTGTGGCTTTATTTAGAATTTTGCTTGTGCTGTTTGAGCAGACATCAACACAGTGCTTTGATATGAGCCGTTTCCTTTCTGTCATGATGTGCCACTGAAACTCGCATGACATCTGGCATTTTGCTTGGGCCCATGCCTGAATTTTCTGCAGACCTTGAATAAAAATAGTTGTTCTTTACATCAGCAGCTGCTTGGGTGTAATGCTGCAGGACAGTCACCAATAAATGTTTGGCTTTGTCTAAGGAACCAAGTTGAACTTGCAGCTGTGACTAAAGGCATTTTGAAAGAAACAAAAACAAAACAGCCACCTCAACCCAAACCTCCCCACCAAACCCTTTTGCTGTGCTAACAGAAGCCAAGAGCAAGCATTTGAAGGGGTACCGGAGAAAAACTTGTTTTTCTGAATCTTTGAAATTTTTTTTAAATAGCAATTTTGTCAAAATTTCAATGAAGACATCACAGAGTTCAGGGCAGCTCGGAGTTAATTGTCTTGTCACTTATTTTGATTCTAATGTACATTGATTTATCTAATGAATGTAATACATGAAGATGGGATACAGTCCCCTGAATGTATTTTCATAATATTTATGGTGTTAGTTTAACTTGCCATCCCCTACTGACATCAAGTTACTGGGAATGTAGTTACTGATTTTAAATTTTCAAAGCTGAGTGCCTCTAATTGGATCCAGACTTGATTCAGTTATCCTTTCAAACTTATCATTCTTGAATATTTCAGCTAAACACTTCGAGACTCATTGCATGGCTGTGTTGGTGAATGTAGATGTTCATTTTAAAGCAGGTCAGAATAGAAGGATGCAAATTCTTATAGCAGAATTTTCTTCTGACAGATGTATACATGTAAGTATAAAGGACAAAAACTTGAAATTACTTAATTTATGATGAATTAGTTCCTCTTATTCACCCCTGCCAGCTACTGTGACATGTAGCTAGCAGGCATCATCAAATAAGTAGGCAAATATTTAAAAGTTTATGCTGATAGTGAATTTTCATGTTTTTGTAACTCAAACCCAACTGCAGAGAGAACCCCAATACTTTGAGACTTGAAGGTGAATATTGTTCAGATTGAATTTTTGAGTATTGGCCATTTCAACAAATCATCTTTTGGAGATTTAGGCCATTTAACAAACTAAAGCTTTCCCTGGGAGGTAGAAAGGGAGAGAAAATCAGGAGCAAGAGCGAGCTGTACCAGTACTGTCAGTTCTTCCTTGGGTTGGGACAGCAATAGAGACATCTCAGGTGAGATAAACTGTTGGGGAAGATGAAATGGGAAAGCCTTATAGATATGATTACCTTACAAAAGATGCAGAAAATATGGAAAGTAGAATCGAAATTGAGATGAAGACAAGGTTTGAGTTGAAGAGTAACTAAGAAACAATGGCAGAGCTGGCTGAAGGGAATCCTCCTTCTGGATAGAACAATGCCCTCTGCCCAGGCAGGTCCAAAGGGCAGAACAAACCCTGCCTGCCTGGTAGATATTCCAAAAAGTAGTTTTTTAAGGTTTAAAATATAACCCCATATGGTAATGTGATGATTCTTATAGGTTGCATGCAAATATTGTAGAGTTTGTAGCTTGTTTCAGATTGGTTAAAGAGAATTAGAATATTCAACAGAGAAGATGATTTATTGTATTGTAAACGGCAAATCGCTCTCTTTTTGCTCTCTCTTTTTGCCTCTTTCTCTCTCTTTCTCTGGCCTGCTCTGAGCTGTGTCTTGCAGCCCAGCAGCCTCTCACACCCACGCTCTTTCACAATAAATTCCCATGCTCTAAACCCACCTTTAGAGATCTCTCACTTTTATTTTACCCCTATAACCAAATCCCACAGAGTTAAATCCTACAATAAACAATGACAGGTAACTCACCCTCGTTGATCAAAGCCAGAGGGGGCACCCTGAAAGGGCTCTTGGTGGGAGCAGTGGCTGGGTCGGGTGGTGGCCGCACATCTCTGTCCCTGGGGTAGCCTGGGTCCCTCTGGATCTCGTTGCCCCCCAGCAGGACAGGGGTGTAGGGCTGGCTGTTGGGGATGTGCTGGGGCACCACCTGCACCAGCGGCGGGGCCCCGTGCGGGTCCTGGCGCGAGAAGATCCTCAGGCACTGCTCCTCCAGCAGCGAGATGGTCACAGATTGGTTGTTGACCAGGTCGGTCAGCGCCGCGTATTTCACTTCCAGCTCCTTGTATTTCGTTGCCATCTTCAGCATTTCTGTGGTGACATTGAGGACTTTGTTCTCCAGCTGGGAAAGCTCCAGCGAGTTGTCGCGTTTCCGAATGATCTCGTGCAGGAGTTGCATGTACAGCTGGGTCACACGGGAGTTCATGTTGCGGCTTTCCTTCCTCAGTAATTTGACTTCATTAACTATGTTTCCATCCACATCCACCACCAGCTGCAAAATGTCGATTTCCCTCTTCTGCTTGGACAGCACATCCTTCAGGTTCTCGATGTCCATCCTGGTGACTTCGTCCTTCCTGTTCCCAGTGCCCGGGTCGTTGGTGTTCACGCAGATTGGCCCTGTGATTTTTTGTTCTGGGACCAGGAAGGTGTAACCACATTTCTTCCCTTCCTCTGCCCCATCTGCTGATCGAGGCTGCCTCTGCTGGGGCGCCTTACTCGGTGTGGATTGTTCTGTACAGCGCCCAATAGACAGCAGCAGGAACAGCACAACACCCAAAGTCCACTTCAATATCTTCATTTTAGAGCAAGTGTGACAACTGTCAGGATCCTGTTGAGCAGATAAAAGTTAAAGTCATAAAATCAGAGGCACAGAGGAGGCTCCTGGACTGTTAAGCTGCCTAAACTGCTGGGTTTGCTGTGCTTGCATGTAGCCAAGCCTTTGGAATCCATGGCTTGGAGTTAGATTCCATTAGACTGGTTGGCTGTCTTGAGCAGCAAACACTAAAATCTAGATACAGGATTTAATGGAGAAGTTGTTGCAATGGGTAAGTTTTCAGAAACATTGTTGTGCTTACGTTTTGGGTTCCATTATCAGTTTGACTGCCCAGATCTGTGCTCTCTGCTATTACCTGCACGAGGTTGTAGAACACAGAGTGCTTGCAGAATGCCTTCCTGGAAGGGAAGTATGGAGATGAAATTATTTATGTTTATGTTGGAATTTGGATTGTATAAACTTTTCTGGTCATCCTTTAGCTTTATATATAGATGTATAATTTGTTAAATAGTATATACATACTGATTCATATATACACCCCCATTTTTCAAGTTTATATATACAGAGTTTTAGTAGTAGGCTTGAAAAACACATCTTCAAGTCTATTTTTGGACATGAGTGTTAGGCAGGAGATTAGATATTGTTACAAAGATTGAAAATTACTTATTCAGTCACTTTGAATTTGTAAGGAAAGGTTAGAACACTGTTTGCTCTGCATATGTGTCCTTATTTAGTTGCCTTGAGATGAACCTTTAGAATTGTTGTCACTGTTTTGGTGACATCTTTATCCAGATAATGCTGAAGTGTCAGGTGTGTTGTCATAAATGCCAAACTGAATTCATTCATCTTTTAAAGAAAATTAGGAATTTCTTTTAACTTTAAAGAATTAAAATGCAATGATAAAGATCTGGGAATGTTTTTTGAAACCTGTCTTTTAGCTTTACGTATTTGAGATGATAAACAAATGTAGCAGTTAAATAAGGAAAAAAAGCTTTTTTTTATGGTTTGTTTGCTTTGTGAAGCAGATCACTCTTCTTATCTCAGCTGCTGACCTGGCTTTCCTTTCCAGGCTCCTTCTGGAAGCCTTTGGACAGTGGCCTTTGGGTAATTACAAAGAGAAATACAGTAAGAGCAGGGAAAGTTAATTATCCTGCTGTTCCTGCTAAGTCCAAGTTGAAGTGCATTTGGCAATCCTGACACTGTGATCCCAAAGGAGAAGCAGAGCTGTGCTGCTTCCTTTACATTCACATTACAAATGACAAGGTGACTTTTGGGTCAGGTCATTTTCCCAGTTCTGTTACTGGATTTAATATTATTGCAACAAACCGTGTCTGCTCAGCCTCAGGAAACCTGTCAAGTCTCTGGTTTTTGGCTTCACTGAGAGCAGTGGTTACAAGCTTCAAACCATGATGTACATGCAATCATGTAGAGCTATAAATTCTGCTTAAATGTTTGATATTTTTTGTTTATCTGATTGTATTGCAAGCCCTGCTTTCAGGGGGGGAAGAAAACACATTTAACACATACCAAAAATCCTTTCTTAGCCTGCATAAATGGAGGGAGCACATAAGGTTGAGGAAGTTTATTTTTAAAAACTTACTTCTCTTAGTTTTAGTAGTAGATACTTTAGTGCTTACTAGTATATATTTTTATCAAAAACAAAACTTAATAATTTTGTTAATATTTCTCTGCTGAAACTGTAACTTCTGTTTAAAGGAAAAACAAAAAGTGAGGAAAAGGTGGAACTTTTCTCCAGAGCTGATTGTGTGTTTACCTAAGGTAATTTCAGGCATTTAAAATATTAATCACTTGGACAGTGCTCAGATTTGGTAGTTCATTAGGTTAAATGTTCACATGAATCATGGGAAACACATGGGAAGCTGCTCTGTGTGTGGTTTCTAACTTGACAAGGATGAGCTGAATTAATTGTCTGAAGTTTCCAACCTCTTTATAGCTCCTAACTTATTTTTCAGTACTTTTGCATTTACTATTTGAAGATTGAGGGAAAGAGACTTCATGGCACATGGTTGGGGATGAAGCCTTAGTAAAAGTCCAGTATTTTGCTTTTTTCTCAATGTATAATAGGTACTTCATTGTCCAAGAAAGTGAACAGCATTTTAGTTAAGACCCTACAGAGTTACTGAAATAATGAATGGCTGGGGATTTTTCCCCACAGCAGTACATTTTCCCCCCAAAATTAAATGAATCTTTCAAAACCAAGCACTTTGCAATGCACTCCAGTTTCTAGCCATGCTGCAGTCTGCTTTCTGCATTTCTTTTAATATTAAATGTATTCAAAATGAACTTTTACCCTTATATGTTACAGTTTCTAGCTCTGCATCTGCACATGTGCTGTCAGACCATTAAATGAATTAAAGGGTCTAATACAGCATAGCCAAATCCAGCAGCTGCATAAGATTGTGCCCTAGAATTTGGAATTCAGAAATATCTTGTAGTAAACTGAGGCATTCAGACAAGCAGGGATGAGTTCCTCTGAGATCTGCCTGGTAGGGAATGTGAATGCTTCCATGGAAATGCTGATGTTGAAATAATTAAATGCCTTAAACTGTTGCTTGTCAACTTTGAGCAGCTTAATGCCCAACTTGTTGTACAATAATAGATTCTGTGCAAGGTATTTACCTGGAGTTTTAATCAGCTTAGAAGGAAATGAAAATACTGTTTCAGAAATTTCCTGATGTTCTGGGCAAGCAGCTTAAAAAAATAGGAGCTGTTTATCCAAAGTATCCCAGAATGATAGCCTAATATGTAAGACCTAAATGACAGATTAAAATTAGATTTGGGAAATAGTTTTAGGATTTTTACACCAGACACGTTTTGTCTCGGATTCCCAGGTTTAGATGTTGAGGCAGTGGCAGAGCTGTTTGAGATTACAGGTACCAGTGCTTTGAAATACATTATTTAACTCCTCATCAAATGCCATGTTTTTTAGGTTGGAATAAACTGTCCCTTCAGCTGCTTCTGTTGTGTTTCTGTGCCACCCAGTTTTGGGTCTCAGATTCCTGTTGAAGTTTCAATACAGATGTTCTGGCCTGCTGATGTTTTACAGCTTCTGAAGAAGAAAGTGTGCAATTATTCACAGCAACAGAAGCTTCTTCATCAGCTTGTCAGAAACACTCAGAGCTGTGGGCAGGGCTTCAATACCATTTTATATTTAATGCCATTTCTTCTTTGTTCTTTCTTTTTCCAGAGTGATCCCTGTGCAAAAAAAAACCCCCCAACTTTCATTCAAAATTCGTTTTTGATTTATTACTTTAAAAAGTGTTAAAGGTACAAAACTCCAATTTAAAAGAGCTGAACAAGCCAGTAATTAATATTTTTAACTACTGTTCCCTCCCCCCAAAAATACTGTAATCTCAAATACACAGTTGCATGGATCAGGGTGTGGGGAAGCTGGTATATATTTGGCATTTTTTAGCTTTCTGCACAACAAAGTATTTGTTCTTTGTTGTACTGCTGTGACCCATGTTCAGCAGGATGTAAGATCTGGAAACCCACAACACAAATTGGAATCTGTTCTTCCAGAGCTGACAAAGGCTCATTCTCCCTGGGCAGTGTAGGGTGATGTGGGGGAATGTAATGAAGCTTTTGCAGGTAAATGGGAATATAGGATTCCCTTTGGATGGAAAATGCAGTATCAGTACTTCTCTTTATTCCAGATACTTATTAAAAGAATATGGTCAAGTGATAAATGCCAGCAGTGTAACAGGAAGAGAAGCAGACTGGGTTCTTTGAGAAAGTAAATTACAGTAGTGAGGCTAAAGATGCTCTGAGCATGATACCAGCTCATCAGGGAGCTCTGGCATTGATGTTAAACCAACTTCATTTTCTGCTGAGCTTTGCCTCAGCAGCTGTAATCAATAAACCCAGCTATGTTCCCCTATGTCTGCACAAGCTAAGTGAGGATTTTTGTGGATTTTTTTTAGCTTAGAACAGGGTCCATGGCATTAAAATTAATACTAATGTGGGGAGAGCACTCTTCCTACAGGAGAAATGTTCCCATGGATTTCAGTATCTCTCAGTATTTAAGTAAGTTACTTCTCCCTGTATAAACAAGTGCTTTTCCTGCAAGTCCCTCTGCTGAAATAACAGGATTACTTTCAATTGTATTGACTGGGATCCAGGAATAATATGTTCTTGGGGTTTGTTCATCAGATACGTGATGTATTGAGTCACAGAATTCTGCCTCAGAGATTGCCATGAATCTGATTCCTTTCAGGAAAGGCAATCTGAAAATCTTCAGGGGGTCTTGAGGTTGTCATTGAAAACGTGTCCCTTTGAAAAATGATAAAATCTTATAGAAATTCTCCACAGAAGAGGTTAATTTTGTCAGAATAGATATTCTGAAAGCACAGCAAAATTTCATTTCCAGTTTTTTTTTGGGAAGTTTTTCAGCATGGGGGTTCCTTTTTATTTGATGGCAGCTGCTGTGCGTGTTTGCACTGTTTGAGCAGGCAGGTACAATGCAGTGGTGCATTTTGTGTTTGGAAATGGGTGATTTTGGAGCTCCCAGAATTCTGCTTAGAACACATACTGAAGATATTAAGCATCCAGTTATGCCTTCTATAGGAAATTGTACTTCATTCATTGGTATATAAATTTTAAAGACCAAACCAATAGGGCACGTTACAGAAATCCAAGCCCAATAAAACAATAATTAAGACCTGACAGAGCTATGTAGTTTACTGCAAAAGTTTAAAGGTTCAGAATTTCCATTCTTTTTCAGTAAGTTCCTTTAAAACTTCAGATAGTTTATTTTTTTCACTATTCTTCAGGTAATTCTTCTGGCAGCGGCGTAATATTAGTATTGCATTATTTGTTTCAAAATAAATATTTCA
Source organism: Petroica traversi (assembly GCA_025920805.1). Taxonomy (NCBI): domain Eukaryota; kingdom Metazoa; phylum Chordata; class Aves; order Passeriformes; family Petroicidae; genus Petroica; species Petroica traversi. Next base: position 1,170,272 of record JAHLSL010000052.1, read on the forward strand.
GAATTTGAACTGTAAAGTTGGAAGGCAGCGAAGGAGAGAGAGTTAAAACCTTGTATACAGCCAGTTTATTGCTTGGAAATGATTGACTCAGCTGTTTTCATTTGTGGAGGATTTAGGAATTGTTCTGAGCAGTGTAAATCAAACCCTTGGCTGATGATGAATGAATGGAGCCTGGTGTCCCAAGCACATTATGTGCTTCAAATGGGGGTTGTGTTGTTGTTTAGATGATTCTCCTCCTTAGTAAATCAGCCCAAAAAGATAGTAAGGAAAAGGGCTCAAGAACTTGGAAAAGATCCATCTTCTTTGTTTATCAAGGCTGCTTTAGTGTTTTTTTTTTTCCTCTGGTAGCCACTAAATCTTAATTAAGTTTGCCTTCTGTAACACTTTGTCTCTCCTTTTCGCATCAGCCCTTTCATTCTCTCTTGCTGTGTCAGGCATCTCTTGAGTTTTTTAATGCAAATACATCACTTAAATTCATTTGCATTGTTCTGGATTATGTACTGTATTTTAATTTCCAAGTCAGCATGATGAAGAAAGTTTTCTGTGCTTTTCCTCTGGATAAACAGACATTTTTTGGTTTTCATCTGTGCTTATGTCTTCTGTTTGTAAACAGCTTTCTCATTTTAATCACTGATTAGCAGCAGCATTCTTCTCACTTCCTTCCCCTAATTAACTGTAACAAACCCTCAATTTTCCACTTAATGTAGTGTTGCTTTGTACACTGCATTTCATGTTTATGAAATGGATCTTTATTTAGAAACAAACTGCAGTTCATTTGAGGTACAATTAACTTCCCAGAAACTGCTCAAGGAAGGTATTAGTGCCTGCTGCAGCAATGGCTTTGCATTTTCAGCTGCACATTCATTGTGCTACAAACTCAATTATGTTCTGAACCAGTGCATGACACTGGTTTCTTGGTTGGCTCCAGGACTCAGGCAGCTTCTACTCCTCAGAAGTACCATAAATAAAAACGTACTTGAAACGATATACAATGATTGCTACTTACAGATGTGCATTGATTTGCTTGGGACTTTTCACAGTGGTTTTATTGAGGTATCCATTTTCTAGTTCTAGTAATGCTAGGTCTATGCTCTGGTGTTGGGTGAAATCCAGCTTCCCTGAAATCGATAGGATTTTTGGCTTTTGCCTTCTGGTAGGATCAGAATTTCACATGAGTGTGTTCACAGTACCCAAATTACATGCTTAGCAAAGAATCTGCTGGTGCTAATTTTCTGTAACTGTAGATAACAATACAGCTAAACAACTGAAACTTGTTCATCCCTACAACTGGAACAAGTTAGTCTGTGCTCTTATGCAGTGCCTTTTTAAAGTCTCTCCAAAGTCTACCAAATGCCACAAAAATGAAGTCTTAATGTTAGTTGTCAAATTTTTCTCAGGCTGAGAGGGATTTGTTTCCTCACAATTGTACGCTGAGGGAGGTGTATGCAGCATTCAGAAATAGCTCAAAATTAAACTTGTAAGTAAGAATAACTTTAAAACTTACCAAGAAATAAAGTCTTCCAGCTGGTTTGCTTCTGTGGCAGATGGAAAATCCAGAGGCCAAGTTGCTTTTGCTTCCTATATTACCCGATGGTGTGGAGTGTTAATCTGCAGCTGGAGCTGAAAACTGCTTTTGTCTTTCTCTGGTAGATCCAAGCTGTATTGAGGAATTGGGTTTCTCCATACGATAACCAAGCTAACTAATCAGTAAAAAAAAAAAAAGAAAAAAAGTAATGCTCCAGTATGCGTTATTCCAGGAGAGAGAGAGAGAAGTGTTTTTTGAAACTGCAGTGTTTAATTCTCACATGCAGAAGTGCTCTAAGCAGCTACAGCTGACCCAGATTCCATATACATCACTTTTGGACAGTGTTTTTTTAAACAAACACACGCTCGGCTCGGCCGTTCAGCCCACCTATGATGTCACCGCGAGCACTCGGAGAGCAGGAGAAACTCCTCCTTCGGATTTCCTATCCATACCCTCCAGAAAAGGAGGGGGTAGGGAGGCTGAGAAGTTAGGAACAAGGAAAGATTGTTTGCCAGCAGAAGGGAGGTACCATATGGCAACGGACTGTGCAAGAGTTCAGTGGGCAATTACAAATCAAACATTTTTACTACGCTGCCTAAAGATGCCTTTCAAGTTATTACAGTACTGGGCTTCATTTAGAAGAAAGATTCTTTCAGGCTGATAAAACTCGATTTGTGTTGCTGGGAATAAAAGGGGCAGCCTGGCTGGATACAACAGGAAAAATGAAGCATTTGTAGTCTAGAAGAATGTTCAGCAGAATGTCGCATTCAATTCTTGACGTTCACTTAATAAGAAACAGTTCAGTTGTTAAAGGCATGAATTCTCCAATACATGTGGAAAACGTTAAAACTCTGTGTGTGATGGTTTTGGGTAGGTATCAGATTATTTGATAACATCTGACTGGTGTTAGAAGTAGCAAAAGCTACAGAGATTACACTCTACAAGAGTACAGGATTGGGTTTGGTTCTGCCCATACTCAGCCAGCACCTGAGTGCATTCACTTTATTGCCATTGATCTTTTTGGTTTCTTTACAAAGGCAGTGCCAGTTACATTTGAAAGAGAATTACACTTGTGTGCTTTAAGAATTATTTTAGATTTCCTAGAAATGCATCCAGTAAGTTTAGAGAGCTGCTCTTTACAGGAGACTTGTTGATTTAGCTAAAAGAAAAGATCTGTACAAGTCATTCAGAGGTAATTCTACAAATGCAGTGCTTTATAAAATCCTGCATAATAGTGCAGGTGTCTGTTACAGGGAATTTCCTTAAATATAGTTAATAAGTATGATTTACTTCCTTCTGTGGAAGACTGAGCAGGTTTGGGATTTTTAAGGCTTGCTTGGACATGGGTTAGTAAATTCAGGTTCAGGACAGCTTATGCACTCGGGGTAGCATGGCAGTTAAACTGGACTACCTGGTGTTTCTGATTATCCTTTCTGGTTTTTAGGCAAACTGCTTCTAGCAGAAAAGAAGATTGAGAGATTTAGTAGTATATCAGGTCATGTGTAATACCTTTTTATTCACTTTTTTATATGTCACCTTTCAACCACAAGTATTTTAATTTGTTTCTGTGTGTGCTCACACACGTGTGTGCGTGTGTTGGTTTTGGAGGGGTGCCCAGAGTTTCCCTGCTCACATTTGAGCTCTGTGCTGGTTAGGTGCTGTACAAACACAACTGCTGTTCTTGTGAGGTTGTATTAATAGTCTTCCACCTGTAAAGCCAAAGTTCTTGTTGTGTTTTTGGTTATACGAGGCTGAGAGGTGAAGTAAAATATAATTTAAAAATTTCCCTTTTACTGAAATAAGTTTCTTAAATGACATTGTTTAAGTTTGTTTAGTTTTTAATTTGGATATCTCTGAAAGACATAAAGGATGCAGACCAATTCCTTTGAACAGCAGAGATGCTCAGGGTATACTTCTCTGAATTGAGACAAATGAGTGAAGTTTAAGAAATTGAGTTGTGTTTAGAAATAAAATAAATGTTTTATCTACAGCATTAGTGTGTAAGGAGGAGAATTTTCCTCTCTGCATGATCAGCAGGTTGAAGGAGCAGGGCAGGAGAAGAAGGCAGGTAGGGAATGTGAAGTCACTTATCTAGAAGGCTGTTGGATATTTGGAGCTGTGATTATTACAAACTGCAGGAATCATTCATTTCAGTCTGGATACTCTTTTTCCCCAGTTAATCTTTCCCATGTTGGTGCAAGTTGAGTTTGAGTTTTTATTCAGCTTGAAGAGTTATGGATATGATTTATCCTTCTATTGTTTTTTAATTGCTGAATTGTAGGAGTAAAGTAGTAGACTTCCTAAACAATTAATTTTGATTGTGTGTTTTAGCATTATGTGTTTAATATGTCTCATATTTTTCAAGGGAGTAGTAAATTGGTGCTGTGGAGAAGATGAGGTTTTTGAGTAGCTGTGCATATCCTTGTAATTGCTTTTAGATTTCTAAAATTATTTCCCAGGTACATCCAAAATCCTGTTCTTGCTTTTGTCAACCTGCTTTAATGTTAGTGCAAGCAAAAAATTCTTCACAATGTACTTGATGAGGGTTTTTTTTCTGCTAAATGAAAGACATTAAACAAAGAAACTTTTCATTGTAATCTCATTTCAGGTATTTATCTGTCAGACTTGACATACATTGACTCTGCCTACCCCTCAACAGCGAGCATTCTGGAAAGTGAGCAAAGAACAAATCTAATGAACAACATTCTTCGAATTATCTCAGATTTGCAGCAGTCCTGTGAATATGGTAAGCTAGTGTGTGAATATCACAGTGTTAAAGAGAACAACTTCAAAAGCTTTCATATTTGTCTGCTGGGATGCAATTTAAGTAAGGCTGGGCCCATGTGAATGCCATTTACACTCTCCCTCATCCTCTCAGTCTAAAAGTCCTGGTTTATTCTGGTATTGTTGGATAAAACAGAGTATCAGGGTGAGGAGACAGAATAAAATTGCCTTTCCCTTCTATTGAGCAAGCTACTGTATATTTTTTCTGATGATAAATGTATAGTAGTACATCATACTTGAGTAGTTTTACTGGTGCTTACAAGCTTGTATCCCTGTGTTTCATAATTTTTTGACTGAATTCTAAAAACAGGATTGCTTCTGGAGTAGAACTTTTACTGGAGGTAGTAAAATAAATTCGGCTTCTCTTTTGGACTTTTATAGTTCTGTCCATAGATCAGATAATGTTTTTTTTTTCTTCAAAGATGGTTTTCCTCACAGTCCCCTTCCCATTCTAGTGAAGTCGTAATGCTGTGTTTGTGATGGTGGAATGTGAATTAGCAGAGGGTTGTGGCTTCCCTGGAAGCTCAGTGGAAAGGGAATGTGGGCTGTAAAGGAGTCCTCAGACAGCTCTCTGTGTTCCAGTCCTGGGCCTACATTTTGGCCAAGGATCTTGTCTTATTTTTCCCTTACATGTGCTCTGATGGGCAGCTCTAGGGTTTGTGTGTGTGGGGAGTGTCAGCTCAGGGCACGAGAATTGCTATGAAGTTCAAAGTGCCAGGATCTTTAGGGTCTGGAGTTTGTACCTCCATCTCACATTAAAAGGCAAGAGATCTGAATCTATTCAAATAGTTTCTGGAAAATGCCTTTGCTTACCAATGAGTGGCACAGTGTCAATGAATGCTGTCTGTTTTCCAGATATTCCTATGTTGCCTCACGTCCAAAAATACCTAAACTCAGTTCAGTACATTGAAGAACTACAAAAGTTTGTAGAAGATGACAATTACAAGTAAGTACAAGATGCTGTAAACTGACCATAACTTCAACAGCACAAAGCCTGCCACTTGTGAGATTAGGGAATTTTATGATACTATGTAGGTGTCCCTGCCCTTGGCAGGGGGTTGGAGCTAGATGAGTGTTGGGGAAGATGAAATAGGAAAGCCTTATAGATATGATTACCTTGCAAAAGATACAGAAAATATGGAAAGTAGAATTGAAATTGAGATGAGGACAAGGTTTGAGTTGAAGAGTAACTAAGAAACAATGGCAGAGCTGGCTGAAGGGAATCCTCCTTCTTGATAGAACAATGCCCTCTGCCCAGGCAGGTCCAAAGGGCACAACAAACCCTGCCTGCCTGGGAGAGATTCCCAAAAGCAGTTTTTTTAAGGTTTAAAATATAACCCCATATGGTAATGTGATGATTCTTATAGGTTGCATGCAAATATTGTAGAGCTTGTAGCTTGTCTCAGATTGGTTAAAGAGAATTAGAATATTCAACAGAGAAGATGATTTATTGTATTGTAAATGGCAAATCACTTTCTTTTTACTCTCTCTTTTTGCCTCTTTCTCTCTCTCTCTCTGGCCTGCTCTGAGCTGTGTCTTGCAGCCCAGCAGCCTCTCACACCCACGCTCTTTCACAATAAATTCCCATGCTCTAAACCCATCTTTAGAGATCTCTCATTTCTATTTTACCCTCACAACCAAATCCCACAGAGTTAAATCCTACAGATGAGATTCAGGGTTTTCTCAGAGCACAGCACTCTGAGATTCTGTGATTATGCACCTCAGACACACCAGTTGCAAGCAGCAGTGGTTCCAGCAGGATGCTGTGCTCTAGGCACTTCCCCACATGCTGGATGGTGGATCTGCTCCCTTTTCTCTGCCAGGCTGCAGCAAGCCCTCACTTCAGGTCATTTTGGTCTGCTGAGAAAGGATTCCTACATGTGGCTCACCTGTAATACAGTTGTGTCATTAAGAGGAATCCTGTGATTGGAGATGGCTTGTCATTCATCAGAACAAAACCATCTGTGCATCCAGTCCCAAGTTCTTACTGAGGGTGACTTAAAGCTTTCACTTTCTGAAATACTTCACCAGTCAGATATACTTCATTTTTTACTTTTCTCTTTGATTAGGTTGTAAAGTGTGAGTAAAATGTAAGCACTTGATTTTTGAGAGGCAAGTTCCTGTTCCTCTCTGTCTCTGCCCATTCCACCCAGCCTTCTACTCAAGGCTTCTACATCCTTAATTAAAAGATTATTACTGTATTAAGTGATTTGGCATCCAGCAAAGCTGGGGGAGGAAAATCTCTGGCAAGAGGCAGGAGCTGAGGATAGGAAACACCCTAAGGCAAATCTGTTGCTATGAAGGAAGTTTTTGTTCATTGGCTGATGCTCGAGGGGTTCCCCACCCATTCCCACAGTTTGTCACCTCAGAGGGCTTGAATTGGTTGCTTGTGCAGCTCCTTGGAAGGGCAGGAGGGGGATGCACACTTCAGGAACAGCTGTGCTTTGCCATTTTGTAGCCCTAACTTGGATTTACTAAAAAGCAGCAAATGGGGACACTTGAGTTTGTCAGAGAGCAGTTAACAAGGACTCAGCCCTTGGCTCCTCTTCTGAGGTTTGTAAGTTGTTCTCTGCATGTTCCTGTGGAAGCATCCAGCTTTCCCTTTTTCCTGGGATGTTCTGCAGCCTGTTCTGGGAAGTGTCACTTGTCTGTCACTCAGAGTAAAGCTCTGTGGTCAAACATTTGAAGGAAGGAAGGAAAAAGGAAGCCAACCCAAACCCAAGCTTCCTACCTGCAGTGTCTCCTTAGTAGCATTGTGTTCATGAATTCCACTCTCCACCTTCACTGGGTAGGACTCTCTAGCAGTGGGGATTTGATGAAGGAGCTGCAGTCTCTCCACCCTGTGCAGTCCATGTTTTGGTAGCAGGGCAATGACTGGAGCCAGTGGCACATAAATCAGAAGCATGGCTGCAATTCACATCTCCAAACTCCATGTCTTTATGGTCAAGGAGCATATTTGAAGAATTGCTCTTACTTAAAGTGGCTGTTCTACTTTTCATCCCCTGAGGTGTCCATCAGCAAAAAGGTTGAAGTTAGAGAACAGCAACTGTGACTTGAATGCATGTTCTTTCTTCCTAAAATATTATATTTGAAAAAATTAAATTATGAAGTTGTAATGAATCATTGCCCTACTGTCTGGGAATGGGAGGCAGAGGAGCTGTCAAATTTGGAACATTTTCTCCCAAAAATTAAATAGATGCTTTTTCAGTGTTAGTAGTTTCAAAGATTTTTAGTTCTGCAAACTGTGTGGACAAGATACACTTTGTCCTCCTGGAGTTATCTGTTCCTGTAGTCTGCCTTCTTTGTGGGCCTGCTGGAAATGGCATAAAAAAGTTACAGAAAAAACTTGAATTATGGCTGAAATCAAGTTGATAATGTGTTTTCCAAAACACAAAAGAGGATTTTGGCTTTTGGACCAGTAAAGACAAAAGGCTTGGCGCTTGGCACACCAAGAGCACTCTATACGAAAATTTTAAATATGAAGTGTTCCAGGAACAAATTTTTTAGCCAGGGTGGGGAGAGAAGTTGTGTATTTTTTTTGTTTTTATTTCTCCCAGGTTTTAGCATGAGTAGCAGCTTCATGTGTGTGCCAGCCATCCCTGGGCACTGAAGGTTCTGGTGGTCTGTATGAGCCAAAGCAATAGGCAGGAAAAGTCAAGTTTGGAAATAGTGTGTGCTAAAGATAACTCTGCACTGTTTGTATTACCTCATAGTATTTCTTGCAATCACAGAATCAGGAGCTTGCAGTCATAAATTTAAAAAATGCTTCTTCACAAACTTAAATTTTTATTTCCTGATAAAGTAATTTTTAATGTTTCTTTAATGCAGACTTTCATTAAAGATAGAACCAGGGACCAGCACCCCCCACTCTGCTGCTTCCAGAGAAGATTTAGTAGGTAAATGCTTAATAAATGTGAGAAGACTTGAGGTTGTCATGTGCATTATTTTAGAATTGCAAACGTGGAAAATATTTGCCTGAGGCTATAAAGAAGTGTGAAGTTTAAACACTGCATGTTTGTAATAAAAAGTCTAAAGGTGATCTGTGAAGAAGGAATTGAGTCATTTTTTTAGGTTCTTGTATGTATTGTGGCACTAAGTTTTTCATGTCATTTGGGGTGAAGAGCTGTTACATATTCATTCTTTGTTGTGTCTAGACAGAAGGGCCTTCATCTAAACTTTTCATGGTATAATATGCTTCCAAAAATGAACATTCTTCTTGGGCATTGCCAAAAGTGGTTGAAGGCAGAAGTTTGAAAATGTAGAGTCAGTGGGACGTGTCGAGTGCTGGTGGAGTGAATGGAGTGAATGCAGCCACCTTTAGGATTTGCAAAATACTTGGACTGGATGGTCTGTTTGAACTAAGTGGGTTTGGTTTTAATCCTGTGCAAAAACCCTGAGGTGCAGGGGGTTTCATTATCAAAAGATCAAAGAGTTGTATTGCAGTTATCTCTTACAATGGGAGTTTAGATAGTTTTGTGCAGCTTTTCCATGATTTTCGATGAAGTTACATTGACAATAATTCTGAAATTATTTGGCAGTAATGTCTTGTTTCTTCCCAGGCTCTGAAGTTGGAGCATCTCCACAAAGTGGAAGGAAAAATGCTGCAGCTGAGGGAGCCTTGCTGCCACCAACACCCCCCTCACCTCGGAACCTGATTCCCCATGGGCACAGGAAATGTCACAGCCTGGGATACAAGTCAGCATTTTGCTTAATTTTTAGGGGTTTTTTTTTTTAAGTGATTTATCATCTTTCAGCTACAAAAGCTTTGCTTGTAAAAAGTAGCATGACTTGTGCACAGTACTTCATTTACAGAGCAGTTTGTGGCCATGGACCAAGCTCAGAGCCATAATGCTGGTATCCCAACCCAAGAGAATTAATCAAAATAGGGAGGCTGAAGTTTTGATGATAAGACTAATCAGTGAGTTAACCAGAATCGCTCTTTCTAAATGACAGAACTATCACTTTTTAGTAACTCAGTACCACTGTATTATTTCAAATTCAAAATTATATAACTGCTTTATTGGTATTTTTACCGGGAGACCTCATTTGTAGACTTTCTTTGTAGACTAACTCTATTTAGTAATGGCTTCAGGCATTTTCCATATCAGTGCACTTCTAATAATATCTTGATCATTATCTCATAATTTCCCTTGTCATGTCTTCAAAATGCAAGATTGTAGCAACCTGTTAATTAATAACTTCTATTATGTAAGTTTACCTTTAATGAGCTCGAATGCAATTCTAGAAGTCAAAAATAGTGTAAGATGCTGAAAGGAATTGTTAATGTACTCTTGACTTCCTCTTTGTTATAGGAGTTCTGTGCAGTTTTAAATCTGGCCATTCCTACTGACAATTTATTTGTGCACAATTGCTTATGGCTTGGCCATGGTTTAGTTTGGCTTCAGGAGCACTGTGCATGCAGTCCTTCAGGATGTTTGTCCTGGTTTAGGGCAAATTTTAGGAGGAAACCTCTGGGGGGGTCTCCTCTAGGAAAAGCCAATTCCAACCACCCCTCCCCCACACAGGTTCCGGAAAAATTTCCTTAGAGAGAAATGGAAAAAGCTATTTATTTCACAAATAGAATATTCATAAGCATAGAACATTTGGATAATATGAAAACAATGAAACCTCTCCTTCCTCTGAAGAGATGGTGATTCAGAGTCCGGCTGGGTCCGGTTCAGTTCTCCAGCGGGGGGGGCCGATTGCCAGGCCCGGCTGGAGAAATCAGGGGGGCCTTGGGGAGTGCCCTGGTGTTTGGGCCAACCAGATATCGACCAGTGCCAGGAGGAGGGAAAAGGAAAAAAAAAACAGCAAAAGAAACAAAGTCTCTCCCTGCAAAAAGCTGAGAAAGATCGGAGGAAACCCTCCCTGTGAGCTTTCCAAGCACCCAGCAGAGAGTGAGAGAGATATCCCTGTCCTGCTGGACGCAGCCTCTCAAGGCCTTTCCATGGGAATAAAGGTGTAACTCCTGCAGACACAGCCAGAGAGTGAGGGAGATATCCCTGTCCTGCAGGAACACAGCCTCTCAAGGCCTTTCCATGGGAGTAAAGGTGTAACTCCGTGGGAGGAAATTGTAACTCCTGCAGAAAAACAGCGCGTGGTTTTTTCTCTGCTTTCACTCTCTCTGTCTCTCTGGGCCTAACTTAAAGCTGCAGAGCTTAATATCCAGCATATATAAGCAGGAGGGACAATTGGGGATACAAAAAAGTCATATGGCCAACCCAGGACAAAGCTGAAGCAGCTCCTGAGGCACATCAAAGGCCAGCTTGTAACAGTTGTGCCCTTGTTCATTCCTAGTTTCATCCACAAGATGAACACGGCGGAATTCAAAAGCGCGACGTTCCCCAACGCAGGCCCGCGGCACCTGCTGGATGACAGCGTCATGGAGCCCCACGTGCCCTCCCGGGGACAGGCTGAGAGCTCCACCCTTTCCAGTGGCATTTCAATAGGTAGGAGCTGCCAGCACACCCCTGCACTGTCTAGGCTTTTAATGAAATTTTTAGCATGATTAGCTGGTGATCGTGCCCACAGCAGCACTGTTCTAAAATACTGCTTCTGTTGTAGAACAAAGCTGAATAATGCAGGGGAAGGAGGGATTCATGCTGTAATTCATGGAGGGATTCATGATGTAGGAAGGAGTTCATGCTGTAATTTATACAGCATGAACTGAGAAATTATGCAAAAGATATTTTTTTTCTATCCCTGTGATGCCTTTTCCCTGGTGTTAGGAAAATGAAGCCAGACATGGTTAGAGGGGTTGGGGTCTTTACCTCAGTATTTTAATCAGGATCCTGTTTGGTGCATCCACTTCACCCAGGTGCCAGCGTGGCAAATGCACCCCCATCAATCACACACACCAGTTCTAGACTTTACACAGCACAGACCCAACAAGGGAGCCCAATAATGAGGCTGGGCTGGGCTCAGCTCGAGTTTCCAGAATCCTCCTGCCAGGAGACCTTGGGTTCCTGAGCCAGTGGGAATGTTTGGTGTCCCTGGCTCTGCAGCTCTGGGCTGTTCAGTCTCAGGCCTGCAGAACACTTACAAAACACTGAGCACTAAACTAAGTAAAAGGTTACAAGTGTGCATGCTGCTGATACTTGTGGATACAGAGAACTGTGTAAAAGGGATATAAAAGAAAAGACAAAAATCATTCTGGCATCACCTGTCAATGATACAGCTTCTGATATTCCTCTTCCTGAGTGGAGGTGGAAGGAAGTGCGGGGCAAGATTTTCTATGATCAGTTTTTTCCCCTAAATCAATTCAAGTTTAAAAAGTTTTATAGTGGGATTTCTGTTTAAAATGTCATATTGACTTGACAGTGTAAATTGCTGTCAGTTTTAAGAGCATAATTTTAAAATGCTTCTGGCTTTGACAGAAGATAGAAATCTAACTTTGAGATACCTCAAAATGTCAGAATCTACTTAATTTTGTTAAATAACTTATCTTCATATATTTAGAGTGGTGCTCTTTTTTTGAGAACTTCTGCTTCCTAAGTTTCTTCTGTGACAGAGTTGCTCTTTTTTCCTGTTACACACAGATTCCTTTAAGTGGAGGGAGGACAGGACACAAGTGTCTCAAATCCACCTGTTTGCAGCCAGGGCTGACAAATGGAACTTCTCAGTGCAGTCCTTCTTCTCAGAATTATTTGTTTGATAGAATTCAGTGGTGTTCAATTTTTATGCATTTATGTAACGAAAGATCCTTGTAGTCCTTCCCATATCTTTGGATAACTGAATTTTAAGAGTAATTTTGCTTTTTAGCCTTTGCGGAGGGAAACAAGGTCACAGATTGTCAGATGATGCTGCTTTCAGGAGCTGTACATGTATTTTCTTGAGGAGAGGCCATATGGAATTGGACCAAAGTAGTTGGTGTGAGTGAAGCTGTTCACATCAGGCACCTTCCACTGTTTAATGTGTGCATTGCCTGCAGGTTCTGTGCTGTGGCAATAGTTGCCATTTCAAAGTCATCAGGAGTGGTGCTTCTCCTCAGCATCCCAGCAGCTTCCATTCCCAGGGCTTGCACAGTGCAGGAGAACCAAGCTTTTGTCACCATTGCTGAGAGCTGGCATTGCCCTTTTCTCAGGGCAGTGCTTTAAGGATGTTTTCTATCTAAATACCTAAGAAATTCTCTGCAGTCAATCCTTTTATTCCAGGGTGAATTATTTCTGTACCTCCATTAGAGCCTAGCAGGGAAGGTTTGCCAGAGCTTCACGAGGTACAATTGAGAACCAGTCACCATTTATGTAATTTGGAGAAATCAGGATTTTCCTACTTTGTCTCTTCTTTGAATTTTTCACTTCTGTTCTTTAGCTCAAGCATGACCTGACAAGCTGGAACAAAATTGCCACTTTGAAAGACTTGTATAAATGACTTGTGAAACAGCAGCCTTAGACATTTTGTGCAAAACCAGCATTTGTGGTTAGAAATTCCCCACTCCCATTCTCTTTCACATCCAGCCTCCCCATATTCAGTTTTATCACTGTTTTGACAGTCCAGCAGTGTTGTTATTTTTGCTGTTTCTCAATGATGAAAATTTCAATGACACAAAAGGTTGATAGAGGTGCCAGAAAAATATGTATGGAAGAAGAGGGTAAGTTCTGGAGGTTTGCAGTATCTATTACTGCAGAATTCTTGGAAATGTAAGTTGTCTGGCATTCTGTGCTGCTGCCTCAGCAGGATTTAAGGAAGTTGATTGAAGCTGCTGAGTTCCTCCATCATGTTTGAAGTAGTCTGTTTACTCAGGACTTGGAATTAGTACAGTCACTGCAGCAGAGAGGAGGTTTATGGTATTCTGCAACACAGCTTCAAAAGACTGTCAGGAAAATGTCTCCTGAATGTGTGTACTGAAAGGAGTGTTATTCCTCACCTTGCCCATAAACGTGGGTTTAAATCTGTTGCTCTGGAAACAGGACTACCTTTTTGACATATAAGCCTATATAGGACTTAACATTTCGGGTAAATGATCCTTCTTCAAAACATGGACAGAGTTTCTGCTGTGTCAGCACCCTGAATGTGCCTTTAAAGACAACTGCAGTGCTCTTTAAATCACTCCTGTGTTTTGAGGGCTCAGAGGTGTTTAGACCTTTCCAGTACTTTCATATTGGAGCATATGATAGGATCTGCCTCTGTGAAGTATCAAAGCACCACCAATGTGTGAATTGTCCACAGGAATCCATCAGTGAGCCTCTAAATGCAGCAGTGATGGACATTATGATTGTGTTGTGCTGGGAAAGTCTGACAGACCATTCTGGGAGTGGTGCACAGCATGCCACCATTTTTACATCAATGGCATTAACCTTGCACATATGGAGGATTTACTAACTGGGTGTTCTTCATTGCAATGAAAGATTCCTAAAGCAGCAGCAACACAGAAAGTGAGACAGGTATGGGATTTGATCAAATTAGGCTGATCTGTGATGTGACAGCCATCAGTTTGTTTTGTTTATCAGTTTGTTTTCTTAATTTTAGAGATTGGAGGCTGATTTTGTACATTCAACTCATTCTGACAACAAGCAAACTCGAATGTATTTCTTTAATATTAATTTCTTGTGCTTGGGTCAAAACAGTTTTTGTTCCTCGTGCTGTGGGACAGTGTTCCATAGCTGGTGGTCATGTGTTGTGCTGGAATCAGGGAGCTGCACATCTGTTTCTGTTGCCATCCTTCTCCATTATAAACAGGTGCTTGTTACCTGGACAGAAGATTTTAAAAAGTGTGAGATCTTTTTCCAGCAGTGCCAGGGCTATCCTAGTAAGAAGGAAGAAACACTTGTCCAGTCCCATGTACAGTGATGGATGGGAAATGTTCTCTTAAATTCAGGAATGTAACAAGAGGAAATAGTCTTTTATAAATTTTAGACATTCATAATGGAGATGGCTGCCTTTGAGCTGGTTACAACTGGAGCTCTTTATAATCACTTAAAGAATTGAAACCCTCAGGGATATATTCTTCTCATTCTTAGGTGGGTGGCTAAAAAGGAGTTAAATGAGTTAAGTCCTTAAAACCCCACTTTTTGTTGATTGCAGAGACTTTTGAGACACAGCACATGAAAATACAGACAGATGAAGAGTGCTGAAAAGGTCTGTTTCGTGCAGACAATCCAGAATATCTGCTTTTAGTAAATTGGGACAGATGCTTTTAGTTTGCAGTGGGAGTTCACTGAGAACCCCCACTCCCTGCTATCAGCCAGGCCTAAGCTACAAGGTGGTTTTGTTCTTGGAGGGCTGTGTTTGGATGAGGTCACTGTTTTGGTGAGGTCACTGTGTACACTCTGCCCTCCTGAGGTGTGAGCATTGCTCTTGGCTGGGTTCAAGGAGCCACCTGCACTCTCTACCACCTGTTCTCTTGCCTGTGTTTGCCTCCTGTCACCTCCTCACCTAAAAGTAGGATAAATTAAGATGATTTTACTAGATCCTGGTTCCACTCAAAAATACCAGGAGACTTCCTTTAATTCATAAGATATTTTTCTAAAGAATACTTGGTTCTCTATTCACTCCCAATTTTTGTGCACTTTTAAAGTATTTATTGCTTAAGTGTGCTATTAAGTACCTTTGCAGGAATGTTCAGCTTGTTTCAATAATGTTCTCAGAAGCTCTGGATTTCCACCATTTCTTACAATTTGGCTCTGCTACATTACTGAGTTTCTTAAGCTGAGTCTGTTTACTATGGCAGATTGTTCAGATAATTCCTAAGAAGTAAAGGGACGGTGTAAAATATACTCCTCTTTTTATATATTGCTTCTGTGTGGCTTTTCTCCTCTTGGAGTACCTACCCTACAGGATGCAAAGTCTTTTTGCTAAAGAAGTTATTCTTTGAGAGTGCTGTCTCAATTATACCACTTAAAAACAGATGTCAAGGTATGAACACAGAAACACTGCTGAAATTGAGATTGTAACTTGAGGTGTTTAAAAACTCAAAGGAAACAATTATGGATTGTGTTTGTAGAAGTGTTGGATGAAAGTTCTTTCTCAAGCTATGTTTTTCCCACTTAATTTTCCAAATCTGCAATGATAGGGATGAAAGCTCTGGAAAAACTAGAACTCTTGAGCATTTACTTTTTTTTTGAGCGTTGCAGTCACTGGAGAATAACTTCAGTCTTTGTTCTAATGCAATAAGAGGAATTTATGCTGCAGAGTCAAAGAAAGGTATTTTAAATCACTGTGAGTTCATGTAAGAAAGTGCCTTTGTAAGAACAGTACATTCCCAAACCTAAACTGGCATGAAATACATATGAGAATATCAGCATTTTAATGAATTCCTCTATTAAGTCACCACCTCGAAGTTACTGAATTCTACAAGGGATTATATTTCTCTTTAAATAAATGAAGTATAGGTGTGGGTATACAGTGTATGCATTTACTTTCAGGGGTCTTGGCAGCCCCTACAGGAGGGAAGACCTTTACACAGCCAGTGTTTGTTTGGTTCTTTAACCTGTTCTGTGCTGTTCAGGTGTGCAGGACTCTGCATTATTAGATCAGATTTCAGGTAGGGTTTCAGGCAGAAAAAATATGTTGGGTTTCTTTTTATATTTCTTTTATATGAGTATATGGACGCCTGTCTCTTGCCCTAAATGTGGATTATTGTAGCTATTGTGAGCTGCTACTTCTTTAGTGATAGGATAAATTTAAAGGCTTTATAATATTAGAGGTTAAAAATGCAAATGTAGGTGCCTGGATTTGAGAGGAGAAGATACAGTCAAGCACTCCAATTCTTCTCCAATCATTATTGGTGCTGTTTGGTACAAGGCTCATGCTCCGGGTGTGTTGCAGTTAATGTAGCTGTACAGACCCCCTGTTTGTGCTCCATATTTCTCCATTTGGGTATTTGCTTTTGCTCATTTTTCACTGTGAAACTCAGTGATGGTATTAAAAGTTTCTATCAATTCTCTGGCATGAGCCCTCTGCCAGAGTTCCTGCCATCTGTATTTGGTTAACTGGGGAGCCAGATCTGAGCTGCTTCAACTTCTCAGCAGTTAAATGGTCATGAACTATATCTGAGGATTTGCAGTGTGGTTGGGAACTCAGCAGAGCAGAGCTCTCAGAGCATGGAGCACATCTCTGTGGTGCTGTCTGGGCTGGGCTGTGCTGCAGTTGCTGTTCAGGCCTCCTGAGCAGTTTTGGGTGTTTTCTCAGAAGGATTTCGAGCTCTGTCAGCTCCATCACCAGCTCTGGAAACACAGGGTAGCTGGAGCCAGGAGAGTGTCGATGACAGATTTGGGAAGGGGAAAGAATTTTTAGTCTGAAGCCTTTTTAAACTCTTTGGGGTTGGTTTGTTTATATTAACACCTGTTTAACTTTGGGGACTAACTGCTGGATAAAGGAAGCCTGTGTTAAGTGTTCAGTATCCCCAGGCTTGGGGCAGTGAGTGGGTGCTGTGACCAGGGAAGGGTTTGGGGTAGTGCAGGCATTCCCTGTCCCATCACTGGGAACCTCACACTGTTTGTGTGCCTGGAGCACAGACATCTCACCCACATCCCTCTGCATGTGCACATCTGCACTTGTGAGCAGAAAATCCACATCTGAGCAGAGCTCTGAGACAGTCCTGAGCCTTCTCAGATAATCACTGGCACAGTTAGCAAAAAAAGCATCTTGCCAATTGCTGTTATTCCTAAGACAGGAAAAATCCTTCATAAAGATCTTATTTTTTTCAGTCCTGCAGAAAAAAAATTATTAGCTTTATGAAGAAAGCTAGGAAGATAGTGAAGTGGCTTCTTACATAAGCCAAAGTTTGTTTAGGACATTAACAGAAAGGGCTTATACTGCCTAGGATTTGTTATTAAGTTTAACCTGAAGACTTGCTTGAGGTTGTTGGAAAAACTCAAATATTGAGTACATACTTGAGAAGAATTTAAGAAGGTGATATATTTTTAGAGTACTGAATGAATGAAATATTTCCAGTTGAGGTGACACTCAAATAGTGCACTTAATGTTTAAACAGAACTTGGCTAGACATCTAACTTTTATTAAGTTAAAAACAGTCCCTTTTACCTGTGTTTTGTTTTGGAAGGAGGGATGTAAGGTATTTTCTTTTGCTTTTCAGGAAGGGGGTGCTTTTAGTATCAAAACTTGTGTTATGCAAAATATCTCCTAGAGTTCTTTAGAAGCTAAAAAATCCTGTTGGAAATGTTTTTTATATGGATGTTAGAGGACCAGTCAAATGCTAAAATCCAACCTTTTCCAGGTTTTTGTTATAATTTTTAGAACCCTTGTAGACATCAGTGTAAATGTTAAATCAGTCACTATTGTGTTTTGTCCAATTTTTTTACACATTGATGTTCCTCTTAAGTGTAATTGGCAATATCTGTATAGATTCAACTTTAAGCGAAACTTTTGGTTTACAGATTCCTGTAGCTTTTCTCACTGTCCTGATCCTGTACCAGGCATTGTCACTTTGTGGGAGGTGGCATTTCAGCCCTTGCTCTACATTGTTTTGCATTTTTATTAAGCAATACCAGCTTTTAAATCTTCCTGTAGTGTACTTAGCACAGTAATTGAATTATAACTTTATTAGCAAAGCTGATACAGTTGCCATCAAAATGTCATTTCGGGTAGAATTTTAATCTATCAGCCTACTTTAAATATAAAGAATAACTTCATAATACTGTCTTATTAGGGGGTTTTAATTGTGTGCATTTATCATGTGGGCCTCAATTAAGTAGAGCTCCAGTCATATTAAATTTGAGCTCCTTGATAATATAAAGCTAAATCTAAGCAGTAGTGAGACAATAAATAAGATTCTAAGTGTCCCTAATGCTTTCAGTGGTGGCTGAATGACTTGACAGGAATTGCTGCAACATTCTGCAGTGCAGATTGCTCCAAGTAGCCACAAGGAAAACTTCAGTCACATGCAAGGAAAACTATTTTCTTTCCTGTTGGGGTTGAATTCTACCATCCTAATTGTCATTCCAACTGCTGGGAGGTTTTCCCCAAAATTCCTGCTCAAAGTTGTCTCTGAATTGTTAAATCTGATTCTGGCTCCTTATCCCCAGATCTTGTTACTTATTAATGTGTATTGCCTTATAGAGAATGCCACTGTGCTTTCATTAGGGTGAAATAAATCCCTGAGTGTTCACTGTGGTGTGGATGGCAGTGTTTGCTGGAAGCACTGACAGTTGTTTCTTCCAGGAGATGATAAAGACTTTGCAAAGACTCCTGCTGTAACAGCAGGCTCCATCTGGATAGGAGTAACTCCAGTGGTTACTCCTTTTTTTTTTTTTTTCCTAGGATAGTCCATGATTTATCAGGTGTAGATAGATTTTCTGTATAGAAGTGCTTGGAATAATGTGGAGTTTAACCCTCACATTCTCTTCTCCACGTTGCAGGTCAGGTGTAAACTGTGCTGAGCAGAACTTCTGATTATTTTTCTAGTCACTGTTGGGGAAGATGAAATAGGAAGGCCTTATAGATATGATTACCATAAAAAGATACAGAAAATATGGAAAGTAGTGTTGAAATTGAGATGAAGACAAGGTTTGAGTTGAAGAGTAACTAAGAAACAATGGCAGAGCTGGCTGAAGGGAATCCTCCTTCTTGATAGAACAATGCCCTCTGCCCAGGCAGGTCCAAAGGGCAGAGCAAACCCTGCCTGCCTGGTAGGAGATTCCAAAAAGCAGTTTTGTAAGGTTTAAAATATAACCCTGTATAGTAATGTAATGATTCTTATAGCTTACATGTAAATGTTATAAGCTTTGTAACTTATCTCAGATTGGTTAAAGAGAATTAGAATATTCAACAGAGAAGATGATTTATTGTATTGTAAACGACAAATCAACCCCTTTTTTTACTCTCTCTTTTTGCCTCTTTCTCTCTCTCTCTCTGGCCTGCTCTGAGCTGTGTCTTGCAGCCCAGCAGCCTCTCACACCCACGCTCTTTCACAATAAACTCCCATGCTCTAAACCCATCTTTAGAGATCTCTCATTTCTATTTTACCCTCACAACCAAATCCCACAGAGTTGAATCCTGCAAGTTACTTCTTTGCTCACCTGCCCTGTGGCACCTGAGTGCTGCTGTTACCCTTCCAGCAGCTGGATGCCTGAGGATCTGCAAATGGAAGTACTAAAAACTTAAAGACACTTCTAGAAAGTAATACAAGTTACCTGTTGAGTATTTTACCTCCCTGCTTGCAGCCTCCACTGGAACATCACTCCTGTCTTAGTTCCTCCCACCATAAAAGTGGCTCTTACTGTAGTGTTGAACCAGGTTAGGACTTTCCTTAAGGAAAAATTTAGAATGAGCTGAGGCCAAATTATCTAGATAGAGTAGAGAGTGTGTTAATATGTGGATGTTAAGCTAATGTTTGCAAAAGAGGCATCTCAGCTGAATTGGCTGGCAGATAAAGGGATGTACTTTCTCTCAAATTTTGCACAGAGGGAACTTCAGCCCATGCTGAGATTTTCATGGCTCTTGGCTGGAATTACCCCTGCTGTGTGTAAATCTTTATTGCCTCCATCTTTACTCTGTGTTTACTCAGTGAATATCCAGACCTACTTTGTACACATTATTTTTCAGGGCACCACTTTTCCTGCTGATTTTCTGTAAAATTACAGGGAACTGGTTCCCATTTTCAGCTGCTGTTTCTTTGAGGGGACTCTTAAGTAAGGAGCATTGATTCAGATTGTTTGTTTGTTTGTTTTCTGGCTTGCTTCAGAATAATTGTGAATAAGTTCTTCTCTTTATGTATGGGTTTTCAGGCAGCAGAGCAAACAAGGTGGCAAGTTAAAGTGCCAAAAGGTGGCTTCAAGCATTGACTGACATTGAACTGCACTGAAATTTAGGCTTTGGAATTATCTGGAGCCAAAAATGTCTGTTTGAAGTGTGAAAAGCCAGGCTGGTCTGAAAGGGGAAGAGC
Organism: Petroica traversi; assembly: GCA_025920805.1. Lineage (NCBI taxonomy): Eukaryota > Metazoa > Chordata > Aves > Passeriformes > Petroicidae > Petroica > Petroica traversi. The sequence continues at coordinate 1,190,425 of JAHLSL010000052.1, forward strand.
AGCAAGGCAACAGCTTGGAATTGTGTAGAGAAGCTACTGAGTTCTGTTAACAGCATCTCTACTGATAATTATTTACTGATTCTTCATATTGCAGATAATACCCACCTTGTATCTGTTTTTAAATACTCATTTTCAGACTGATGGGGTTTACTGGAGCTGTAAAGTTACTGTCTTATTTATGTGACTGCCATGAGTGGATGCATCAGACATTTTGGTTTGGGGATTTTCCTCTATTAATAAAAATAAAATAATTGTGGTTTAGCTTACGAAGCACAAAAGGAAATAATACTGTTGTGATCTGATAGAGTAAGTGAGAGGTAGCTTTAAAAAGTTTTTTAAGGCTTCTCAAATCATGTATTGGAGGTTCAGCAATGAGTTTGCACCTCTGTGTCCTGACTGTGTATGATTTGATAAGAAATTATTTAAATAAGTGACCTGTTTTTCTAAATGCAGACAAATCTGTGCTTAAGGTGTTCTTTCTATTTTGAAAATATGGTTCCCATTTATTAGTGCTCCTTATCTTCAGCTTCTTAATGAGGAACTAGACCCTGTCCCTTCAATCTCCTTCTCACTTTATGGGAAATTCCTGAAGCAAATCACAGAGTGTTTTCCTTGTGGTATTTTTCTGAAGTGTTTTTGTGCATTTCATCTCAAATATTCTGATATTCACAATCTCAAATATTCTGATTCTTTCAGATACAATTGACAGAGATGGTTTGTTGATGAAGAAATAAAGTCATTTTTTCTTATATTTCTATAGGTAGCAGTGATGGTTCTGAACTCAGTGAAGAGACTTCCTGGCCAGCATTTGAAAGGTAAGAAAAACCTGTGTTTCTCTATTCACATTATTACTTAGAGTCTCTCACTCAGTCCTGGAAATGATGGGGTTTTTTTTTTACTGAACTAGAGATCTTCTGTATTTAAGAACACTAAAAACCTGTAGTGAGTTCACTGGATGTGTTAAACAGCAGAGAAACACCTTCTGCTCACTAATGGTTAGCAGGGCTTTTAGCTAATTGGGTGCTTACTCAGTGCATACATCCTTGAAGGAGCTCAGCCAGAGACCCATCAAACCCCTAAGGTTTTATAATGTGAACATCATCTGTGCTGTTTGTGAGCTGTCTTGTTTTCATTGTCACTTCCCTAAGACAGTTCATCTGTTCATAGTTTGCTCCCTTGTCCTTGTCACCTCTTTTGTCTCTCTCATCTCTTTTCCCTTCACTGTCACATGGGGAGGAACAACAATGCCCCTTTAGTGGTCCAAAATGAGCAGTTGTTCCTTATCCAGCACCTGCAAGGGCTCAGGTGACATTGGCCACTTCAGCCCCTTCTCATGTTGTGTTTGAGAATGTGGGAAAAGACAACAGCTGGAGTTTAATGCAGAAAAAGGTGGAATATTCACCTTCCCACAGCTGAGTAAGATGCACATTACAGTGCATTGCTTGCTTCTGTAACAGAATCTCAGGTAATCCATCAGCTTCAGAATTGCCATGGATGACTTTTTCTACCATGCTTTCACATTTTTCATAGGAATTTCTGTCAAAAAAACCTTGTCTTTATAGTTGGGAGCTGTTACCACAAACATATTTCACTTGAACTCATTGAAGCAGTTAAATTTTGGAAGAAGTCTTTGAAAATCTCTCTGTGCCAAAGGTGAACTCCTGGATCCTTCATGCCTTAAATATGAATATATGTGTGAGGAAAGGCCCTTAACATTTTCATTAGGTAACATTCCACGTGAGCAGAGAGTGCAAATGGGCTCAGAAAGGCAATCTCTTGACTTGCAGCTTGCATCACAGAGCACATACAACATTCAAAAGGTTTCCTTTCTTTTCTTTCCCTGCTGCCTTATGGAATTGTGTTACTGCTATCAAGTTGTTTCTCAAAAAGTCATTAAGTGAGAAATAAATGGTGAGCTGAGTGTTTTTACCCAGAGCAGCATAAGAAAGTTAAAAATTGAAGTTCAAACTAATGATAACACTCTTCAGAATTGTTGTGTGGACTTGTGAGGCAAAGCAGGGGTTTTTCATCCCTGTGCTAATGAGAACTGGCAGCCCCAGGCTCCCCCAGTTAAAAGGTTTGCTCCATGTTGAACTGAAGATTCCTCCTCCAAATTCCACTTGCTTTCTGTACCTCCCTGTCTCCTGAGAGAGCTCTGTGAGAACCTTGTGGAGGCTTCATGTGTTTCAGGGTGAGTTCTCCTGCCTGCTTTCATGGACAGGGATAGGGTTCCTTCCAGACATTCCAAACCCCATGTGTGAAATTCCTGGAGATCTGCAGCAGCAGCCCTGAGTCTGTTCCTTGGTTTATAAGATGATGAGGCATGTTTTGAAATTTAGTAGGTGATACACTGATATGCAAGGGTCAAAATTTAAGATAACTAGAGAGAGTCTCTCTGGTTTTTGTCTGTACAGTGGTTTTCATTCTTTATGAAGATAGTTAAGTGAGGGAGAGGCATTGGTTGCCTTGAATTATCAGCTCTGGCAAAATTGGGATACATCCAGTGTTGATGACTGTTTTCTCTGCAGTGCAAGTAGGAATTCAGTATTTCTCAGTGATTTGGGAACAGCATCTTTGGGTAGGAAGGTTTAATTCTGCATCATATGCCTTAAGAGAAAGAAAACAACTCCTGCACACACAGATTCCCCAAGTAACAGAAGGAAATGTAAAATATATTCTTGTTTTTCCTGGCCTTTCTGCTTGTAGCTGGGGAATGCAGAAGGGATGAGAACCAGAGCACTGATTGTTTTTAAATACAACAACATTTTAGTTTGAAACTTGAGAAAGAGTTTTCAACATTGGGGTGTCCCTTCAGGCCAATCAAAATTACTGGAAGGACTAAAACTCCAAGTCCTGATAGTTACATCCTGTTAAAGGCAGTGCATTAAGTGACACTTCAGTCTCACTGCTTGTCATCCTGAGTGTCTCTGAATAGATTTTCCTGAAATAGCAGGATTCCAACAGTGGTAGCCTCCTTGTTATGCAAAAAAAATCAAGCTTAAAGGTAAGAAGAAAACATACTTAATTTGCATGCCAAATACATGTATGCAGAAATAAACAGCTCATATTACATTTTTTTTTCTTTATTATTTGCCTATATCTTGAGTGCATTCTAAAAATAATTCATAAGTTCAAACATATCTGTTATGTTGAGAAATAAATGATGGCAAATTCTGGAACAGATTAGTAGATCATGATTCATTAATATCTTTTTGATATTAAGGATTGTACTTAACTGCCTGCTTCCACAGAATTGCTGAGGTTTCAGTCTTTCAGCAGAATACAAGCAACTAAAAAAAAAATCATTAAAAAATAGGTGAGGACAGAGTACCTCAACAATTCTAATGTTGACTTAAATGGAATTGTGTCAATTAAAGGATCTGATGCAGAAAAACAAAGTCCAGTGGAGCAAGGCAGGATTCAAAAGACAGGTCTGGTGCACAATTCCTGAATAGGGACAACAATATGGATCAGATAAGATTTTAAAATGTGGAGCTTACAGGTGAAGTGTACAGCTTACATGAACTGTTAAATTGAAATATTGCTAAGCTGATTCAATGTTACTTAGCACAACAGGATTTTAAACAGTGTCAGGTGTGTTTTGACAGAGCTTGTGGTTCCTTTCAGCCCAGCAGCTTGTGTGTGTTCATACTCGTAGAAGCTGAAACCATTTTTGTAATAACGTCTGAAGTCAGATTTCAATATAAGTTTTATCAATATTTTACATTTATTTAGTCTAAGCTAAATGCAGACTTTGCTCCCAAAATGTGTTATTCTTCAGTGCCAGTAAAACACTTCACTGTTGTGAGTTCTGACAAAGAGGACATCTGATGAAATGAAAAACCATATTATTTACTTCTGCATGCATTTTCCTAAATAAAATTACTCGCTTTTTCTTCCACGGAAGAAGTGGCTTTGTGATGTGCACACAAAGAAAGTTCTGTGCTGTTTTAGCAGTGCTGTTTGTGTGAATGCAAGTATATGTAATACATCCAATTTATAATGGAATCCAACAGGAACAGGTTGTACCATTCTCTCGGCCCGGGGACAAGAGTGTCACGAAATGGCCATCGAGGCCACATGAAGGCCAGCAGGTACAATCCCACTGCACACAGAGGTTTCAAACCTTCCCTCTGCTGTTGGTGACTTGGTTTGGTTTCATAATTAAGTGGGTGTTTTCTGATGTTACCTTTCTAACTTACGTGTCAAAATAAAGGTAGAGACCTTTTTCTTCAGACTTAAAACTTTTCCCTTCAATGACTTAACTCTATATCAGCATCAGGACTGTTCATTCCAGTTTGCAAATCCAAATTCTGAACCATTGGATCTTTCTATCATGGCTTAAAGATGTTTTGCCAGGGTAGCTTTTGAGCTGCCTGCCACTGTGGAGCAGTGCTGGTAGTTCTCAGGGGGAAACAAAGCTGCTTCTGGATGGCATTCCAGATGTTTTCTTTGCTGGCAGTTCTGTACTGAATTTCTTTGCTCCTCTCCCCTGAAATCAGAGATGCCTAAAATAAGTAACACATTCAAATTGCTCCCAGTTTAATATACATAATATTTGCAAGCTGACAGAGTAACACAACTGATTATTCTGATGGTGCACGGGGACAGATTTCCAGCTGTGTCACTGTAGTTGTGAAATCTCTGTCATGTTAAGAAGCAAACCTTGTCTCATTGAATTAAACCCATGTTCACATCTGTCAGTGTCCAAAATTGTCTCCATATCATCCTCCTCAGTAGGTGCTGCAATGAAGTGTTTGCCATATTTCCAGTTTACTTTGGACACAGGATGGATGAAACAGCAAATCCTGGCTTCCTTCACAATGATTTTCGGGTGCTGTTCAATCTCTGGGCTTTTCTAAAAAGCTGCTGGGTTCAGCACTTCAGTTACATGCTCTGATTGACATTTACTGCAATGATTCCTGGTGTAACTTTTCTCTGATTGGCAATGTTTCTGAAGCCAGTCAGCTTTGTCATTTTAATGGAGCTCTGTTTTCTTTCCTCAGTGCTGTACCTGGCCTTTGTTTCAGCCCATTGCTCTCCAATCCTGCCTAGGGCAGAGCACCAGTTGCATTAAAACACCTTAAAGCTGTGGTTTGGGTTTCTACTCTTTATTCCTGCTCCTGCCACTCTCCATTTGAAGATTGTGCATGTTTGAGCTGTGCTTTGTTTTTGACGTGCTAATGGTTCTGGTGTTTCTAACCAAAACATTGTCAAATCTTTCCTGCGAGGGCTGAAGGAGAGGTTTAACATGTACAGCAGCTGTACCAATGTACTTCAAACGTTTGCTTTTTAAAATTAATTGTTCTTGTCTTTCAGTCGTGTTTTGAGTTTTAATTTTTTAATTAAGGATTACCTGCTTGGCTAATTAATTTTTCTGATCACTTTTGCTTGCAAGTGTTAATTCCACGACAACAATTCCTTGTTACAGCCAAAGTCTTTTTCCACAATGAAGTCAAATAAATAGGAAGTTGACATTTTCAAATTACAATAAAGGTATTTGCATTAGTACTTGGTAATGGTTGGCAAAATACTTCAGGAAAAATATTTTTTCACACAACTCTTCACATGCTCCTTTCAGCTCCCTAGAATCTGAAGATTTGGCTGTTCATTTGTATCCAGGAGCAGTTACTATTCAAGGTGTTCTCAGGAGGAAGACTTTGTTGAAAGAAGGCAAAAAACCTACCGTAAGATTTTTTTTATTTAATAAACTAATTTTCTCACCTTCTTCCTTTGCCCAGTTATACATACAGTGAAATGGCCTTTGAGCAACTAGTTCAGGTAGCCGAGATCTCTTCCTTGCTGAGTAAGGTTTAGGGTCACTGCCAGAGCTTGCATTCTTCTGTTTGATACATTTATTTCGTTTTAAGGCTGTACACAATCTAGCAAGTAGAAGAGAAGAGGATGCTGCATACCATTTTTTTGCAATTACTGATGACTTTAAAATAGAGAGAATCGTGTTTTGTCTTCCTTGACAGTAGCTAAATCCCAGCAATCTATCAATACATAATAACCCTTAGTATTTGCATTGCAAATACTTGATGATAAATTACAAATCAAAATGCATGTTTAGGACATGGGGGATACTTTATGGCAGCACTTAAGATGCAAAAGGAAAGGGACAGTAGATCTCTGACTCCACAGAGTGTTCTGTAGGGATTGCAGGATATAAAGAGCAAGATGCAGAACATTTTTCTCAGATTGGAGAGGGAAGGCACATATTCTTTCTGCTTTCTGGAGTTTTCATGCATTCATAGGCCTGCATGAGTGACAAACAGCAGCTTTGGAAACCTGGCTGATGCTTGGCTGGACAGCCAGTGCTCTCATGTTCTTGCAGGATGGTGCCTCCTTTTTCACAGCTCAGTGTTATGAAGCATTTCACTTATCCATTGCACTTTTGGGTTTGTTTCTTTTTCTGTTTTCTCTCTGTAGCCTTCAGGGATTTTGCAGCGTAGTAGAAGAGTTGGGTTCCACACAGTGCTACCCAGTACTTTGTCCAAGATGCTACCTGGAGAGAAAACATGTATGTAAACCAGGCATGTTCCAGGATCACCTGCCCAAAGTAAAATGTGATTTCCTGATGTAAACACTGAGTGTAGTTCAGGCCTTGCCTGATTTCTGGTCAGCACTATCCTGTCTCCCAGTCACCTCATATGGATATACCCCAGGGAAATATCATTTACCTTTATATGCTACACCAAGAACATCTGCTTTGCATCTGCCATGTGTCTCTGACTTTGCTGGTCTTTTAGGAAAGGAACTGTGTCCATTTTCAAAGGCAGAAGTTCTGGTTTTGGATGTTTGGGTCTTGCAGCAATTTGTCATGGTTTAAAATCCAGACAAGTGCTGACGAGGAAAAATTGAGCAGTCACAAAATGCAGCAACTAAACATGTACTAATTTCATATATGTGGTAAAATCAGACCATTTGGTTTTTCTGTGTAATCCTGTAATCCATTAACTGCAGTGACATACAAAACACTTCATCTGCTCAGCAGAGAGCTCCAGTGTCAGATGATGCTGGCATTCCTTTTATTTGCTGCAACTTGATTTGAAAGAAGCTAAAAATGCTTTGCTTATGTGGGGAAGGAGCAAGAGGATTTTCTGTACCTGTCCCATGGATGTTAAGTTGCCCATTGTTCTGTTTGATGTCCCTGGTTAATTATGATGATTCTCTTAAGAAACTGGGTGAAATTTGAGATATTTGAATCCGAGTTCATTCCCCACTCAGAATCATTACTTAGTTGCCTTGGCCTGTGTTTCAGGTTAACTTATGACAACTGTCACTGTAGAACATTTGCTTTGCATAAAGCTTATGGAATTTTGCAAACTGAGTTGTGCTTTTGGAATCCTTGTAGAAGGCACTTTCTCTTTGGTACAAAATACTGTTTTCTTATCCTAATGTTTTATGTGCAGAGGGTAGAGATTTGAAGCTTAATATTTCTGGTTCACAGGCTCCTGGATATTTGAAGTTGCTTTGTGGAAAGTTTGTGTAGAAAGTTCTCTTAATCTAAGAGATTATTTCCCACTTTTATTGGAAGTTCATTAGGAAACAGTATTCTAATTGTCAAAGTAGCTAATAAAAGCTAATTACTTTGAGAGATATTTATGTGGTTTCTTGGCCATCCTCCCCCACTGGCTTTGCTTAGGTAAGAGTGAAACTGATCCTACTTAATTTGTTCAGCCCAAACTAAAGCAAATCCTCCTGTCTTCTGGGTGTCTTGGGAGAAATGTGTGTGTTTGGATGCATTTGTCTCTGGCTTCAGTGAAAACTTTAGGGAAGGATTCCACCTCATTAAAAGGAAAGAGCAGACTTGTAAGCTGTTATGAGTAGAAATGCAAAGCATTAAAAAAAAAAAAAAAAGAAGGAACCAGGAGAGAACTTGTGCTGGCATTATGTCACTCACAGCTAGTTGCTTGTTTTTTCTGGAAACATTGAGAAATGGAAAAGAAATTTTTGTGGTAATGTCAGACTTTGTGTTCCTGTTACTGCTGTGATTCCTTCAGGCTTTGTGCCAAAATTGCATTTTGTTTTCTTTTTGGAGTAGAATATGTGTTTGTAAGTCTCTCCGGTTCACTGTTCTTTGCAAAATTATGGAGGACTTTACCAGACTTGTATGTGTTCATGCAGAAGCTTTTTCACTGTTCTGTATTAGCATTTTAGAACAATCTTAATAGCATCAGGTTTAGAGAATTTGAAAAAATTGCTTAGCAAGGAGTTGTACTGGTTGGAAATTAAGTACATTGAATTCTCACTGTTTATGCCTTTCCTTCAGAATAACAACTTCAATCACGTAAATAGCCCTGCCCTTTCTTTAGCAAAACGAAGGAAAAAGGTGAACAGTCTGGTACCTGTCAGAGTTCCTGCAAAAGCCTTTACTTTGCCCAGAAATGCAGTCACATCCATTTAGAATGCTCTTTCAGAGGTTGTTTTCTAAGCATCTTGAATTGACTTCTGATATTCTCCAAGTCACTGGTGTGTGGTGACACCTACAACACCTAAACTGCTGGAAAACAGAGGCTTAGGAAGCCAAACTCTGTCTCACACGCTTGTGTGCTGATGATTTTTTATCCAAGGATGGTCAAGATCCTTGGACAGACCATTGAGGAAGTTTGCAGAGAGAGGGGAGGAGGTGTTGGAGTGCAGGGTGCTGGCAGGATTCCCATTAGGAGCCAACCAGCCTCATGCCTTGCAGATACTGAAAGGAGTTTGAGCAAGGCAGTTCCCAGGAAAGGGAGGTAGAGGAGTGGTAGTTTAAAGCAATGACTGCTGGAGAACATGAATTTCTTCTCCACAGTTGGCTCTATGAAGTTGGACTGAACTGTCCAGCACAGCCTTGGGTTTGGCTGTGCACAGCTCATGTCTTGCTTTGAGCTTTCTAGGGCAGCAAACAGGCTCTGCTCTGGCTGTGGATGCAAAGCCTGTTGAGCTCAGTCTCTGGTTTGGTTTCCCAGGTGCAGTTGAGGTTAATATATTGTAATAACTATTTGCTGCAGTTTAGGTTGTCTCTTATTTATTTATTAAAAAGTTTGAGTGTTCACCTCTGCTTCAGAGGTTGTTTCAACACAGAGCATGACCTTTATGTTGAAATCAAGGTAGAAAACCTCCTGTTGAGCTTGAGGGATTGGGGAAGAGGTCCAGTTTATTAAACAGGCTAATAATAGGTGCTCAGTAACTTGTTCTGCTGCTGTGCCTGTCTGTTGATGGCTTAGGTTTGCATCCATTTCACAACTTTGAGCCTGGCTATTGATGGCTTAGGTTTGCATCCATTTCACTACAGAATTATTGTACAAAGCCTCAGCTTTGGTTCTGGAGTGTGTGGAGATGACTTGTCAAGGGTCATGCTTCAGCTCACAGTTGGGTTGTATTTTCAGGAGAAGTTAATCAGGAGAGAATGAGCTGCAGATGGCCAATCATCCCTAGATAGCTAGAGCATGAGTAAATGCTCCAGTGATTTTCCTAAGAGGTTTGCTCTGCAAAATGAAGAGATCCAAGGCTAGATTGAGGCTTTGGGGTTTTTTTTTACATCCCAGATAAAAAGGATGATGCCGTTTACTTTGAAGCAGGTTTCTATTTCAGAGATTGATGCATTGGAGATTTACCTCAGCAAAATATTCCAGGCATCTTCTGGAGCCATTTAAACATCTGTCTTTTCTGCTTCCTTTCTCAAGGCCTCTGTGACATGGAAAGGAACGCTGGCAACAAAAGAGTCAGTCTGCTATATAAAGTTTCCTGGCTGCAGCTCCCATGGTAAACGTGTCTTGATTACAGGCATGCTTTTGACCATTCTGCTGCTGCAATTGCTCCAGGCAGCTTGGAATGCACCAACACTCAAAGCTCTTCCAGGCTTATAATAGCCAAGCTCTTTGGAAAATTACCTCATAAAAATCCCAGAGTAATTTCAGCAAAAGGGGCAAGAAATCCCCTCCCTTTCAGACATGGGCAAGCCAGCTCTTCTCCTGCCTGTGCTCAAAGGCCAAGGAGTGCATCCAGTACTGTGCTGCATCAAGAGTAACAGCACAAAATTAGCATTGATTTTAAATAGTGAACAGGTTTCAGTGATTACTTCAGTAATGGAGAATTGTCTGTAAATGAGCTTGTGGAGTTCAGAGCCCAGAGATGTAGTGCAGCACAACCTGAGAGCAATGTGTGGAGATGAGGGTTTTATCTCTTATGCTCAGCTGGCACTCACAGAGGCCTCTGTGAAAAACTGTAGCATTTGGAGAAGGGCAACAGTGAGGATAGGCACTTAAACTTAGACTGAAAATAAGCACCATGAAAAATGTGAGTACACCTGTAAAATAACTGTTTATAGTGATTGGACTGAGAGCCTTGCCAGCTTCTGTGACAACATAGCATGCATGAGAGATTTTTCCATGTTTGTAGGTACTTGGAAAGCAACAGAGTCTTTTTAAGGCTTCATGCTTGAGCACAAACCCTTGTTAGTTCTAAGCCTTCCACTGCATGCTGTTATCTAAATTAGATCAATTTATTTGCAGTCTAGAAAACTTGGTGGTTGTGGCTCAGACACTTTCACTGAAATACCCTGATGAAGAATGCTGTCATTCTGGGAAGGATGTCCAGCTACCAAGGAAATTACTTGCATATTAGAAAGCTGTAGAATCTCAACAGGAGATGTGGAGGAGGAGATTTGAAGGTGCCAAAATATTAGAGTGAAAAGTCTGTTCACAGACTAATTCAGAGTTTTTGATTCAAAGATTTACTTTAAAAAGCCTTTGAGCTCAGAACAACAACAACAGCAAAAATCAATTATGTGAAGCCTAGTGCCAGAACTGTGCAGTTTTCCATGTGTATAATGAGAGTCATTCCAGTGGCCTGTATTACAAAAAGCAAATAGGAAGCAGGAACATTAAATTACAATGAAGCTTTCATTCCCTTCATGTTAACAAAGCAGACTTGCTGTTAGCAAGGCTCTGTGCATCAGCAGAGAATGAGCTGCCCTGGGGGACTGTGTAAACATGGAATACAAATCCAGCCCAGCACAGGGATGGAAAGCTGACATGTGTTTCAAGCAATGATGGATTGATGCTGACAGGAAACACTTTCCTTGTGTGGAGTTTTTTATTCTGTGGAGAAGCACTGAGATTACATGATGGTTTTGAGTGAAGTGGAAAGGCAAGGAGCTCCAGCAGCTTGGATGGCAGGGCAGTGGCACATGTGGGATACCTGCTGGGATGTACAGCTCAGATGGGAAAGCCAAATGTGTGCTTTCCATGAAACTCCAGAAATTAGTGTTGTTCAAGAGATTCATTTTGATCTGTAATCCATTAAGGCTGCTTTGTGATTCAGATTTCCATCTCTGTGTAGAAAGGACCTAATAATGCTTTAGGACTACTTGGAAGTTTGCTTTTTGCAGGTCCCTTTCAAGTGTTGTGTCATCTTACTTTTTGAGGCAGTGTCGTCAGAGAGTCTGTAACAAATCCTTTATCTACACTTCCTTTTTGTTAAAGAAATCAAGAGCTATGTCCTTAATTTTATTCCCTTTCCTTGTCTTTATTCCTTCTTTCAGATAAATTCCTTTAATGTTCACTACAGACTGGCATTACTTACTGCCTTCTGAAAGAAATTCCACTTTCTGTTTGAAAAGGATTCACAGCCCTCATTGTAATGAAATCTTGTCTGATAGAGCTTTATAGTTGACCTCTTTTGAGGCATTACCACATCTGTCCACCTCCCAAAGGCTGTGAGTTACTTAACTTTATTGTGTGTACACCAAGAGCCTGGACTTTTAAACTATTTTGAACTTGGCTTCAATGCTTTTTCTTTCAGCTACTGGTGTAACATTTGTTCCTTCCAAGTTGGAATGGATTTTAAGCTGGGGTTTAAAATGTAGCCAGTTGTTCAAGTCGCAGATAGATAAACTTACCTGGACAATGGCTTCAGTCTGGCAAAAGGCAGGGTTATTAGGGAGAAATTCCTCCCTGTGAGAGTGGCAAAGCCCTGCCCTCTGATTTCCCAGAGAAGCTGAGGCTGCCCCATCCCTGGAAGTGTCCAAGGCCAGGTTGGACAGGGCCTGGAGCAACCTGGGATAGTGGAAGGTGTCCCTTCTTGGCAGAGGGATTGAAGGAGATGATCTTTAATGCCCCTTCCAACCCAAAACATTCTGTGATTTTGTGATGATTCTGTGGCCTTCCAGGTCTTCAGTTAATCTGTGGCATATATTAAAATAACTGACATTAGACTTGCAATGGAATTTTATTTATAAAGCAGCTGTATTCCCATGCAGAGAACATTCTTATAAACTCTTACTTTACTCATGGTACCTTCAGATTTATTGCCAGTAATTCTTTCCTTGGCTGAACCAGAGTTCCAGGTTGAAATACTAAAGCAGTTGATCTAAAATGAAACAAAACTAACTCCATGCTTAAGCTCGTGCATCTGCCTTGTGGCATTGATGTGAAGAACTATAGATTTATTTTAATGACTTAAAGCCAAAACAATCTCAAGGATGTTTTATTGTTTCTAATAATGTAATTCAAGAGAGATCAAAATTATTGTGCTAATAAAAAAGTTGGAATTGGGATTCACAAGGTAGGAGGAAGATGCATCTGGTGAGGGTGAGCAGACAGCAGAGTGAGACCTTCTGGGCAGAGAAGTGAGGTAAAGCACAGCAGAGGGTGAGAGTGCAGGCATTGATGGAAAAGTCTCTGTTGGACCCAAGAAGGTGGGAAGAGGAGACCTGGCAGCTGAAGACATGAGAAAAACTGAATGAATTTGGGGTTGGGCCATGGGTGGGACTGCCTGAGCAAGCAAGGAGAAGTGAATTGGGAGGGTCTACTAATAGATAAAAAAATAAGGCTGGGGAGAAGGAAGCTTTTGGTTTGGAAATAAGGATTTACTCAGTGAGAAGAGCCTGGAGCTGAGAGAAGCATGAGAAGGAGAAAATAATACTGTGACCAGGTGAATGAAAAGCAGTGGGGTCAGGGAGCTGTCAGGAGAGGGATTGGTGTAGCAAAGACAAGGGTTGTGCTTAGGCCTGAGTTACCTCTCACTGCATGAGCAGCACCTGGAATAGGAAAACACCATCATTTTGAACATCTTGTCAATAAATGAGCACAACTGCCCATTCTAGGCACTTGTTTATTGAATTTACATCCTTGCTTGATCCATTTAATTCATCAGGTCATAATATTTATTACATGGTTGTGTTGCCTTGTCCCCAGGACTCATGTTATCCGTAATTACAGGCTCCTGTAATGCATAGTGAATAATTACAGCACAGGCAAGTTTAATTTGTTTGTGAACAGTGGAGGGAAGAGTTTTGCATTTATGTAAACACTTTTGAACTGTACTGGACATTCAAATGTGCACTGATGTGCTGAGGAATGCTGTTGTAATCATGCTGTGCAGATGAGATGTCTAACAAGCTTTTGCAGATTGTGATACTCCTTTGCATTTGGTTTGAATATCATTCATTGTCTTAAGTTCTGTTTTCACTAATTTCATACAGCCTTTGTTAATTTTCTTAATCTCATGAAGTGCTTCATTGGAAGTTACCCAGCCTTTAGCAGTGTCACTGAGAGGAGCTGCCCTGCTGGGTGCTTGTTCTGTGCACATCTTGCCTCTTGTTTTAATTCCATTTTTGTCTCTGTTTGTGTTTCCAGTTCAAATCCACGCCGAGCAAGAGTGTCTCAGTGGTGGGCTGGATGGTGATGATGGCAGATGACCCTGAGCATCCAGATCTCTTCTTGCTGACTGATTCTGAGAAGGGTGAGCAGTGCCCTGATTCCCAGAATAAGCATTTTCTTTGCTGAGGTCTTTTGTCAGCAGCTAAATGAGCAAGGGAAAGGTGACATCCACACTTTCACCTGCTCTCCAACATCTCAGCTCTGCCTTTGGAATACCATGAGAACAATAACCCATGGAGAATCCTTAGAGTCTTCACTGAGTTCTGAGAACTCTCCAAACTCTCAACAACCCCAGATATGATTTTAATTGGAAGTTTTCATCCGTATTCTTTCAATCTAGACTTAGAGCACTTCAAGACATTTTCACATGCCTGAAAATATAAGTAACAATATAAAAAAATTCAGCTTACACTAGGGGTGCTTCTCTCCAAATGAAAACCAAAACCCAAACCATCTGTTCAAATGTAGTGCTATTACCAGGAAAAACCCCTCAGAGATCTTGACTGTTAGTGGGTTTCCATTACTGCAACACAGTGCCTGCTTTCAGCTAAAACTCTGAAGAAAATGTTACTTTTCCATGGCACTTCAAATTGTGCAGAAAGAGCATTATTAGGGTTCTAATAAAGGAGCTTAAAATTATTTATTGCTTTGTGTGCTTCAAGTCTTAGTACATTTTATTTCCAAACATCTCTCCTAGCACCACTGATATGAAGTATAAATTGTGAGTGCTTGTCAGCTTAAACCCTGCAACAGCAATCTGAAATGTTTTTGTAACACTTGACCTTCCTGAACCCAAACAAGCACTGTGTAACTCCAGCCACTGAAAATACTGGTCTGAAATGTATCAATACGTTTAGGAGTCATTTTCAGATATTTTCAAATGTAGCTTTCCAGGGTGAATTTCAGTGGTATCTTGCACTTCATTACAAAACCATGATATTATAAACAAATTGAAGTAATGGCAGTGAACAAAACCACTTTTGTTTTGAGGGATTTTTTGGGCTTTCCTAGTTGATGCAGACATTAGTTAAAATCTAGAATGCTGGAAAGGAACAGAGGCAAGCTGAAACTTCTCTTCAGGAGATCAAGCAATTGCACCTATTCCAGACAAAGTGTAAGGTTCTATGGACCTTCTGTTAGTAAATCTTCTCATAACATTTAAATTTAGAGGTAGGATTGTGGGTAGGATTGAAGTGTATTGCACTGTTTATGTTTCTTCATCAGTTTTTTTTTTTCCTCTTTCTTAGGAAATTCCTATAAATTTCAAGCTGGAAACAGAATGAATGCAATGCTGTGGTTTAAACACCTGAGTGCTGCCTGCCAAAGCAACAGACAACAGGTGAGAACAAGGCAGAGAACAGGGAAGAGCTTTTAGCTCAGAAGTGATGGATCTTGAGCTGCCCAAGCTGCTGATCTTTAGCTCAGAAGTGATGGATCCCTGAGGGCTTTGTTCCCTAAGCAGCCCCTCCAACCATTTCACCTGCTGATTGATCTGCCTTGGCTTTTCTGAGTGTCCCCTTGCAAACAAGTCCTCAAAGCTTCTGGGGTAATGGAGAAAGATTTGGGGCTGCCTTGAGGTGAATTTAAAGCAATTGGGGAAATACAAGGAATGCTCTAAAATCCCTCAGTGGCTGTATTTTTGTCTTGCCCATTTGAAAAAGGCCATTGCACAATTATATAAAAAGCTGTATACTGCAGTGTTCAGTATCAATTCCAGATAAGTATCCTGAAGTGCCTTTTTTCAGGACATACGTATTTTCTGCTGTGTCTGTATTTTGTATTCCTAAAATGTGTACAAAGTAGGTTATTCCATGGTGCATTTTCCAATCTTTGAAAGCAAAAGTAGCATTTTCCATTAATCAGAAAGGAAGATAAGACTGCTCCAACCCCTGTTAAATGTTGTCCTCATATAAATTCTTACTGACCTTTTTCATCAGCAAAATCCTTTTTAAGTTACTTTATCTCCCTGAACTCTTCCTTCTCTTTGCACATTTGTTTATGGAGTTCCCAGAGCAGAAATCCTGCTGAATTTCAAGGGAAAACAAAAAGGCTTTTCCAGATCCTTCTGTGCTTTCTTGTTCAATTCTGCCTCTTGAGAGAGATCTTAAGAAGTAAGGAGGGTTGCAGAAGCTCCTGTGAAGGGATTTGAGACAGTGCAAAGGAGAGAAATTGTGTTCCTGCCTGCACAAAATGGGGAGAGTAGCAAATAGTGGCAAAGAGTTTGCAAGACAGTGGTGAAAAACTCCTCTGAAGAAGCTTTGGCTCAGTGAGGGTTGCCAATACTGTTTATTACTGTTAACAGTGTAACTGCCTTAGAAAAATTGGGTGTTTAAATGTGTTTTCAATGGAGTATAAACACCTAGACAGCTGAATAATAGTAAGAGCTCTTTTAATAGGTATTCTTTGTGATTTTAGTGGTGCAGTTCTAGCCCAGTTGAGGATTCTTGCTTTTACAGGTAAATGCTAAATGCAAAGCAAGAAATGCTTGATTCTTATCTGACCAAACTGATTATTTATTGACAGTCATTAGGAGTGTGGGTGGCTCTTTGATAACCTGACTAAATGGGGATATAAACTAATGTATTGCAAATGAGATTGAATCTTCATGAAAAGGAGTGATATCTGCAGCAGGCATTCAGGTTTGCTGTGGGAAAAGCCCAAACAAGTGTTTATGCCTCAATTTTTAAAAATCAGTCTTAAAAAGACTAAGGGCCCTACATCAATCACTGATCTGTGTGCCAAGAATTTTCTAGCTGGGGCTCAGGTGAGAGGCTTCTCCTTGTCTGGCAGAGCTGAGATTTATCATGTTAAGGTTGTTTTGCTGACAACTTAAATGTCCTCAAAAGTAGGAAGTTCTGTGGCCATATTAGAAAATTATAAACCTCACAGCAGTTTAATATTTTGATTATCCCTAGGGGTTTCTACAGCTCTAAGTATATTTTCACTGCTGGGTGATAGTTGCATTCCTTCTCCCCCCTTTTTGAAGACAGAATGATGTGCATTTCAGCAAAGTGTCTTGTCTGTGTCTACTTCAAGTAGTAAATTGTTCTGTCATTTTTATTTTTATTTTCAGGTTCCTGCCAACTTGATGACCTTTGAATAACAGGCAAATTCAAAACAATGAAAAAGGACAATTTGAACCATCTCATGATTGAGAACAAGGTCCTGATGAAAAATGTGCCAGCTGTATTCTGTGCCAGAACAGAACCTGTCAACTCAGTCTCTGAACCTCTGGAGCCCTGAACAAAACCACTAATGGTTGGGGAGTGGAGTCCCCCAAATTAAAAATGGAGTTGCAACATGAATTGCCATGGACCATGCTTTGTTATGTTCTCAGAACTGACCTGTGGAAACCACTGCCTTAAAGAGTGAAAGGAAAAACAACATGAAACACCAAATAGTGTGTGTGAAACTTCTGGCGGTGCTGTGCTTGAGTTAAATAGATTGTAGCTAGTTTTGAGTTTCTTTTAACTTTATACTAATTTTGAAAATAACTCACCTTTTTAGGCATTCTTAAGAAAACAGGTAAACTGGTATTTAAGAGTTGTATCAAAAGCTGTGTATGAACTGGGTAAAAGGTACTACATGTTCTGGAGGTGTTGTTTAGGAGTCCTGGAGGGGGGAGCTTGTCCCAGGCATTCTGTGCCTGGAGCAGTGTTATTTCTCTCAGACCTGCAAGTATAAGAAATGTAACACAACTGCAAGTTCAGAGCAGCCCTGAGCTTGCAAATCTTGGTCCTGTGTGAGAGCCAGACTCCCACTGGCACAGAGGCTGAGCCAAAAATCAGTTTGGTACGTTTTGACCTCATTCCTGGTTAAAAACACATGATTTGGGCAGTTTTTGGGGGATGTGTGTACGAGGCAAACCAGAAAGCACTGTTGGGTCAGAACTGAGTGTTCTCTCCCATTTGTTTCTATGCCTGTGACTCTCCTGCACAGAAAAGCTGAATGATAAAACAGCAACACGTGGGTACAGCTCACTGAGATGTTTGACTTTGGGTATCTGCTAATTATCAGTTAGGGACCACTGTTAGTGTGTGGTGTTTCATAATATCACTTCAGATGGACATTTTAAAAAGATAGAGGCACAATTTCAAGCTTTCATGTTCTCATTTGGCAATAATTGATTTTAGTATCTGTCTTGGTCAAAGTAGTTGACGTTTGTGTGGTGTTGATAACATGGCCTAAAGCAGACCTTACATACAGAAGCTCTTTTGATCTTCAGGCAATTAACTAATTTATTAGAAGGTAGGATAACCAAAGGAGAGAAAAGGTGTGGGGCCATCAAAATTCCATCCTTGACAGGAATCATTCTTGGTCACTGAAATTACTCATGGAGAAAAAAAAAAAACAACATAATGGTTGTAAAAAGGGAGCTGTGCTTTATGTGTGTGTTTGATGCTTAAGACTTTGATTCTTGCTTTATTGGGGTTTCCTTGACGTCACCTAGTTTCCTGGATGATTAGTCTTTCTTTAATCTTCAAAAATATGATCTTTGTAAAGCAAGGAAACGTTGTCCAAAATATGACTCTGATACTGGAACTTTGAAGTCTGTGAAAAAGTAACTGTTCCATTGCCATTGTGGTTTAGTGGCCGTAAATTCGCTTGCAGATTCCACCATGAGTTCTCCTTTTTAAGCAGAAACAAGCTACCTACCAGTCTGTTTCAGAATTCTCTGACTATCTAATAAAGGTTTCTACTAGTAGTTGGTATTTTGAAAATGTATAGTTTGTTTATTGCATTTTTGAGTAGAAGCCTGTAAATTCACTTTTGAGGGTTTTTTTTTTTCCCCAGAGTCAATTTAATCGTGTAATGGAAATGATTAATTTTGGATTTCTGGCAGGCAAAAAGGAGGATAATCCAGTCTCTCAGTAAAAAAACCAAAACAAAACACAAAAACCCCAACCACTTGGTGATGTAAAGGGTAATAGGCTGGTTTATGTTTCCAAGAATTGTTCTGAATTGGCTCTTGGTAGAAAGGAAAACAGTAGAAGGATGCTTCTGTTGGAATTACACCACAAGGACTATGAGAATTTGGCTCCCCTTGCAATTCTTTTGTTGCTGTTTTTTCTATGGGGAATGAATGGTCTGTTCTGAAGTCATGAATTTTGGAAAGTGGTTGCTTGTGCTGAACCTCTCTGCAATTCACACATCTCCAAGTTTACCCACGTTGGGTGTATGGTAAAGACAACATCCTCACAGCCAGCAGTGTTACTTAGTAGACTTTGCACAACTTGAGTTTGGGGGTTTTTTTCCATTTTAAGACTTATTTAACGTGTGTTTCTTCTCTAAATGTTTGTTTGGGTTTTTGTTTTTGTTTTTTTAACAATGTGTGCCCTTTTGTTTTAAGCATTGTGGATAATAGCCTGTGGATTTTGAATTTTTAAATAAGCTATTCTAGGTTCATTGCAGCATAACTGTATCTGTTCTTTTGTTAGTGAAAGGAAACATGCAACTGGGAGCCACAGCCTGACAGCCCACAGCTTTGCTAAGGACAGAGCCAGGTCAGGACGTGTCATTTATTACTGGATTTTTACATTTTTTCAGCTGTTTTGAGTTAGGTTTTTATGGTAGGAGGATGGTGGGGAAAACAATTCACAAATCATCCTTTAATGAATTGTTGCTGTTACCAGCTTTTGTTGTTGTTAAGCCTCCTACTCGTCCTTTTTTTCTGCCCTCAGATCTGCTGGGTTTTTGTGAGAGAGATGAAATATTGTGGGAGGAGTTTTTTAAAATGGGTAGCCAGAATAACTGGAGTGAAGAATAACAACACAGGAAGTATTTTTAGCACTTCTTGTCACTATTTTTTATGGCCACATAGTCCTACAGGACAACACAAACACTGACATTTCTACAGCTTGAGATAAATGGTGCTCAGAAAGAGGTGCTGGGTTTGTTCCCTCAGGGAAAGCTGCCTCAGCTAAGCCTTGGAGAGGCTCAGACAAGTCAAATACACTGTAAAGAATGTATTAATGATCTCTTTAAAAAAATGAGTTAAAAAAGGTTAAATGACTGAAACTATTGCTGAGAAAACAAGGAGAGCAGTGAGCTCATGGTATTCAGGTAAGACTGGCATCCAGACTGCTTCAGACAGTTGGCAGTTTCTCTTTGATTTTCATTTTTAATGTGTTATTTTAATTGTTTATCTTGTTAATAACTGCTGAAACACTTCAGCTAATATTTGTCACTTTATCTCTTAATGTTTTGATTGTAAAACTAAAGATGCCCCTTGCAATTCCTTGTTTTGGCAGCATTTGGACAAAAATTATTTAGAGTAGCTCTTCTAGCTAGGTTTCAAATATGAATATTAATTATCTGCTGACTGATAACCAGCCTTTAGCTAAACTAAAAGTTTTGGGAAAGATTAAGCAACAGGGAATGTCTGGTGCATTGCATTAAAAGTGTGTAACATTGCACTGCTTAATGCTGACTTTTGTCTAATTAATTTATGCTCCTTTTGGCTTGGATTTTCAAGCCTGACTTCCATTCTAGTGTCCTTAAAAAGCAAATCATTTTTATAACTTTTATTTTTTAAAAATTCTGCTAGCTTGAATAAACATAGCTCATCCCAGACACTTTTTTATTTTCAAATGCCTATTTCATGCCAGAGGAGTATTGCTCAAGCTATTATGATTCATTAAGTATTTAGGTGCAAGTTACAGGCATTAAAACTACAAACACTAAATGATGTCACATGAATACTTAATGAATGAGCTTTAGCACCCAGCTTTAAAATTGTGTTTAGAGAGGTGTGCACATTGGAAAACACACTGGGAGCAAAAGGAAGCATAAAAACCACAGCAGGGTTTTATTAGTTATCTACTCCTCACTGGAAGCAAATTCATCTAATTTAATGCTTCTTGCAGCATCAGCCTCCTGTATTTGCATATCTGTATTTTCAGCACTAGTCCTTCTCTGTTGGTGTCAGACACAGCACAGGGTGACAGCAAATCCTCTCTCCCAGCAGAAGCAGCTGCAGTTTTTGTGCTGCTGAGGCACCTGAGAAGCCAGAGGTCCCTTTTGACAAAAGGCAAGTTGATCTTAGGGTTTTGATCGACAAATCTTGTCCAAATCAAGGTAAAACATGGAATGCTTTTTCTCTTCTGGCTCTGTCAGTGGCCTTTTTCTTCATTACTTGTGCTTTTTAATGTTCTGGTGTCCTAACTCACCAGCACTGGTAGTTCCAATCTTATTCATGGCCAGTTCTTTGTGCTGCCTGTTGCAGCATCAAGACCCCAGTTCTGGTACGCAATCACATCAGTGAACTGTCTGTTCTTTCTACAGGGAGACAGCTATGGAAGTTTTGGTATTATTCTTTAATATTAGCCTTTTTCTTTAATTTTTCTGTACAAGCAGCTTGTGCATAAGGTGGTTTGGCTTGGGAAAGTTGTCACTGAAAGGATCTGTACGAGTGGACGTGGAATTCTTTCCTTGTTTTAAAAACCATCACTCTAATTTGTAGTGCATGGAGAGGGTGAGTGCTTGGATTTGAGGAGGACTTTTTGTCAGTGCCTTATTATTAACTTGAAGACCAACTCCTTTATTTCAGTGCTGAGTCCCACCTGGCAGACTTGCAGGCTGTGTCCTCAGTGTTCCAAGGGTGACATTCCTGGCAGCCACTGCATTTCTGCAGCAGTCACTTGTTTTGGTCAGTGTAAAATAACTGTGGCTTGAGTTGCTTTAGTATTATTTCTGTATTTGAATAGCCTTTTTAGGGAAAATGCAGAGGTTTTTGGTAGCTTGGGCTTGTCTAGCTTTTATCAGAAGTAGCTCAGAGCTCTTAAAAATTAACTTATTTTTATTTTGGTATATGTCTTGAATAGATTTAGGGGGGGAGGGAATAAAGAGCATAGTCCAAGTCATGGTCTAGACCACATGAGCTTAAGAGCCCACATTATTAGAAAGGAGCTTGCCTTTGTCTGTCCCACTTTGCTGTAAACACCGAGGAACATTCTTAGAAGATGATTTATCTTGCAAGCCTTTTGTTAATGTAAAATAAACACCACAGGAAAAAATTGTTTGGGGAAAGAGTAGGCTTGGATAAATCTTAGTCTTAATATCCCAAAAGCTTGGTTCTGTGTATTGTATTTCTAGTGCCAACACTGTGTAGGGAGCACTGTCCTTCACTGAAACAACTGCTAGAGACTGTTTTAGCAGCAAAGGCTTCAGGAGCTTTGAAAAGGAAAATGAAAGAATGTGTTGTTCTTAAACAAGGAAATATTTGTTTTCCTGGAATACATCCTTATAAAAACACAGCAGTTTTACTATGGTCTTTTTATAAATTCAGATGTTGGAAGGATAATTTGAAAATTAATTCTGCACTTTCGAAGAATATTCAAAGAGAGCATAAAGGTCAAAGGAGAAAATACAAATTACTTGGTGTAGCAGAACTGAGCTGACAAGTTTTCTCCAAGTTACTGAGTTGCTAAGGAAAAGAAGGTGTATGAAATGCAATGAAATGCAAATTCCTGCAGATCATGGCATGGTTCTAGCTGGTGGCCTTGCTCTTGAGTGACTAAAACCACCATAAATACTCCACTTCCTTTGAGTGTTTGATTTTTATTATTATTTCTCTTTATTCCAGTGGGTTCTGGCCTTCATGTGCGTTTGCTGAAGTAATTTCTTACCATTCCAAAGCTGAAACTGCAGAGCAGACAAGCAGTAAAAATGGGTTAAATGCTGAAATAAAGGGTTCTGGGGTGCCTGGTTTAGTGGCACTTTTGGCTCCTCGTGTGCAGGAGTCCATTCACACCCTGCTGAACTGGAGTGGGAAAAGCACCAGGAAACATAAATGTGTTTTCTAATAATCCTGTAAGGACCAACCACCACTGGAAGGGGGATCAAGGTGTCATGCAGTAAACACAAGCCATTTTTAATGTTCCCTGCTGGCATGAGGCATTCCAGGGATGGAGGGATTGCACTATGATCTCACTGGGTGATGTGCAGCTTGGCTGTCCTCGAGCCTCTTCCTTCACCTTTTTTAATTCTTTATTCTGTGTGTGCGTGTGAAAATTGTGTGTTTGCATAAGCTAGTCAAAATGAATTTAAGAACAGGTTTCAAAAGTCTTTCCTACTGAAATAAATGATTTAAAAGATGGCCTGTGTCTGAAGTTTTAATTTCTCCTTTAAAAAGCTACATAGAAACTCCAGCTAGGTTTTGCAGCACGGAATTTTTGAATTTTGGAATGGTGCTGAGATCTGCTGGAGTTCTAGTGGCATTTTTCAATGAACCTCTGAAATGAAGCATGTAAAGATATTGTTGCTGCTGGTGCAAGAGAAACCCAAAGACCAGCAGGGAAATACAGTTCATTGAAGAGATTTCTGTCTGGTCTCAGAATGGTTCTGTTAAATTATGTGGTTTTTCTCTCCTTGGTAGTTTATCAGGGGGTTTTTTTTCTGTTGTCTCTATACTTAAAGCTGTGGTAAATTTAAACTCACTGAAGGCAGTCATCAGGCAGATTGGCTCTTAAGGAGCAACTACATGGAAGAGAAACTGAAAATGAAGAATGAATGAACAGTATGCAAAGCCTTGTATTTCCTTAGCTCTTTGTTTGGTGTTGCTTCCACTCTCTGTGCCTTTGTAATGCTGGGGAGCCTTACTGATCATACAGCCCTGGGGAAATGCTGTGGGTCAGGCTGGGAAATGCTGTCAGAGTGTGAGCCTTGGGCTCCTTTGCCTCTTCTCCTTAATGGAACCATTCATTTCAAATGTATTTACAAAGAGAGAAGGAATAAAGTAGATTTTTGTAACCCCCCTCCTTTTTCTTATTTCCAGATTACTGAGTTTGAGAAACGCTTTGTGCTCAATAGTGTGAAAAGAAACACAGAATTAATGAGCTGGTGACTTCTCTTTCTTTTTTATTTTTTTTTTTTGTGTTCCTTTTGAAAGCTCTTTTTGTGGCAATCATTTTCAGATAAGCTGCTTTATTAACTCCAAAGCTGACTCCACACTCTGCAAGGTGGGAGGCACAAACAGAGCAAAGAGATTCTTGGTTTGGATCCTTCTTGGAAAAGACTTTTCTCTCTTCTGTTTGAGCTGCATCTCTGTCTTCAGCAAAGACTCCAAGTCTGGCTCAGTTAGCTCCATCATTTATCTCTGACTTCTGTCAGTCAGGTTCTTTCTTGCCTTTAGATATTGAAAGGCTGTAGCATCTCTGCAGGGTCTGATAGAAGTGGCTGGAGTGAGAGTTCTTTGGGGTATTTTTTTTTTATTTTATCTTTTTTTCCAATTCAAGGAACATGTCAGGGACTCCTTCAGCCCCTTTCCCTGTGTTCTTGTCTCTCAGGCTGCTGTTTCCAGGAGATGGCCTCCAAATCCAGAGTGATAGAAAAGGTGGGGGAAAGGCACCTGGTCCCTTCCTCACTTCCCAAATGGAATGATTTTCATTCTGGATGTATTTCTGCTCTCTTTCCCCAGGTGTTGATGCTGAGTCCACAACTGAATGTTCCTTTTGAAACTGTAGGATTTGAAAGAACTGAACTTGCTTTGGTTTTGTAACTTCAGCTTTAGTTTGCTTCTTTTTTTTTCCTTTTGCATGGGAAGAAACCACAGAGTGGGGGAGGGATTCACATCTGTGGGAAAAGCAGAGAAACCAGAACAGATGTATGAAATAACCCAGCTGAAAGGAGATGATCTTTTTTTCCTTTTTTTTATATTAGTTTTTTGTAAGTGAGAATGTTAGGTAACAAAAATGTGAGCAGAAGACAGCCAGATATAAGCAGATGATACTGTTTTGGCATAACCTGCATGCTTTGACAGAACAGAGCTGGGTTATGGTTTTTTAACAACAAATAAATTGAATATAGAAGATTGAATCCATGCTTCTAGTTTGTGAGTAATATCTTTATTCGTTTTATTTGTTTTTTGCTTTAGTTGAGCATTAATACTGAAACATATGTCCTTACATGGGTAATACTGATCTTTGCCTCACCCAGTTCCTCATTTTTAGTTCAGTTTGGTACTTAAGGATAAAATGCAGATCCAAAGTAAAACCTTCTGCTTGTCTCCCTGAGCTAGTACAAGAGTCTGTTCATTGCTGCTGTGCAAAACTTGCCTTTACTGAATGTCTTTATCTTGCTGTGTAAGAGAAGTGGGTTTTTTATGATGTGTGTAGTGGGATAGAGCATGTCAAGCACCTGATGAATAATTCCAGTGTATAATGTTTTATTGATGCTGTTTTAATTCTGAAACATTGAAAAGGGCCTGCTCAAAGGAGATCTGCAAAAGGCAAAATAAAAGCATCTTTTTTTCAGGTTGAAAAAGTGTGGGGTTTATGTGCATCAAAACACAAAATTAATCCAAATTATTATTAAACTAAAGAGACACCTCGTACAAGAACACAGCCAGCAGCAAAGTGCTAATCTATCTTCCATTTTCTTTTCAGGCAGGAAAATGTTTCACTTTCATTGTGGAAAAGGGATCAGGAGGTGAATTGTGCTGAGGTCAGATAATACAGCAGCTAAACATTTCACCAAAGCACTGCTTGTTGGAGAGGCACGAGGCAGCCAAGGGTGAACTGTGGCCTGTGTTTCTCATGCCTGACTCTGCACATCTGTGATGTTCCAGGGTGACTGCAATACTGAAAGGGTTCGTGGGGAGAGAGAGCCACTCCCTCAGGAGCAGTCCCAAAGCAGCAACTCAGAACAAATTGATGGTGGTGTGAGTAGCTCAGTCATGAGAGAACTGGGAAAAACAAGTGCAAACCCTGAGTTCTTGCTGCTGGAACAGCAGCATTCTGTTTATGAGTATAAAATGAATCTAAGACCTAAAGCAAGACAGTCAAAACGGGGTAATTGTAATCTATGATAATTTCTTTAATTAGGGATATTTGGTGTTGGCAAGCATTTGATGAACTTCTGATTAGAATGACATACCCAAAATCCTGTGTATAGGAGTTACCAAATCTGAGTCACACTCACTTCAGCAATCAGGTCCCCATCAGTATGAAAATCTGTGCTGTTATACCAGTGCAGCTTTTGTTGTAAATCCCTGTCTGACACCTGTATCAGAGGCTTCAGGGGAAGAGTAAACATACAGTGAGTGAACTTTTAGCCAGGTAAGTTCTGACTCCTAATGACTTCTATGTATTGAAAGCTTTACAGTTTCATTTTCTCAATTTCATTCAATATGATTATGGCTTAATAGTGAAAATGGTTTTGCTAATCTTTTGGTTTCCTTGAAGAGAAGCTGTGAGATGATGAAGGGCAAAGCAAACGTGGTATGAACACACCAGCACAGAGCCAGTGGCAAATATACCCCAGACTTTGTGTAAAATCTTGGTTCACATCTTGTCAGAGACATCTGTATGTTGTTACTTTTAGCAGTTAAAATAGTTCTTGTAATGTCAGCACAAAGGGTTCTTGCACACAGCTTTGCATTTAATTTCATAGAATCACAGAATGGTTTGGATTGGAAGGGACTTTAAAATTTAGCCACCTCATTCCACTCCCTGAATGGTCAGGGACACCTTCCAGTATCCCAGGGTGCTCCAAGCTCCATCCAGCCTGGTCTTGGACACTTCCAGGGATGGGGCAGCCACAGCTTTTCTGGGAAACCTCTGCCAGGGCCTCCCCACTCTCGCAGGGAAGAATTTATTCCTAATATCCAGTTTAAATCTACTTTCTCAGTTTGAAGCCATTCCCCATTTCCTGTCACTCCACTCCATCTGTCCTGTGGGCTCCCTTCAGGTACTGAAGGACATTTGTGAGGTTGCTTTAAGGATTGGAATGAGGCAACTTTTTCAGGATAGATGGCTGTTTTGGTTGTCTGTCTCCTAGCATTTACATGTAGACATATCACACTTGCTACTCTGGTATCTAATGAATATTTACTAAACAACATCTTGCTTAAATCCTCTCTGTTGTGCTGCTCTTCTTGCAGTCACATTTGTCCAAATGAGAGCTATCAAATTCAGTACCTTGTTGGTTATAGGATTCCAGGGAAAGCTGTTCCTCTAGGATGTGGTGATGCCTTGCTGCCCAGTTCAGAATATCAGCAAGCAGTTTGTGTTTGCTCTTCCCATGGGGTTCATCCATCAGTCTGAGTGCCCTCCAGAGAGGGAACTGGCATCATCCTGGCCTTGTGCTACAGATGGAGAAACTGAGGCATGGCAGAGAAGTAATAAATGCTGTGTTCAGTGTGCCAGGCTGGAGAATTCTATCCAGGGCACTTCCCAATGGGTCATAAATGCATAAAATAATCAAGGAAGAACTTGTGAGAGCACATCTGCCTCTGGTGTTTTTGGCCAAAATCCATCAGTTATCCTGATTTAAATCACTTTTTGACACTGATGATGTGTGGAGGTAGAGCCCATCAGTGACCTTGCTGTGTGTCTCAGACAGACAGCCCAAGAAAAATTCAGGGCAAGGTAAATCATTTAAATCCTGGTAGTGCCAGGGCTGTGGGTGGGTGTCTGTGGACGTGGGACCTCAGGGATTTTGTGGGGCTTCGTGCAGACAGAACCATCCCTTGCACTCAAAGAAGCTTAAAGTATCAAAAATAAAAAACCAGTCTCTAGACAAAGCTCACTGAGCTGAAGGGTTTCCAATAGCTCATCAGTAATGCTCCCAAAAAGTGTTTTATGAAGGGTAATGATGCATTTGGATATCTGAGCCCACTGCTCCTGCTCAGTCTTCTCAGAAGGGGTAGCCCTGTGTTCCTCTTGCCATCTTGTCTGCAGAAAAGTGGCCAGGGAAAATATGAGTAAAATAGTTTATTCAAATAAAACAGCAAGGGAAAATTATTTATTAGGTCCAAGTATAAAAGGGAAAGTATGCAAACCTCTTGGTTCACCCCCATATTCTGATCCTTTTCAAGAGTAAAAGGAGGTCACAAATCCTGCAAGGCTTATACATTTATTATTTTCTCTAACTCAGTGCTTTGTGTTGCCATTTGATCCTTGAAGTGCTGCTTTTTCAGCACTGAATGTAAACGAGCAAATGCGGTGGGGTTTCTTTTTTCCCCTCCTGCAGTGCATGTAGGAAAAACTTCCAAAAGAGGCTTTTGGGATGCATCAGACTGGTTCACCTTGAGCTCATCCAGTCCTTCAGTAAAGCAGGAGTTCTTTAATGTATTGTTCTGCCTGTCATTTCTAGTTAGATAATGACATTGAATGCTCTGATAATATCAACCCAGCATTTGTTCCTTCTGTATCAAGGATATGCAATGAAAATGTAATAGGCAGTAAGATTAAAGTAAAAATATGCTGCTGGCAAGGAAATAACAAATTGGATTAAGTCAATGCTGGTTTGAATGTTGGTAACTAGATGAATTTTAATTTCTCATGGTTCTTTAAAAGAGCAATTCAGGCACACAACACTTCATATTTTAAGGTTACATTGCTGTTGTAAATCCACTTCCTAGCTCACTTTAGTATTTCAAAAATGCATTATTCCCACATTGTGAAACTTGAAGCTGCTCTTTACGCAGATCCTGGAACGCAAGAAATGGAAAAGAAACATCTAAAATAAGAGAATATTGTCACATGAGCAAATGTGTATAATCTGGCTGTAGATAAGAGATGGGTTTCACACCATCAAGGAGGGCAAGTTTCTGTGAGAGCTCCTCAAAGGAACAGTGGGGAGCAAACCCAGAAAGTGTGGGGGTTTTTGTGGGGTTCAATCAGTCGCGAAAGAAATGCCACTGTTAGTCAGGGGTCTGCAATGCCACGAGGCACAGCTTGGCAGTGTGAGAAGGCTTTTCTGGGCTGTGGTCTCTTCTGAACAGTCTCAGACTGTTAAATATTGGAGCAAAATCGATCTTCTAAAGGTTCTTTTTTAAAAATAGTGTATTAGTATGAGTTTATTAGCAGTACAAAGTACTGAGTCCAGTTGTACTGCAGGGCCAAAATGTTGCAGCTCTGAAACCATTTCCTGAGAGCAGCCCAGAGTTTCCTTTGGTTCCACCTTCTATCAGAATTTGAGTTTGCAAGATGAGAATTCACGTTACAATATCTGAACATCAAAGAACCTGAGGTTTCCAATACCTCTGAGCCTTTGTTTATCCTGATTTAAATCATAGGGGTCTCAGCTATTCTGAAAATAGAAGTTTAACTGATACAGTTTCTCCAAGGCTGGGCTCTTGTTCCTTTGTTGGTATTAAAGATTAATCAGAACAATGGAAAACATATTTTGTAATATTAACTTTGAATAATTAGGTACAAGCTACAGAAAAATGTTCTTTTAAGTTTCTCTAAAAGATCAGGCTGAAGATTTGAAGTCGTAACACATTTCTTGTGGTAACCCAAATTGAAGTCATGTGAATCAAGAACTGTAAGGGTTCCATTAGCACACATGGAAAATGGGATGGGAGCTGTAAAAGTATTGACAGTATGTCCTGTTCCTGTATTATTTTTTAAATTAAAAATTAAACAAAGCTTTCAAGTGGTTTACAGTTAGTTGACAGTGCCAACACACTTTAATTTCCATTAAACTGAAGCTGCCACGCTCTTCATTTTAAATGGAAATAGTATTTTGTTTGTGTGACTACTGAACTTTTTTTCCTTCTGCCACGAAAACATGTTTGTATTAGAGTGACTTTTGACAGGAAATCCCTGTGAATATGTTTGTCCTGGTGATCTGCTGCTGCTTTAGATGAAAATTGCTATACCAGTCAACTTGTGGGAGGATAAAACTTCTCTATTTCTGTCAACTTGAATCCAGTGTATGCTGCTAGATATTGTAATAAATGTGGTTAGTTCCTGCTTGGAAGCCTGGGTTAGGAAGAGGTGTCTCATCCCAATGCACACGGGCTGTTTCTCATTTGTTGTGTGTTTCTTTTAAAAGCAGTATCTATCTTTTCTACTGAAATATGTCCAGGGATACATGTGCAGAAACAAATTTGGGAAATCCTCACTCGTTCCTCAGACTTGTGCCTCTCTCTTTCCTTCCCCAGCCCTCCAGGAAAGCTGTGCCAGGCTTCCCTCAGGGCTGCTTTTGGGGATCCTTCTCTCCTTGGCTTCCAGGCTGCTTCAAAACCTGCCCCTCTGTCTGCTCCATAGCAGCTTTTTAGGCAAAACCTGTCCAGGCATCCAGGGAACAGAATAAATTCTATTTTTCTGTTGCCACAAGAATTACCTGCTTCATCAGCCTGCAGCACTCTTCAGTAGGGCCACTGTTACCTGTGTTCTCCAGCACTGTAAGAGATGTTACTGATCCTAACTGGACAAAAAAAAAAAAAAAATCAAGTTTAGCTAATGTGGAGCACTTAGCTGATCTTAGTTAGCACTCTCAGACTCTCCTGAGAGGCTGACACTTGAGTGCATAATGATATTTTCTTTTTTTTTCCCTTGATACAGCTTTCATCCAGAAGAGATTGCCAAAGGCTTTCTGGATCACACAGAAAAAGAGAAATTGTTTCTGGCACCTACTGGATCAGCCAACAATAAGCAACCAGTTTACCCAAGTCATAAAATACAGAACCTTATTTTCTTAGGACAACATCAAACCAAAAACCCTATCCAGTTTAACCTGCTGCTTACCAAGTTTGCTCCTCTTCTTCCAAAAATGGCCAGTGGGTTTTTAGTTATTTCAGTGGGCATGGCTTAAACATTTGTGTTTCTGGTGGAAGGTTGTGGTGCCCGTTGTGTGCATTCCCACAGTGACTCTGTCAGTGATTTAGGAGGCACCTCACTAGCAAAGTGTTTGGAAAAGCAGGACATTGTGAGAAAATCTTCCCTCACCCTGGAAGGGCTGGAAAGAAAGAGCTCCAGAAATGTATTTTCATCAAAGCCACTCGGGGTGTGTGTGTCTAAGTGTGGGATTAAAACTCACACAGGCTCTTTCTGGAGCTGTGCTGCTGTGGCAGATGGCAAAATTGCCTCCTTTCTTTTTAATTTGAACCCTAGGAAAAAGCAGTGACGTACTTCCAAGTGGGGCTTGTGCCAGTGAGGCACAGCTTCTGTGGGATCTGCTCGCTCTTCAGGGAAGGATTTCTTTCTGCCTTCTGTCTGAGCTCCATTTCTCTCCCACTGGGAGTTCCTGGTGAGCGAGCACAGTTTGGGGGGTGTAGCTGGGGCAAGGCAGTTGCACAGGGTGGACTGTGATAATGAAGACCCTGAAAGCCCAAGCCAAACACATTTCTGTTTCTTTCTCTTTTCCTAGCTTTCTTCCTGTTCTTTTCCTTCATGTCTTTTTTTTTTTGCTTGTTTTTTGGTTTTTTGTTTGGGTTGGGTTTTTTTTTTGGAGGCTGGTTTGATGTTATATCATTTCAGATTCACACAATTAAGCAAAATTCCACGGCAGATTGCTGGTGATCCCCCCTCTGTTTTATATTAACACCGAGAAGTTGTCTGGTCGAGAGACTTTTTTTTTTCCCCCTCCCCTGCCTGAAATTGTTCAAGAAATGTTGAACAGAGTGCTTAATGATTTCCAGGGCTTTCTCTTGACGTTTTAGTTTTGGAGAATGAGCGATGCCTCCGCTGGGGACTTCCCTGGCAGATCCCTGTCTGAACAGCCAGGGCTGCCTTCCAAGAACATTAAATTCCAGCTGCTTTTCCATCCAAGGCAAGGTTAGTTTAGTATCCCCCTTCCTCCTGTGTCTTTACAGCAGGAGATATTCCAGCCAACGTATTCGTCATGTTTCTGAGCCTCCCTGCTGCTTGATTTATGCAGAGAGGGCTGGGGGAGAGAGATTCCAGAGCTGTGGGCCGAGTGTGGAGTCCCTGCAGGTGTGTGGTGGGGCTGGGCTCAGCTCAGCTAGGCTCAGCTCAGCTGGGCTCAGCTTGGCTGTGCTGCTCCTTCCCACACAGACAGAGCTGGGCTCGTGGCCTGCACGCTCAAACCACGGCAGTGCTGGTGCCATCCTGCTCATGGGGGTGGATGTTGGGGAATGCTGGAGGCCCTGCTGGTGGCAGCAGCCTGGAGAGGCTGAGGTGGGGTGAGAGGTGCTGAGACAGAGTTGGCTGTCCCATGTGCTCATTCATGAACAGCAGTGTGGGGAAATACTGAGTTACAGGTAGGTAAAGGGACGTAAGGCTTCAAAACAATTCACATTTTCAGCTCTACAGTGGTCTAAGTGTCTCTTGTCAACTGGGAGTTTGAGTATGTGGCACTTCTGGAATTTCAGCCCATTGTGACCCAACAACTGACAAAGCTGGAATCGAAA
The DNA here is from genome assembly GCA_025920805.1 of Petroica traversi. Taxonomy (NCBI): domain Eukaryota; kingdom Metazoa; phylum Chordata; class Aves; order Passeriformes; family Petroicidae; genus Petroica; species Petroica traversi. Next base: position 1,222,177 of record JAHLSL010000052.1, read on the forward strand.
CCCATCAGTTGCTTTTTAAACCTGAGATTTTTGCTTGCCTGTGTCTCACCCGAGCAGGGGAAGGGGTACCGAGTGATCTCTCCGAGCTGGTGTCACATGGGCAGCTGCCCAATAAAAGGCACAGCAGTGTTTCTGAAAACCCAAAATGCAGCCAGTCTCCAGCTGGTAAAATTGTCATTGTGCACAGCCTAACTGAGCTGGAAATGTACCCGAGTGGAGGATCAGGTCCAGTGTACACAGCTGGGAACCCAGCTGAGCTCAGTAACTGTCTGTGCTCAGCGCTCAGCCCAAGCCAGCTGGGCTGCACACAGATATTTCTCCTAGGTAGCAGCACAGGGATCAATGTCCTCTTGTTTGCTTGTGTCCGTGTTGTCCCCTGTTGTCCTTACCCTTCCAACTCAGCAATCCTCACACCAAAAGGAAAAGGCATCACAGCTGAAAACTGATCACCTTTCCTTGATGATTCAGAGGAAAACTTCACTGCCTTTACACATTAACTTGTCCAACAGTGGTCATCATTTGCTGCAGACCTTTTCACAGGATCCCAGAATGGTTTGGGTTGGAAGGGACCTTTAGAACTCATCTCCTTCCAACGCCCTGCCATGGGCAGGGACACCTTCCACTAGACCAGGTTGCTCTAAGCCCCATCCAACCTTTGCAGCGATGGGGCAGCCACAGCTTCTCTGGGTAACCTGTGCCAGGGCTTCCCCACCCTCACAGGGGAGAATTTCTTCCCAATATCCCATCTATTCCTGCCCTCTGTCAGTTGAAGCCATTCCTCCTTATCCTGTCACTCCATGCTCTTATAAATAGTCCCTCTTTTCCTTGGTTGAGAAAGGAGCATGAGTTTAGCTTGATCTGAGCTGGGGAGAGAACAACAACAGTAGATATTTAGGGGTGGTTATTCCTCATTGCTTCATCGATAGCACCATTTCAGGCCAGAGAACTTCAAGAAGGTTTTGCTTGGGTCTGTTTTCTCTCTGTGACTTTGTGGTCATAGTTTTCCCCCACATTTGTCTACAGATCTGTGCTGGGACCCAGACCACTAAAATGCTTTCATTTTGGTTCTTTTCTGCCCCTGTGTATTCAGCTAGTATGGTAAAATGTTTTGGTTTTCTTTTTTTTTTTTTTTCCAGAGTCTATGAGATCATTCAAGTATGGAGACTTGGCAGCTTCTCCATATGTACAAAGACGGCTGCTTGAATGTCTGAGTGTCTTTCTGGCTAAGGATAAATTATTTGGTGTGTTAAATTAGGATTTGTTGCTTTATCTGGCATGAATAAGGTTCGTTTATTATCAGTGTTCCATCATGATTTACACTGGACTGCATCTTTGGGGTTTTGCTTTTTCACATTTTATTACATAAAAACGTAGGTATTTCTTTTAAACAATTTGCTTATAGAAAGGGTTGCAGGAGCAAGTCAATGTGGTTGTAAGGCCAAGGAAAGGCATTGCAAGACAGCAGATAAACAGGAGTAAATGCAAAAGTCATGGTGGGATTGGAAAAACAAGGTGGATGTTTGCTCAGGCTTAACTGGTCATTTACATAGTGGTCTGTGTAGAATTTAATGGTCACTATAAACAGTGTAATCCATGGAAAAGATGTATGGGCAGTCTTATAAACATGAAGAATTCTTGGTGAAGATACAACTTACAAAAAGAAGGAAAAAAGAAGAAAATTGGTTTGTACTTGAAAAAATCCGTTTTGCTTCCCAAAATGCCTTGTAACACTATGTTGAGAGAGAAAAAATGTATTTGGTTCTAGAAAGATGTACCTACATGGTCCAGTACTTGTGGCTATTGTCAGCCTAGAAACTGGGTAGAATTAGAAATTTTACACACACCAGTGCCTCTTAGTCTGGGAGCCTCAGTCCTGGCTGGAGGAGCCCTTTGCAGAGAGCCACTGCTGGAAATGTTTCCTTGCCAGGGTCAAGTGTCCCTGCTCAGGGTGGGTGCTCTGCTTGGAATGCTGAAGGGATGGAATAAATGCATTTTGCTTTTTTTTTTTTTAATATATTTAATGAATATCACAGCTTGATTTACACAATCTGGGTTTAACTTGAAATGGTGTTACAGAAAGTAAAACATCTGTACATACAAGCTAGAAAAGATTAATGGAGCTTTATTTGCTTCTAAATCCTCCAGTATAGATTAACAGCACAGACCACCTCTCTCTCCCCATTTTTGTTTAAGTTACACAGGCAGCCAGTCCATCTCTACTGATGCTATAACACAAAACTTCCCTGGCCTGGGCCTCTTTATTTTCACACAGGGCAAACAAGTGTCAGTCAATATTCACTTTACATTTCTTAATCTTTTGTCTCCCACAGTGATTGTACACGTGCCAATCACAGTGCAAGCCTGAACTTCTATTTTGGGCAGTATTTGAAAAATGCTGAAAGCAGAGGATATGGTGAATGTACACAGTTTTCAACACTGTTTGGTCTGTGTGTCAGAAGGATCAAAAAACCAAGATATTACTGTTAATCACGAGGTGGGACATGTCATTAAAGCCCTGTGCTTACCAAAGGAAAATCATCCACGTTCATCCTTTGGCCACGCTTCAGACCAGAAAACAGGAATGTCAAAATCTGTGCAAAAAAGTTTTCTGCCTTTACCTGTGACTCTTAAAAGAACTCTAGAACTCATCTTCTGTTTGCACAATCAGTGTTGTGATAAAGTGCTGGAGTAGCATCCTGATCTCTGTGTGTGGGTATTATCCTGGCCTCTGTGTGTGTCAGGAGCTTGATCTGCTGCCTTTGTTCTTTTCCATTTTTCTTTCTTAGCAGCTGAATTTCTTCAGAGTTTGTGCAGATTAATCTCCAACATGGAATTGAGTTAATATTGGAGACTGGAGGATGAAAGATAAGTGAGTGGGAGGGGGAAAGAAAAATACAGCCAGGGCCTAGAGGCTTGCCAATAAGAACTAAAGGAGTAACACCAAACAGTTGGCAAAGTAGCCTGTGGCTTCTTTGATAGTCCCTCATCACAAGCAGTAAAACACCTTTGGAGTTGTTCTTTACCTACTGGTTGTAAATCCTGGTGTAAAGCTGCCTGTGTTTCCCAGAGTCCTGGGGACCTCACAACAGCTCTGCTCTCCCGTGGTCAGCCTGCCCTGCACATGGAGAAGCAGAAATATCAAGGTGGGAATCACTGAATTTCTCACTCTCTCCTTCAGGTTTTGGTGTTGTAGAGACCTCTCTGAATGTGAAGCCCATCTATTAAAACAAAACACTAGCACATTCAGCCTTCCTTTTGCTGCGAATCACTGGAGCTGTGGTATGTATGAAGCTGGTACTGTCCTGTCCCTTTTTCATGTGTTCTAATATGTGCCTGGAGGCTTGGGGAATTTCTCATTTCTTTTATTTGTATTTTTTTAATTCCGGCTGAAATGTTCTGCTGTTTATGTTTAAGCAGAACCTCCAGCAGGAATGAATAAAATCAAAGAGCATCATAACGTTGAAAAGGCAGGTCAGAGGCTGACAGAGAGGTCTGGCTGAAGGGGCCTTTTCACGAGGGATGGGGCAGGCAGTGCTTTGGGAACAGAGCAGCCCCTTTCCCCTCCTATCTCTCTCCGTGCTCTTTTTTCCCCATCATCTCTCCTGCCCCACATCTATCTCCTCTGCCTGAAGCTCCTGTCAAAGGCAGGGTTTCAGCAGCAGTGGCAAGTTTCAATGAATCCAGAAAAGTGAGTCTTGTTCAGCCGGGCAGGCCTGCCCAGCCCCTTGGCTCTCGCTGCCTTCCCTGCTCCAAGAGTCTCACTTGGAGAAGCTGCTGCTTCTGCTTTCCAGTGGAACATCTGATGAGATCTCAGTTTCCACACTACAATGCCCTTTAATCCCAGTGCAGTTTTTAGCAGCCTCTTTTCAGCCAAGAGCACGAGTAAACTCTGGGCTTTTTCCCTTTGTCAAGCTCTCCGTGTCGAGTGTCCCGGTGCCACATCCTTGGCTGGGGGAGCCTTCTGGCCACAAACTCATGGGGTTTGCTAGGAACTCCTGCCTTTATCCAGGAAAGAATCCAACAAAGCAAGGCTCACTTTTCACTCTGCATTCTCTATGCCACTCTCTTCCAAAATAATGCAAGCCAGGCTGGGCAGCAGTGCTGCAGCAGGCCGGTCTCACAACACATCTGTGATGGAAACATGATGGGAAAAGAAGTTTCACTGCAAGGAAAAGCAGCTGGCAAAAGGGAAATAATGAATTTGTGTTTCATTTTGTTTCCTGTGTTGTGCATCGAAGACCCATGGGAACTTTGCAGAGAGTAGAATAAAGGAAATTATGAGAGCTTTTTTTTACAGTGTAAGATGCCAGACTTCTTTGCCTTTTTAATCCTGGAAAATTAGACCCAAGGCTATCCAAGGGAATTTTGGAAAACTTTCCAGCCAATGTTACCCCAGGTTAGGGGTGGTACCAGCAGCAGCAGGGAGTCTGTGCATGGATGAGACCATCAGTTTGTGGCCTGTATTTACCACCTTGACAAATAATTTTAACTGATTGTAGAAAAACCTCCTGGGAGCTGCTGCCTCCAGCTCTGGGGTCCCAGCAGGGGAAGGACATGGACCTGTTGGAGCAAGTCCAGAGAAGGTACCAAGATGATCAGAGGGATGGAGCAGCTCTGCTGTGAGGAAAGGCTGAGAGAGTTTGGATTGTTCAGCCTGGAAAAGAGAAGGCTTTGGGGTGACCTAATTGTGGCCTTTCAGTACCTGAAGGGAGCCTACAGGAAAGATGGGGAGAGACTCTTGACAAGGGTGTGGGGTGACAGGACAAGGGGGAATGGGTTCAAACTAACAGAGTAGATTTCAACTGGATATCAGGGTATTTCCTGTGGAGGCCCTGGCACAGGGTGCCCAGAGAAGCTGTGTCTGCTCCATCCCTGGAAGTGTTCAAGGCCAGGTTGGACAAGGCTTGGAGCCACCTGGGATAGTGGAAGGTGGCCACTAGGATCAGGATGCTTAGAATAGATCTTTAGGGTCCCTTCCAACCCAAACCATTCCATGATCCTGTGTCAGAATGCCTTTTCTTTAAGTACTCTTTGCTCTCCATATTTCTGGCCATTAGATTAAGCAAGATGTGTCTGTTATGCTTCTATTTTTTTCACTGATTTTGAAGGTTAAGTTTTTATATGAACAGCTGGTTTTATTGGCCTGGAGTTCTGAGCTGCCGAGGAGCTTTCCTACTGATTTTAACTCTTGCAAACATCAGTTATTTCAGGTTATTTATGGTTGGGCTTCTGTGCTTGGCTTTTTTCAGATAAGAAAAAAGAAGAAAAAGAAAAAAAAAAAAAACAGAAAAGGAAAGAAATTCCAAAACTCTGGGCCTGCCATATCCTTTTTCACTCTAAGCAGCAAAACCAAGTGGGAATGGCTGGGTTATTTCCGAACTCCACTGATGTGGCCCTCCTTCATTGAAGCAGCAGGATGATGTCACCTGGAGCAGTTCAGGAGCTCAGCACACCCCAGAGCTAACACCATGGGCTGATGCCCCAGAATAAGGTAAAGAACTCCCTGATGTTTCTTTTTTTTTTTTTTTTTTTTTAATAAAGATGTATGTGTGCATTTGAAGAGCTGCTTTTACGGGATCCAAGAAGAAGAGAATTTCTGAAAGGATTTTAGGTTCCTTGGGAATTTCTTTTTTAATCTTTAACAAGTTCCCTTCATGTTTTGTTGCAAAAGGTGAGGCTTTGGCCACAGTATTAGCTCAGAAAGCTAATACTTTGCTTTACTTGGTATTTCTACTGTTTCAGTGGGGAAAAAAAAAGCGCCAAAACTAATATTTGACCTTTCAAATCTGGTAATGTCTTTTTGTTGTTGTTGTTTTTCCTTGCCTCTTACCCTTTTCATGGTGAAGAAATAGTGTAAAACATTCAACATTTGTTTCCAGGTGATCTGTTCTTTTTCATCCTTCTCCTTCTCTTCCTGGAGATGGAGGCCCCTGCCATCCTTTGAGATGTCAGGAATTTTAGGAGATGATTTATGCAGCAGCATAAAAATGGCATTGGACCATGTAGGAGGGTCAGACATATGGTAGCAATGATCACATACAATATATTCATGCCCAGGAAAGCAACTTTCCTGCCTGTATTTGAACACATTATGACAATCTCTCCTGGATAGCAAAATATTTAAAAATTCATTGTTTATTCTGCTCTTATTCAGGTTTGCACCGTGCAGAACAAGAACGGGAACAAATAAATACCTATTTTCCTTGACCAAAATAAATTATGTGCATTTTGGTGTGGAAATGAGATTACAGTCCTCATTTTCTTTTTGACTTGACTGTAGCTGTTGAGAATAGCAGCCCCTCAGGTCTCTGGTAATGTAGTCTTCAGCTCAAATAGGGATTTTAAAATATTTAAGCATCTCTCTCATGAGGCTTCTTGTTTCCTATTTGTTTTGTGTTGCTAAGCAATGCATTTAAACCCCTAAAGTTAAAATTTACAACTCTCAAATTGTCCCTCAGCCTTATTCTCCAAACCTCACATCTGTAATGGGTTTTCCATCTGCCAGTTTTCCCAGGTCACCCCATCCATCCTCAAGTCTGCAGAGGAAAAAGCCTTGTGGTTGAGAGGTGGTGGGGGGGGGTTTCCCTTTTTTTTTAGCCTCCATCTGTAATTAATTTCTTGCAAAGCCATATCTGTCCATTTGGGGCAGGGGAAGTGGGGAAGGGGAGGTAAAGAGTGAAGTCACTCTCTCCCTTTCCCAGTAAAATGCAGGATTTGGAATGTGTGATTGCAGCTCCTCGGGGCATTTTAGCCTTGTACCCTGCAGCCCTCAGCACCCCCAGCTCCAGTGCAGAGGGCAAAGTGCTGCAAGTTCTACCTGTGTGGAGCTTGTGGGCTTGGTCTGTGCTGCTGCCCACAGTGTTTCGACTGCTGGGGTTCCTGCAAAAGCTGCTGGCATCCTTTGGAAAACTTCCTTCTGTCAATATTTGAATTTTCAAAAGCCATGCTAAATAGCTGCCCCGATGTTTCGTTTTTAAAGACTTAAGAAACAGCCGCAGGTCCCAGTCAATATTCCTTCTCTGCCATCATCCAGGGCAGCTGTTCCAAAATATTTTTATGTTCTGCAGACCACCAGGTAGCTGTGAGCAGGAGCTGGGCTTGCTGTGAGGCTGCTCCCCTGCCTGGTGCCCTGCTCCCTCTGAAAAGCAGAAAGAATCAGCTGTCTCAGAATCGTGGAATTGCTCAGGGTGGAAAAGACCTCTAAGATAATCAAGCCAAACCATTCCCCAGCACCACCACAGTGTTCACCCCTGAACTGTGTCCTCAAGTGCCACATACACAGCTTTTTTCAACACTTTCATGGATGGTGGTTCCACCACTTCCCTGGGCAGCCTGGTCCATGGCTTGACAACCCTTTCCATGAAGAAATTTTTCCTAATACCCAGTGGAAACCTCCAGTTATGCAACTTGAGCCTGTTTCCTCTTGTCCCATCACTTGTTGTCTGGCAGAAGAGCCTGGCTGTAACTGCCTGTCAGGGTGTAGAGAGCACCAGGGTGTCCCCTGAGCCTCCTTTTCTCCACTCATCAGCCCCAGCTCCCTTGTGCTCCAGCCCCTTCCGTAGCTCTGTTGCCCTTCTCTGGACATGTTGCTGTTTGTTGCCCTTCTTTGCATGTGTAGGACATAAACATGAAAGTGTTAGAACATGAAGATCCTGAAATCTGGGAAGAAATTCTTCCCTTTAAGGGTGGTGAGGCCCTGAGGGTGCCCAGAGAAGCTGTGGCTGCCCCATCCATGAAAGTGTCCAAAGCCAGGTTGGACAGGGCTTGGAGCAACCTGGGAAAGTGGAAAATGTCTCTGCTTGTGTCAGAGGGGTGGAATGAGAGGATCTTTAAGGTCCCTTCCAACCCAAACAGTTTTGGGGTCTATGGGAAAGTTGAATTCTTGGGCTTTTTTGGAGATCTGGGGTTTCATCTCTTTGTTACTTTAACACAAGTCAAACTCCAGGGGTATAAATTGAACAGCACTGATTTAAATGTCCAGCACCTCCTTCCCACCCAGTGCTCCTCCCACACTTGGTCCTGGTGGCACAACCACTGGGCATTTGGTGAATTGGATGGATCATTAATCAGGGTTAAATATATATTGACTTACTTTGATGCCAGATTATTTTCAATTTAGGTCAGTTCTGCAATTCAGTTTCTTGCCCAGCCTTGCAAGTCATGGTGTGGGCACATCTGAAAGGCTGGCAGAGGAGGGGGAGGATAAATGGCAAGGAGGATGCCAGGGGCAACTTAAATTGATGGTCCTGCTGAAAAACATCCCTGTTTGTCAAACTGCTGCCCAATCCCTGAGGCAGGACATGTTCTGTGCAGGGCTGGCACCATGTGCTGCCTGGTTGCTGCCTCTTGCAGGCACATTCTTGGGCTTTGCTTTCAGGAGAAGATCTTGGTGATGATGTCCATAACACTGATAAGAAAAGGCACATTTTAGAATAATATAAAGAACTGAAATGCTGAGTATTAACCATTATAGAAACTTCCTGACTTGGGATTCATCCCTGTTGGACACCCAACCATCTGTGCCTCCAATAACTCTCATAGTCAGGTTAGAAGGGGAGCTCTTATTGTGGAAGTCTGGGCCATGGAAGCTGCAGAAAGTTTCTGGGACTGTTGGGTCAGAAAGAAGGATCAGTGAGATCCCAGGGCATCCCTGCAGAGGAACTGGAGTCACTGGGGGCACCACAGCACTGGGGATATTGAGTGTCACAGCCCACATGTGCCACGGCTGCCAGAGCACAGTGGCACCTTGTTTCAGCACAGCCACGGCAGAAACATGTCTGGAAAATCATATCTGGCAAGGGTCGACTTAAACAGCTTTGTTCTGCCTCAGAGTCAGCTCTCAGACTGCTCCCAGGCACTGAGTGGGTCCTGGCAGACCCTTGAAGTGCCAGAGATGCTCGTGGTGGCCACGTTCCTGTCAGGGAAAGGACATGGAGGCCTGGCTTGGGCTCTGGATCACCTGCTGCAAGATCATTGCCCAGCAGCAACTGGGAAACCCACCAGCAAAGTGGGAGCAGATTTGGAATGGTGAATGACAGCCCCACTGAGATCCCTCTGAAATCTCCCACTGTCCCCAGACCACAGGGATTGTGTGTCTCTGTCTCCCCGTTTTCAGCCATTTTGTTTTAATTAAATGAATTTAATTTAATTAGAATGAAAAATATTGGCGAAACTCTGCAGTGGCAGCTGCTCTCTGAGGAACAGACTCATAAAAATAATGTGGTGAGAAATGGGTCTGATTCCAGCATAAAATGACCCAAATTTGAAATAACACTGACACCCTGTGGAGATGTTTGGAGGGACCTTCTCCAGGTCTTGCTGATCCTTGTTTCTGATACTATAGGCCAGAGATTCATTCACATGATCTTTCAGAGAAACTTTTATTTTTTCCAATGAAGGTTTTGTCATCTTCAAAGTCAGATTCAAGAGTAAAAATCCTTTGTATCTTTTCTGTTAGAAATACTTCTTTAATCCTGTGGCTAAACCACAAAAGCTCATTTACCAAAAGAGGATGATGAGGAATAGTCTACAAGATCTGAAGAATGTGCCTGCAATGGGTTGAGTTTCCTGAAGGACTTTATTCTGCTCAGCTGGAAGCATTAGAGGGAGCTGCTTCATGGCAAGGTGAAGTCAGGATGCTAATCATTTCCTTTCCAGTCTGGACTCTTGTTTAAAAATGTAAGAGCTGAAAGGTTTCACGGTAAATGTGCATTGTGAATATGCAGAGCAGCAGCTCTGTGTTTGTCCCTGCTGCAAGTCACTCAGAGGATGGTCTGGCTCTTTGGAGCATGTCCTGGATGCCTTCCTGTGTTCTCTGGGCAGAGAGCATCCCAGTTCAAAAGGGACCAGTTTCCCTTTTCACTGCACTTTGAGCACAGGATCCCCTTCACATGCAGGACTAAGGATCAGAAGGAAGAGGGTGGTGTTTGAGGAGGCTCCTGGTGATGGGAGGGCAGTCTGGGAGCTGTGCTGGAGCCCCTGAGTGCTGGAGGAGCACTGTTCACCTTGAGAGTTGCCTGGTCTAACTGGTTTCCTCCAAGGGTGATAGGATGTTTAATTCTCAGATGTTTACATTGTCTGCAGAAGGGGAAATTGAGACAAACTGGGCTGAGCCAGAATGTGCAGCAGAAATGAATTGTCACATAAACTCAGTTTGCTAGAGCTGGGGTTGTTGATCTTTGTGGGTGAGCAAGGTTGGATATCATTAGTTTTACAGTTCAGGAATCATTTTCCCACTGCAGGAACAGTGCTGCTTGATCAGCCTCAGTGCTAGACCCTCACTCCATCCTGGAGGAAGTTCAAGCTCCAGTGTATCAGTGACTATAAAGATACCACCTCCCATCTGAGAATCACAAATTCTCAACAAAAAGGAGATTGACCCTGCATTCTGCAGCATTTGCCTACAGCCCTGAAGGGCAACCATCAAGGGGATTATCTGTAAGGAAGTGTCAGCTGGTGGCTGTTGGGGAAGATGAAATAGGAAAGCCTTATAGATATGATTGCCTTGCAAGGGATGCTGAAAATATGGAAAGTATAGTCGAGATTGGGATGAAGACAAGGTTTGAGTTGAAGAGTAACTAAGAAACAATGGTAGAGCTGGCTGAAGGGAATCCTCCTTCTTGATAGAACAATGCCCTCTGCCCAGGCAGGTCCAAAGGTCAGAACAAACCCTGCCTGCCTGGTAGAAGATTCCAAAAAGCAGTTTTTTAAGGTTTAAAATATAACCCCGTATGGTAATGTGATGATTCTTATAGGTTGCGTGCAAATATTGTAGAGTTTGTAACTTGTTTCAGATTGGTTAAAGAGAATTAGAATATTCAACAGAGAAGATGATTTATTGTATTGTAAATGGCAAATCGCTCTCTTTTTACTCTCTCTTTTTGCCTCTTTCTCTCTCTCTCTCTGGCCTGCTCTGAGCTGTGTCTTGCAGCCCAGCAGCCTCTCACACCCACGCTCTTTCACAATAAACTCCCATGCTCTAAACCCATCTTTAGAGATCTCTCACTTCTATTTTACCCTCATAACCAAATCCCACAGAGTTAAATCCTACAGGTAGCCATGGAGGACACTCAGCATCAATTACAAGGTTGGGTAAATGTGAGTGATGTCTTGAATCACCTGGAGAGGAATTAGAAGCATTTTTCATGAAAGCAGATCTCATTCTGTCACTGTTGTGTAAGCAGCCAAGTTGGGGTCAAGGTTAAATGACTTAGAAGTTCTCCAGGTCAGTTCTCAAGGCTGTGTTCAGGACCCTTGCTGTGACCCCTCTCTTTCACAAGGCTCACGAGAAGAAGGAAGGACTTTCATACCAGGAATGTGATTTTAGAAAACCCCCATGATCTGGTGACAGCCTGAGAAAATGAGAGGAAGAACCATAAGGGTCTCTGCACAGCTCGGTTTGCTCTAAAGCTCTAATTGTGATTTAAATATCCTGAGTTATTTTGCGTTAATACACACGTACAAGAGAAGGTGCACAGGGTTTTGTCACAGCACAGGGACTTCTTTCAACCCCTCAGCTGAACAGAGCTCGATTTACTGTGAGAAGCTTGGGAATTGCTTTAATCCAATATCCCCAACACTTCCATTATTTCTAGAGAGAAAGAGAGCTGAAATCTTGGTACTGTAGGTACTGCCCCTTTTCCTTGGCACCATCTGTCTCTGTGGAGTTTGTTTTCCAAGCAAGGCAGTCTCTCCTCTCCCTTTCTTTTTCCCAGGCTGTGCTGAGCCCCAGTGTTTTAGAGAAGGCTCAGAACAATGCCCACTGCTTTTATTCATAGAGTCACAGAATGGTTTCAGTTGGAAAAGGACCTAAAGGATCCTCTAGTTCCAACCCCTTGCCATGGGCAGGGATTCCACCTTCTAAAAGCTGATTTTGGGGCACTGATGCTTCATGGAACTGCCAAGCTAGACTTACAGTTTAACTTAAAATTACTTCGAATTTTAAAAATATCTTTTTTAATTTATGTGTTCTTTTTTTTTCTTTTTTTTCCAATTTCAGTCAATTTGAAATGGCCCCTCCAGTGCCCTCATCAGGTTTCCAGTGTTTGCAGCTCTGATGAGGTGTTAATGATCCCCAAATTCTCTGTCTTCTGACACAGCCTCTGGTGAAAGGGTACAGAGGGGAGTTAGTTGTCCTCTAGGGGACCCCACAAACTCCTGGGCTTTGTTTAACTGCTCTCAGTTTCCTTCTCCTAAAGGACCAGGACTCTTCCCCTTCTCCACGAGGAGATTTGGTCTGTAATGAGCTGCTGGCTGCTCCACCAGCAAATGAAGTTTGGATTATCAGGAAAACAGGCAGGGGCAGTCACAGGGCCATCAAAGGCACACAGAGGTGCTGATGAGGAGGCAATAAGAATAAAATCAGAATAAAATCAGCCTGTTCAATGCAAATGTGCATTGCTGTTCCCTTCCAGCCTTTGTGCTCAGGTGGAGAGGTGACATCTTCGTGGTGCTGTCAATTAGACTGAGAATAAACACTGTTTAATTTGTGGTGACATTTAAAAGCAATTAAAGAAGTTTAAGTGTTAAATGTGTGTTTCTGTCTTTCCAGTTAAACACAGTTTTGGAGGAAAGAAATATCCCAAATATTTAATTACACACGTACAACTGTATAAATAAGCCTGACAGTGCTATAAAAAGATTTTTAATCCCTTGCATACTTGCTTTAACTTCACGTTCAGGGTGTGGTGCTCCATTAAAATACTGACACGTGTAGTTCCTTATTGTAACTCCTGTATCCAGCATTGTCTGGGAGCAACTGTGGTGTGCATTTCCTAATCTGCTCCAGGCCAAATCAGCCATGTGGCTCAAAGCACCTATACAAACTAACCCTGTTGACTTTTCCCTGGAACAGATTAAGGAGTCAGAAGGCAGAACCTCTCAGTAGCAGAGAGCTGGTGCTGGTGACTTCATCTGCTGGTGGTGACAGCAGCTGGAGCTTGGAGCTGGACCCTTGGGCTGGAGCTGCAAAGAGAATTCTGTTGCTGTCCCTCCCTCTGGACAGGTCTAGGAGAGAGAAGCCAAGCTGGTTATGAGGTAACCTTGATGCCTTGGGGTTTTAGCTTTTGTAATTTTCATATATTTGTAATCCTGCAATTCTTTAGTGTATAACTCTAAACTCCATCTAGAGCTTTAGCTACTGTCCTCACATTTTGGTCAGACAAAACAATTCCTCTCCAGGCCTGGGAGTCCAGGACACCTGACTGTCTCAGGCCCTGAGAAATGGAAGCAAAAGTGAGTTAGGGGGAGCGAACTTGGGATAAAATTACTGAAGCTGTGATTGGAAAATTAACCCCCAATATGCCAATGGACCAAACTTACAAAAGTGTGAAAACCTGTGACCTGCTGTCCATTTTTTGGGTGTAGCCCCTGTGGCGGGGTTCATCTGCCCTGAATGTACCTAAAGGCCCTTCAATAAATATAGCTGCTTTTATTCTCTTTATCTTGTCTAGCCACTGGTTTTAGGTAGCCTCAAAAAGGCATCAGCCTGGACACTTGGGGTTTTGTGCTTGGGACACTCCTGAGGGTTTATACATTGTCCAAACCTGGGTTCCATCCATCCAACCCCACTTCTAAGGATCTGACCTTTCTGACCATATTCTGAGGGATCCCTTTGCCACTCTGAGAAAGCTTCCTTGGGCACCTTTCCCCTGAGCAAGGACCTTGTGGCCCTTCCTTGTCCCTGCAGGTCCCATTGCAAGGAAGGCCTGGGAAGGTGGGCCCTAATTTGAGTTCTGAGTTGACCCCAGTGGTGTGAGAAATCTTTGTGGACATAAAGTGCTCCCAGCTCCCCTGCCCTGTCCTTCCCCAGTCTCTGTCTCATGTCTCTGATGTTTTTTCACCCTTCCCATTTCACAGTATCCAAATCTCCTCCTCATGGCTAAGTCAAAGCAACAATACCTGTTTGTCTCTACAGTGCTTGGCAGGGAGGAAGAGACTTGGGGGTGACACCTTTTTAGCTGAAGAGTTTCCATGCAAGAGTCAGCGATCCTTGGCCTCAGAGGCTCCCTGCCACAAATTATTTCTGTACCTTCAGTTTATTGACACGTGGGTTTATTTTATACAGGAACCTTCTGCAAAGCCATGCTTTACATGCTCTGCTAGCTCTAAGTGTCATCCTTGACTCGGGAATTTATTTTCTATTGTATAAATCTGATTTCAGCCTGTTGCCAGGATCACACAGCTCTTTGAACAGGAAGATCTGTGCAGCATCTGGTGACAGCAGCTACGTTGGTTTAAAGCTTTCTCCTTTTGCAGAGGTTTTCCTGGAGCAGACAGAATTATTCCCCAGCCTCTGCGGCTTCCTCCCCACACCAGCCCCAAAGAGATGGCTCTTTGATTGCAGTTCTTCCCAGCCAGACCTTGTTCTCCTGCCTGAGACAATCCTCATCCCCAAAACCTGCAGATTTTTATAGGCAAATACAAAAACCTCCATCAGCCCTTTCTCTTGCTCTTCCTGGGGTCTGCTGCACTCCTGGCAAGGGATGGCAAAGCTCTGCTGCCTGTCAGCTTTGGAAGATGATGGCCCTGCCAGCCAACATTCCCAGCTCCACTGCTTGTCTGTAACACCATGCACTCAGCCACTTCTCAGCTCTTAATGTTTCTGTAGCTGTAGACAATTGCTGGGCACTTAAATATTAAAGTGCTAACTAATAATGAAAGCTGAGATTGTAGTTAGGTTTAAAACTTTATTTGGGTGAGGAGCTGGCAGAGGAGCAGTCCAGAACAATGAAACGGTGCTAATAACATATATATTTATATTTATATATAATATATATGTATATATATTATATATATTCTTATATATAATACATATAATATATATGTGTATATGTAATATATATAATATATAAGTATATATATTTTATATATATTTATATATAATATATGTAATATATATTTATATTTATAAAATATATAATATATAATATATAATATATATTTATATAATGTAAATAATACGTACAATATATAATATATATATAACATATATAATGTATGTAATATATATTTATATATATTTTTATATAATATATACACATTTATATATTTTTATATATTATATATATTATATATATATTTAAGTAAAATATATATGTACATAAGTATAATATATATACATATATATATTTAAGTATCTTTCACTCTAGCAAAGCACTGCAAAGAGAAGTACCCTGTGTGTGGATGTCTGCAAAGATGTTTGCTTGAGGCACTTGGAACCTTGCAGCAGGAAGTCATAAAGCACTAGGTATGATTTTTTTTCTTTTTTGTTTTTTTTTTTAAAGGGGGTTTTTTAAAAGTCCCATTAAAAGGTTTTGTTCCCAGTCCTGAAAATGGAGGAGGAAAAAGTGAAAATTCCTGGAAAAAAATACATTAATTTTCAATTTCAGACCAGTCTGCAAGAGCAGTATTAAAGTAGCCCAAGATACTGCAGTCAGCTATGTTGGACTCAGAGATCTGAGAGGTCTTTTCCAACCTAAAGGATTCTGTGAAAAGGGACAAAAAAAAAGACGAGGAACAGCAAGTGGAGCAGAAACAGAGGAGAAAATGTGGATAGTGCGGAGCAGTGAGGGAGGGGATGCACGGCTGTGGCTGTGCGGATACCTGTGCAGGACTGGAATATCTGTCACCCCTGCCCGGCTGTGTCACCGTCCTTGCCCTGGTGTTTCTGCGAGCACATTTGGGTTTCGGGGTGTTGGGTGAGCCAGGCTGGCACTGCACCAACCACTCCCTGCCAAACTTCCAGCGCTGCCTGCCAGCTTGGATCGACACCGGAGCGTCATTTTATATCGTGAACTTACAGGGGGAAAAAATTAAATTAATGTGTTATTTGTAGTAGAACGGGGAGAGATAAAATTCTGTTGATGTTATGGTTGAATAGCATCCAATTTATTGGCGCTAGATTATTAAAGGAGGTGTACTGCTCAGGACTGCATATAATACGTAGTATAATAGAGCTAAATAGTACAATAATACTTTTTAAGAGAGTTGTAATTCTAAATTATAATTCTATTATTCCAAAGTCAGAGCAGCCAAGTGCCTCTGACGGCGGCGCGCGTTTCACAGCATCCCGCTCCCGCCGAGCGCTGCTGCCAGAGCCGAGTATCTTCCATGTGCAGCTGAAAGCCGCATGTGACAAACGCAGCGCATTCCGTCGCTGTCACCCAAAATCCCGGGACCCTTCCCCAGCCG